>BMAU01020910.1:0-545000 GCA_019973935.1 Trichonephila clavipes | reverse complement strand
ATCATTCTAATATATGAATTCTGCAGAGTATTTAAAATATTAATATTGGTTTTAGCAGCATAACCCCATACTGGACAGGCATAAGCGAGTATTGGACGCATAACGGCTGTATAAAGAAGCACTTTGTTATCTCTACTTAAATGTGAGTTCCGGGAAATTAGGGGAAAAATTTAAACATTGTTTTTCGGAACTTATCGCGAACGTAATATGTGTTGTTTCCAAGTTAAGTGCGAGTCAAAAATAACGCCAAGATATTTGGTATTCTGAGACCAGGGAATTTGTTTATTGAACATTATGAGAGGGGGAGGAATGGTGCGCTTTTTGGTAAAGATGACGGCACAAGATTTTTCTACATTGATACTAATTTTCCATCTGTCGTAATAATTTTCTAGCAGCTTGAGGTGTTTGTTAATGGCAAAGGTAACAGTCTTTAAGTTTTTGTACGTGGCATTAATGGCCGTATCATCCGCATAGAGACTAATATTTGTTAGTGAGTAGCTGGGAATGTCATTTATATAGAGATTGAACAACAGGGGCCCGAGCAATGAGCCCTGAGGACACCCTGCAGAGATGGAATGAGAGTTAGATAATGATTCATTTACTCTGATCCGAAAGGATCTGTTAGTGAGATACGAGTGGATGAGGTGAATGAGGGGAGAAGGAATATCGTAAGTAATTAGTTTGAAAGTGAGTCCTAAAATCCAAACACGGTCGAAGGCTTTCTGGATATCCAGAAAGACCACTCCCGTGCTCTTCTTTTTTTGGAAACCTTCCGAAATACTTTCTGTTAGTCTGAGAAGAGGATGAAGGGTAGATAGTTTATTTGTAAATCCATATTGATTAGGGTTAATTAGGCTATTATCATTAATGAATTTTTTAAGTCTATTAAGAATAATGTACTCAGTTAATTTACTTAAAGTTGAAAGGAGAGAAATAGGTCTATATGAATTAGGAAGATTTTTATTTGTACCAGGTTTAATAATAGGGAAAATGATAGCTTCTTTCCAGTTACTAGGAAAGTGATGAAATTTAAGAATTTTATTGACAAGAATAGTTAGTATGAGGATTAATTTGATAGGAAAATTTTTAGCATTTTATTTGTGATAGTATCTTTACCGGGGCCTTTTTAGAGCTAGTATTTTTAATGAAGTTAATAATTTCATCAGGCATGACAGGTTCAATTTGAGTAGAAGGGGGGAGAGAGAAAGGTATTCACAGCAGAGGTGACAACCTCGTCATCCTGATCGTAGTTGTCCTGCATGCGGTTATTTTCAATGAAGTTATTTTTAATCGTATTAGCAAGGAGGTTAGCCTTCTGCGGATCAGTGACGGCCATACCAGTAGCACAGTTCAACGTAGGAATTTGAGATCTTTTATTTTTTAAGAACCGCTGTGCCTCCCAGAGGCTATTGTCAGTTGTATTTAGAGCTTCTAGTCTAGCATTCCAAGTATCATTACTATATATTTTAAGTTCTTTTTTGAGGTTGGCTTGAGCTCTATTGCATAAAGTTTTATAAAAAGATTTAAAGTCTGCTGATATCGTTTACGTAGGTTGTTTTTATGCTTAATAAGTTGATTAATGTGATTTGGAGTGTAGTTTCGGTGAGCGTTCACTATTGGCTGGGAGGCGTGGCTATGGGTAGCGACGACCGCTTCAGTGAACTCTGTAATTTTGGTTTCAAGATCGTTGGTATTATTAATATTATTCGGATAGTAGTTAAAAAGAGAGAAGTTATTATTTAAATTAATTCTAAAATCCTTCCAGTTGGTGGTAATTGCTCTAGGATTTGAGGATTCCACTTTAAGTTTAAAATCGAAATTTAGGAAAACAGGGTTGTGGTCAGAATATAGATCATTAATAGATTTAATAGTATAAGGGTAGTAAAAGTTTTTGATTAAAGCAAAGTCTATTGTATTAGCTGAGTTATGGCCAAATCTTGTGGGAGAGTCAGGAAAAGCTATGTGCAGATTTAAGATATTGGCAAAATTAAAAAGATGCTTGCCTCTGTTTGAGTTTACATTGCAATTCCAAGCGCTATGAGTAGCATTGAAATCGCCGAAGACGACACAATGACTACTCGTTTGGAGAAAATATTCTAAATCTATTGTAAATAAGTTATCGTCAGAGGAAGGGGGAATGTAAACAGAGACAATAGAAACGGGGTCATGGTCGAGGGGAGTTAGAATAATGTTAGTCGCTTCAATAGCTTGCATAGGTGGGGTGGGGAGACAGTAATGTTTAAGAGATTTTTGATAAGAATAAGAGTTCCGCCGGCGGCCGTTGCGTTAGTGATCCTATCATTTCTGTAGCAAGTGTAATTTGCTATTGTAAAAGTGTGCGAAGGTCTCAGATGAGTTTCCTGTATGAGAAAAATATCGGGAGAGTGCTTCTCTATAAAAATTCGTAGCTCTACTCTACGTCTAAGCAGTCCGTTTGCGTTCCAAGAACACAAATTGAGGCCAATGGGGGACTTAACCATTATTATTGTTACAAGAGGCCTCTAATAAGGCGTACATTTGATTTGGGTTATTGTTTGCTCTTTGCACTTGGTTAAAATTATTCATGAAATTAGGATTTGAAGTAGCTATGGCTTGGGTAAATTGAGAAAGTTGGCACAAACATTGCATAGTCATTTGTAGGGTCGCTTGCAAGTTAAAATTATTATTATTAAAAATATTTCCGTTAAAGTTATATCCGTTAAAGTTATTATTAGACTTGTTATTAAAATTTGGAATGGATCTGTTATTTGCAGAGGGATTTCTATTGGCCTCAATTTGAGCAGAATTCACAGGTCCTTTTGGTGCCATCGGTTGTTTATTTTGGGAGTTAAAGTTGGTTGAAATTTTATTTGGATTTGCGGCTTGAGCATAGGATACATTGGGTCTTATAATACTATTGTATACATTAGTATACGAATTACGATTATTCAGGGCAGTGCCCTTAGGGGGCTTTGGGAAACAGGGGCATCCTCTCCAGTTAGCCATGTGGCCGTACATTTCGCAGTTGATACAGTAGGCAGTTTCTAGCCTTTCGGTTATTGGGCATTCACGGGTAATATGTCCCTCACCACATTTTAAGCAGCGGGGGTTTAGATGACAGTTCTCTGAATTATGATGGAAGTGGTTACACGTGTAGCATTGCGTGACACCTTTTCCGTTGTAACCTTCCACACGAATGCTTAAGTAACTTAGGGTTTTTAAGTGGAAGATTTTTAAATTCTCAATACTTCTTGGGAGAGTCACCAGAAATACCGGGATAGGTTGTTTACTACGGCGGCCTATTAGCTGATTTACTTTTTCAGGGGTAAAGCCTAGTTCTTCTAAGTCGGCTTGAATTTCTTCGACCTTGAAGTTGCGGGGCAGTCCTTTCAGTACAACCTTGATGGGGCGCTCGTTTTTGGGTTTAATTTCATAAAATTGGAATTTAGTTTTTTTAGCAAAAGTTAACAGTTCATGAAATTGTTCTAAGTTATCGGTATAAAGTTTAATAAATTCTCCGGTTGTACGGGATCTTATCTTAGGGAACTTTTCATTAATAATTTTCATTTGACTTCTGACAGTTTCAGTGATTCTAAGCATGACTGGAGGGGGAAGCGTACTAACGGGGTTTTGATTGCCGGAAGGGGTAGGGCCAGTGGCCGATGGGGGTTTGGGAGTAACAACGGGAATAGCGTTTTGAGAACCTGTGATTTCTTCTATATTGCTATCACTAGGTAAGGAAAATCTATTTGGGGAAATCGAAATGCTATCATTTGGAATATTTAAAATTTGCTTTTTAGTTGTCTTCCTTAGTGGAGGATATTCAAAGTCCGATTCTTCTTTTCGTTTATTGGAAATCCTGTTACTATTAAGGTTTAATACTCTTTTAGTAGGAGTTACATCTGGGGAGTTTTTAGGCGTAATAATTTTCAATCCTGAATCATGATGAGGGCAGCCAGGGGAAACACAAGGAGGAAATGAGGCTAAATCACTTACCGCCAAGTTAATTGTTTCTTCAACTTCTTGAAGCTCCGAAACGGCACGTCTGTAGAAAGGCTCATCCGGGTGGTGATCGGGCATGGCTTGAAGTTCAGCGATGCAGGCCAGCTTGAACTTTTGAAAGTCTCCATCTTTTGCAGCTGGGCTTTGGTTTGTAAAATCTGCTCACATGCCGAAAGAGGTGGAGGAGTTGGTGTTCGTCTGGGCGAGTCGATTAAGTCCATATCCGTGGGTTCGTTTCGATTATCCATTTCCATTTGTTATCAGGTCAAAAAATAGGGGAGAATTACAGTGTCTGCTCAAGCAGGTTAGCCCTGACAAGGGCTGTAGATAATAGATGCACTATCAATATGGGGAGGGGAAAATAACAAGATACTGCCGAATCAATATGCCACGTGGCGGTCGGTCGTAGTAGCAGAGGGAGAGCGTTTGCAGTTCAACCTCACTGGTCAGCGTCCGAGCTAGCAAATCCAACCTTTAATTTCATAAACATTGCTGACTTAGGACAGCTAATATATATAAAAAAATTTTTTATATAAAAGTGGTGTTGAACATGTTTTTTGGCCAGCTAACCTTCCCCCTTTATGTAAATAATACTGAGCAAAAACCTATTGAAAGTAATGGACAGGAATATCTAAATCCATTACAAAATACCTAATACCTAAAACTTACCTAAAAATTGTACTTGAAAATGCAGACCCCGCGCTAAATCTGAGTGCAATAAATAAGTTATTGCCAGATTCTGGACCCTAATGCAGATTCAAAGCTTATTAATGGCTGAAATGTAGCACTTAACAAAAGTATAAAAAGAATATATAAATATATAAACTAATTTAGTATATATATAAATATATAAACTAAAAATACATGCTTTTATTGTAGATCGAAATTAAAAATGAAAAATAAATTAGTTTAAAGTAACTAAAAAACAGGATTTTATAGTCGTTATAAAAATAATTCGTAATGTATGAATGAAATGATAAAACTAATGTGATTGGAGTAAAATCGTGGGATCCTTTGTACTAAATTTTGACACTAACTCAGCATTTCGAAATAGAACTAGTGAAAAATCATAACAATTGATATAGAGCAACCCCGCTTTTACCCCAAAGACATTTTCTCGTCAATCATTTTATTCTTATATTAAGAATTATTTTCTTACGCTATTATTGTTAATAGAGCTAAAACGTGTTTCTTTTAGTTTCTTAATGTATAATTTATTCGGAATTATTAAGTGAATGTCAGACCAGGATTCCTTAAGAATTAAAATTCAAAATTGCTTGGCTCATTTTTAATTTTTTTCCAACTCTAAACAGAGAGGGAAAAAGACCACACACAAGAAAACAAATGATTTTCATCAAGAAAAAAAAAGAAAAAAGAAGGGTAAGTCTCGTTTGATGAGGATAAAAAATCAATTCCAAAAACATGATTTTACTAAGCAAAATGTTTGATATCACGCAAATAAATAAACAGCATCTGCCTTTTATTTACCGTTTATTTCAGTTCGTTGTTTGTCAAAAAAGCAGATTTGAGACCATTCATCATCTAAATGATTTATGTCCATAAATGACAATTCGTTTGAACTGTATAGGTTCACTTGGAATTTTCAAATTCAATTAAATAACTCCCGCGTAAGAATTCAGATTAGAGAAACGTTTACAATTCATTACTTGTTTACTAACCATAAAACAAAGAAAATATTTCCTATCGAGTGGACATATAAAACATATTACGATTCAATTCATTGGATGATTACTTCTATTTCCCATTCAAAAAGCTTTTCCTGAAATTGCATAACGCGTTGTTTATTTTGAGCACGAATCCTTTTTCATCGACCTTATTTAATAAAGCTTAAGTACTGGATAGATTTCAGACATGACATAAATGCTTGTTCTTGAAGCTTTTTTGAACAAATATCTTTTTGGATCATTAACGTTCGAATCATGTTCTATGGGACATTTTCAGTCTCATTTTGTCATATTTTTTTAGATCCCACGCGTTCGATTTTTCAATAATTGAGGGATAAACAAACACTCAGGTTTCAACAGACCGAGAGAAAAAGAAAAATGAAAATTTATCAGGAAAGAGGTTTTTATGTGAAGAAAATGCAAAGGGGATGTATATTTTCATTTAGAAGACGTAATTAAATGAATCGAGCCGCTATTAGAGTAGAATTTTTGAATTATATCAATGCAGTTTCTTCTTTATAAGTATTTAAATATTTTCATTCAGTTTTCTGGAACAGAGAGAGAGAAAACTTTTGAAATAAATATCGAACACGGAGCATTGAAACACACTGGTGTTCAGATTTCAAAGAATTTAGTAAAATTTTATGAAAAGAACTGAGAGAAATGTAAAAGTGCTGCTGCGAAGCAAAGACGAAAATCTTGTGGCTCGTGAACCTCAATGTATACGAACGTGTGTCGATTTACAAGCGCGCGTGCCAAAATTCACATTTCGCCCAATCTTTTTTTTTTTTTTTTTGCAGTATTCATTTAAATCAAAATTCAAAGGGAAAATGAGCATCTGTCAACGTAGCGAAATGCAGGTAGGCTAGGAGTAGGTCTGTTTTAAAATAAGATTTGTACATAATCAATTTAACGCCCAGCTTCTTGTTAAACTTAAGGAAACAGTTTCGGGATACCAAGGAAAACCTCGGGCAAGGTTTTCTTAGAGTCACGACGCGGCCAGAGAAAATCGCAATATATCTATTATAGTGAGGCGTAACAGGAATGTCCAGCTCTCTGGCGAGTTGTATGCGGCTATAGAAACTAGAGTTTCGAGGGGGATTGCTTGTATAGAGACCAGGTGACTATTTCATGAAAAAAGGCTGTTTATAAAAGACGTTTTTTCGTCGCACTCAGTTTTGCTAACAAGGGAGTCCGTATAAAATGGTTCAGAGATTATAGAGATTGGAGCGTCATATCATTGGACATTTCTCTTCACTCATGAGTCCTAGTTCAATCTAACCAGCGATTCCCGTACTTTCATTTGTTCATAATCGAGTACCCGCTATCTACCC
Organism: Trichonephila clavipes; assembly: GCA_019973935.1. Lineage (NCBI taxonomy): Eukaryota > Metazoa > Arthropoda > Arachnida > Araneae > Nephilidae > Trichonephila > Trichonephila clavipes. The sequence goes on along the minus strand of BMAU01020910.1, from coordinate 538,000 downwards.
TCCAATGTCCGAGAAACAGACCAGTACGGTAGCTCAGAATGGATGATCTGACCAGGATAACCGCTCCTACTTCCATGTCTTTGAAAGAGGCACCGAGACTGCTGTGTGATATAGGGATGGGGATTTGGAGCCTTAAGTTTTCTTTATCGAGCGTGCAGTTGGCCCTAATTTCATTTGAATGGATAATAACGCGAGGCCCAAACACATTGATTTCTGGAAATAAAGGGCATTCGCCGTGTGCATTGACCCACCAGACCTTAACCTTATACAGCCTGCCTGGGTCACTCTGTGGAAAACAGTTGCAATTCTTAATTCCCTTCTAAGAACCATCCAAGACTTGAAAACAGCGTTACTAAGCGAGTAGGACCAATTGCCCTAGAAACTCATACTCCTTTATTTCCCCTACAAAATCCCTGCGTGAGGCTTCTATATATTTATAAGAGGAGGTCTTACTCCCATTAACTCATTTTTTTAAATTCCATTCTGCAACCACTAATTAATAACTTCCAAATCCGATGAGAGTTACGCCCCGATCATGTTTGTGTATTGTAGCTAATGAATTATTTTTTGTACCCAATGTACAAACCAAATATCATTAAAATCTATCCAGTAGTTCTACTGATAATTATCAGTAGAACTAGAGAATAGTAGAGAACCAGTAGAGAATTTTCATATTTGGTCAATTATAATTGACTAAATATGAAAATTCTCTTCAATAGAACAATGGCGTTATATTTGCCAAGATGTCGGTGGTTGGTTCTCTTCACTAGACTAAGTTGACTGAAAAGAAAGAAAATACGATAGCAAAAATGAGAAGAACCCTAGATTACGTTTATTTCAGATTAAATCCTTCAAAGGAAATCTGTTTAAAAAAGTTATAAAAATTTGTATGATTTATCTGCATAGAAAGTGTTAATGATTGTTGTGCGTAGATCGGGGCTTGTAGATTTTATGCGATCACTCCCAAAGAACAAAGCTGTTCTTCAAGAGCGATGAAATGTATTGAAGAAAACAATCCTCAAAATACAGAATAAATAGCAGTACAAATTCGTAAAACTTTCAGAAGGCTCTCGCACCATTTACTGTACTCAAACATAACGATCAGCGTCTAAAAATACAGGCACGTAACTTTAAGAATTACCCACAAGCAACTACTCGGTCGTAGGCAGACACACCGCTGAAGTAGAACTAACTCAATTTCAAGAAGCCACCACTATTTGTAATCTGTGAGGCTAATTTCCACAACATTCTCGAATAATCCGCTTATGCCATCAGTTATGAAGTCTCCAGTAAATTCGAGAAGCATCCATATGGTTGCAAAGTCGGAAAAAATGTTGCCAACTTGGCTGTGTCTCCAACGCCAAGTCCCCATTGGAACAACCATTTGATGCAAGGAATGACATTACTGGCAGTGATTACTTTTTATCATAAATTAATTGCAACAGAAAGTATTAGTAACTTATTAAACATGCAGATTTTAATTATTTACACTATTTTAAGATAAAATCAAGCGCTATTTACCTAAACTTTTCCACAATATCTATCGTAAAGATCAAAAAATAATATTTATGTATACTGAATAAATAATTTGATTTGTAAGTTCAGAATCAAAATATACATTTTAAAACGAAAACAGAATAGAATTGTGTAAATTTTTATTTATTAAATAAAAGGAACAGATTATTTATGGCGGTGAACTCACATTTATCGATGTTCTAGACTGGGTTTAGATCATGAAAAAATAAAAGATAGTTGCAGAATCGAAAGTTGATCCTTCTTGAATCCTTTTTTTCATTGAGTTATTCAATTGATAGATCTATTATCTTGAAATGTGTATATCCTAATGCGCATCGTAAATACAATTATAATGAAACAAATCTATTCACATGAGATTTATAAAGCCGCCAGAGAAACATTTTAACAATAAAACAAAAAATAAGACGTGATTGGATTTTATTTGAAATGAAAAATATAATGCACGTTGGAATATTTTTCTCATCTCTGAGAACTAGAGAAGAAATTTAAATAATAGAGAAAGTAAAACGAAAATTAATTGAATCATTGTCATGCATCAACGCAATACTAGATTTTCTTATTTAGCAATAACTTTTTTATTGTCAAACAAGATTAATCGAAAATCTATACTGTTATTTTATAGAATTACAAGACTGTGTTCCGAAATAAAATCCTGTCTGGGTATCTGATGCAGACGAGAAAGGATTCGTTCTATTTACTTTTAGATTGTGCTGAAAGAAACTTTTAAAAGTTTACGAGAAAAAGACTTTAAGAGTTGAATTGGTATGATTGAAAAAGTCATTCAGACGATGAAAAACCTCAACTGAGAAAAGAAAAAAAAACTCAAGAGACAAACAAAAAAATTTTTTGGTATGTATTTGTAATCCTTTTTTTCAACAGGATTACAAATACATTGGCAGTAACTAATATTTTCCCTGTTACTCTCCTACTGATATAAAAAGAGAACATAGATCAGAGTAAACGGAAGATTAGACATTTCAGAGGTTAAGTAGTAAATATAAAAAAAAAATTAAAAAATGCTTAAAATCTCAGAGTTTGAAACAAAAGTTTTAATTTTATTGAATAATACCAGATATAAAAGGTACTTTTACTAGTAGAAGGGCTTCTGGTATAAAATAAGCTTAAAGTTCGAAGATGTACGGTATTTTAAAAATCGAATGTTTTAAGAAGAAAAATAAATACAGAAACTCTGTCTTGAATAAACAGACACGATTACTGAAGAAGTTTTGGAACTGAAATAATCGATGATGAAGCTTTAAAGAGGTAATACGAGAGTAATTCGTGTATTTGAGATCAAATAAAGAGTATTTATGAAGAATAATGCTGAAACTTAAGTCCCGAATTATTCTTATTTGAAAAGTGCACGAGAGAAATATTTAATACTGTAAAAGTTTGTTTTGATTGTAAGTTCTGGTAATATATCCTATACAAATATTGATCTTAAATAAATAAAATATTTGAGTTCAACTGGTTTCACCCAAACATCTCATAAACAATTTAAGTAGTTACTTTAAAAATTGAACATTAATTTCGATTTCCTTCAGTTTCGAGATCTGAACTTTTTCAAAAGTATTCTTAGATACTTTGAGAGATGTGGTATTTTCTATTACTTTTTAACGATAATCTATTAATATAGGATTTCATACCTAGAATGAACATTGAAAAGAAGACGACAAATTCAAGAACGAATGAATAAGTTTTAAATTTGCGATTAGAATGTGGAGTAAAAAGAAGACAAACAATTTTTTTTAAAAAAGGCTGTAAGAGTTTTTGAGATAAGAGGGTTAAAACAAAAATTAATAGCGGGTAAATTTATTAATAAAAACAAAGAGTTTATAAAAATCAATGATTCATTTTCAATATACAGTCAAACCTCTATATTGCGAATTTTTCTACATAACGAACTCTTTTCATGAACCTTGCACATTTCACGATTTTCTTCATAAAATAACCGTTCTACAGCGAAGTGCGTTTTCTATATAACGAATGTTTTCTTTTGTGAAGAATTTTTTTTCTCCCTATTTTTAAAGCATTTCTCTGAACACACAAGTTATTCTTTCTTTAATATATTGGGTTGTTCAGAAAGTAATTTCGTTTTATTTGTGGAAATGAAAGACAGTTTTCGTATAAAAAACAAATACTTTATTAAATGATATATTGGTCGTTCTGGTCCAACACCTTTTGCCATCTTTCTGGTAGTAGCATAATTCCACGCTCATAAAATTTTTGGTCTTTGGTGGCAAAAAACTGATCGAGATGGTTTTTGACCTCCTCATCTGAGATGAAGGTTTTACCGTCTAAAAATTTTGGAGTGACCGGAACAAATAAAATCCGATGGTGCCAGGTCTGGAGAATATGACGGGTGTGGCATTCTATCCCATTCAAGCTGTAAAAGCTTTTGGTGAGTGACCAAACTTGTGTGAGGTCTCGCGTTGTCTTCGTGAAACACTACACCTTTCCTGTTGATTAGTTCTTACCTTTTCTGTTGAAGTGCATCATTCAGTTTGTACATCTGATGAAAGTAGACTTCCGAATTAATCGTTGCGTTACCCGGTAAAAGCTAAAAAAAACCGATTTCTTTAAAATCCCACCAAACAGACAGCATCACCTTTATTTTGGTGAATATCGGCTTTGGAAACGGTTTGAGCTGGTTCATTTTCTTTGCTCCATGACCCTTTTCGTCCCCAGTGATGATGCGCTTCAAAAACGGATCATTTTCGTGACGTTTCAGAAGCGAATCACAGACGTGACGCGACACAGATTTCTCTGTGTGAGAACATGGGGAACCCATACATCGAACTTCGAGGATAATCCCAGGCCTTTCAAGTGATCATAAACTGTTGAATTTGATAAATTTAACCTCAATCCGATCTCACGTGTTGTTATTCGCCGGTTCGCATCAACTAATGCCTTTATCGCGTCTTTATCAGCTTCAACCGACCTTCCCGAACGTGGTGCATCTTCGACATCAAAATTGCCGGATCGAAATTTAGCGAACCAGTTCTGGCACTGGCGTACTGTCAACGCACCTTCTCCATACACATCGGTCAATTTCTTTCTGGCTTGAGCAGCATTTTTAACCTTTCTGTAGTAAAACAGTAAGATATGTCGAAAATGCTGCTTATCGCTCTCCATATTTAAAAGGGCACCAACCAAAAACTACTCCGGAGAATTAATTGAAATTTTTCACACACAAGTCTTGCTATATGAGCTCTCAAAGCATATAAAATTATACGGCTTAAATGTCAAGTTGGGTGCAAAAAAATACAATTAAATCCTTTGTCGGGAAAAAACGAAATTACTTTCCAAACAACCCATTACTTTATGGTGGTCATGAATCTTGAATTGGTTTTATTGGATCCTATCTGCCCGAGAGCAATAGAGTTCTAAAAGTTTCATCCAAGAAGAGCAACCTTCCCCCCCCCTTCCCATTGTCCAGTTCACAAGAAACGTCTTCGATATCGCCTTTCACACTTAGTGGAGTTGTAACGCGTCCCCGTGTTCTAGTTATAAAATAATGTATGTTGAATATTACTTGTATGCTTTAAATTAGAAAATGTCATAAAATTCATTAATTTTAATATAAATTTATTTTTAATAGTGAAAATACAGTGTATTCTTCGACATTCTTCCTTCTTGTTTTCCTTGCGGTTTTTCTATCTTTTTTTGTGATGGATAAGATATGTAAGAGGCCCGTGCCCGTCTCGCGAGCACCTAAATGTGTGTGGGAGGTGAAGGGAAGAAACACTCGGCATGATTCGAATCTAATCTATTTATTTCAACATTAGGGACAGACGCAATTTCAACTACTAGTATTAAGAGAATGTCTGAATGAAAACCGTGAAAGTGAAACAACGATAGTAATATGTAAGCCATTCGTCGACTAACAAACTGGATCCTTTTAATTCAGGATCTAACTTATTAAGTGAATTAATCTAATCTTCTATCTTAGTGAATTAGTTAGTATTCTTAGTCCTTCTATAATTCAAAGCTCTATATTAGAAATTAATGTTTAAATTGGCTATTCGAAGTTAAACTTTAAATGGAATATTGAAAGTTAAAAGTTCAGAAAAATAAAATTTATGCACGTAATTTCTTAAGGGCCATTAAGACTATCAAATAAATCACGTTTCTCTTCTTGGAGGGGTGGTTATAGGTTCACACGTTTTTCTATTAACATGTCCTTTTGGGTTCTTTGGGGCCACAATGAATTAATACTCTTTTCCAACCAACCCGTGAAGTAAAACGTGAAGGAAAGATGCAAATTAGGAAGCTTTCAAATAATAGAAGCTTAGAGTAAGCAGTGGGGTATTTAAGGAGTGTTATGTTAGTTCCTGTGGCAAGTGTGAAGAGTATTTCGTGGAGTTAAGGGAGAGTCAAGAGAGGTTACCAGGTACAGAGAGCCCTTAGTCAAGGTGCATACCATTGCACGCTAGTGGACCGCAACTTCAGCTAGGATTAGATAGATTGATACTTCGTTGGACATTAAAGGTAGGAGTGACCATTTAAATATTCGGATCTGAGTGTACCTTGGAACTGAGCGTAGGCGAGTTACTTATTGATAGTGTTCCACGGTTACATTATTTCGGTATTATATAGTATGTGTTTAGCCACCGTAGATTCACTCTCATATCCTATTATTATCTAATCTGTTATTGATATAAGTTAAGATCTTAATAAAATAATATTAAGATTATGACAGCTTCTAGTTCATTCATTCCTACGCCTCACGCTGATAATCTAGGAGATGGGCACCCGAGGGGGTCACCCTTACAGGCGTACTTATTGGAAATGTCGTTCATGTAAGGAGTCACGTCTTCCATTTATCGAAGTTTCTTTCTCTAATTTTATAAATTTGCCATTTTTAGAATTGTAATATACTTTAAATGTCATGACGTGTAATTTTTTGCAAATAATGTTTGATTGGTATCGAAAAAATTCCAGATATAAAATATGTAAGCATAATATGCAGTTTTCCATGCAAATTTTTTTAAGATGCAATGTTGCGAAAGAAAATCACTCACAATAAATTTAATTTTATTTAAAACACGATGATTCAGATATCCCTCAACGGTTTTGAATTTCAGGATTGATTATGTTGTCAACAACAACAACGGGAGAAGCAGCAACAACAACAAAAAAGCAATGAAGGAATTTTAGCGAAGAATAGAAAAAAAACCATAGGGAGGATTTTTTTCATTTCGGTTAAAAACGGTTAAGAAATTAAAACCAAAATGGTCAATAAAAAGGCAATCACGGAGAAATGATTATTTGTGAGATTTAACTTTTAGTGAAAGAAATAACAATCCCTGAAGAATTATTTCGCTCATCAAATGTAAAGAAATAGGCTAACTGGAAATTTTGTTTAAGGTATTAATAAAAATTTAAATCTTTATCGTTCAAAAATTGGTTAAATATCAGATTTGATGTTAGATACTTCATTTAAAAAAAGCATTTCTTAATGGATAGGCATTCACAAGTAGAAAGTTTGAATACTTCTGGACGTAATTTTAAAGTACTATTTGTTCCTGAAGGGAATTTCTTTGAAACATCACACAATAAAAAAATTCGAGTTTCGAATGTAAAACCGCTTAAGCTTTTCAGATCATAAATACCTAGAAGCAATAAAAAATTTAATCTTTTAATGCATTTAGTATAGGAAAATATTCTCTTTTTAATTCTAAAAGGATTCAAAGTGTTGTATTCCTAAGTATTTGATTGAGTATTGTATCATTTGCCCTTCTTAAATACTTTTCAAATTTTCACTATTCTATTTTCAAAAGCTTTAAAATGTTTCTATCGTTAATGGATTATAAATCCTTTTCTCTGCTTTCTTTCATTATGTATATATATTATTACGAATTAGGGATAATTAGTGCCTATAATTATTTTTAAAATAGTGCAAACAATAAGTTAATATTACTTTTTGTTGCAATTACTTATCATAAAAACTGTAATATTCACAAGCAACATCGTCCCTTATATTATAATGGCGTTTCAATGAAAACTTAAATGAGTGAAAAAGTGGAGATACAGCCAAGTTGGGATAATATTTGACGATTTGGTGACCATATGAAATTTCTGGTGCAGCCTATGACTTCGTGACCTATGACGTTTGCGAATTGTTCAAGAAAGCAGCGATAGGTAGCCGCGCGAATTATAAATATATAGCAGTCTCTTTATGTAATTGAATTAGTTCTACTTCAGCTGTTGTGACTGTTTTTGCTTACGACCAAGAGGATGCTCGTGGAAAGTTTTATCGTTTTTTCCTGCACTTTTAGATTAGTACTGTAGAAACTTCTGTACGAGTTTTACTGCTGTTCATCCTGTATTTTAAGGATTCTTTTCATCAATCTTGAACAACAGTTTTGTTCATTGGAAATGACATGGCATAAAATTTACGAACCCCGATTTACGCAAAAATATACGAATATATATATATATATATATATATATATATATATATATATATACAATAGGGTAAAAAACTCCCAGAATATGTCAACTACAAATTATTAAAAAATAGATCAATAATAGTGGCCTTTTCAAAGTACTGCCCTCCTGTTTCATGGTTCATATAACTGTTCAAACTTCTCCTGAAATCCATTTTTGAGAGGTCCTTCAGTTGCTACGTCGCATTTTGGATCACCTCATCTGAATCCACAAAACGGTGTCCTTTTAATTTCATTTCCAGTCATGGAAAAAGGTAAGAATCCTATGGTACCGCAATGATTTCCGTATACTTTCTTCATCATCTCGAGCGTCTCAGAAGGTGATTTCACAACACATTTGAGCAAAACACAGAATTTGATGTTCGCACGTTGCTCCAAACACGAAATTGCAAAATCCGACGAATGAAAAGTTCGCTTTGTCAAAAACGACCTGCAGCCAACGCTAACAGTAGAGGAAATGAATTATAGCTAGATGTGTGTTTTCTCCTTAACAATGCTGTCAACCTCCGAAACAGATATTTTCCCCTCCAAAGAACACCCGCGTGAATGTAGGGGACCATTCCGGGAGACATAAAAGTACATAAAAGCCAAATCTTTGTATCAATAAACTGATGATCTTATCTTTTTCGCTATAAATAATGATTTCACTTTCTCTCAAACCTTATATAAACTTTTATTCCGATTACATTGATTTGATTCTAATAAACCGTACACCTAATTATGTAAGTTTTCTAAATATTATAGTTAAAGGATAATTCGATAAACAGTAGTATTTGTAACAAAATACTGAGTTTTATATTATTGAAGTAATTTATTTGAATAGTATCCTACACACATATAAAAAACATATTTCAGAAAAATCTAAATTTATTATAATTTCTTTAAATATATATTGCTTAATATAGACTAAAAATATAAATTTATTTTATTAATAATTTACTTTAAAAAGAATACTTACATTGTATCAATGAATTTATTACGTCTTGATAAATGGAATACTATTATTTTAAAAATATAATGTATTATTTCTCATTTTTTTTAAAAAAAATTCTCCTTATTTTTAAACTACCTTTTTAGATGAAGTATGGAGATAATATACAATTAATAATAATAATTTTAAAAACTGATACATTACTGTTTTAGTTTATTTTGAGATGACAAACAGATATTTCTTATTGAAGTTTTGAACTTGTATGTAGATCACTGAACACGTCAAAAATCGATTTATCATTCTTTGATTTTAGGATCTTTTTAAAAGGTACTTTTTTTGTTTGTTTTTTTGGTATAAGTTTAGATTCAATTTTCGTATTGGTGATGGTTTCAGAAAATCTGTTCACTATACTGCTTGGAGTTCGGATTTCTTTCAAAAATATGTCGTGCCTATAATATAAGTGTCATTTATAAATTGACCAAAACGATTGATCGAGCAATCTTTTAGACATGAAAATGGTACATATTTTAGAGTTTCTTTTTTACAGAAAAATGAAGAAAATAGGTTTTTCAAATCAAAGCAACACATTTTAAAAATTTATTATTAGGTTTCCTATGAATTTTAACTTTAGTGAATAGTGGAATATATTAAGATCTAATTTTTCAAAATGAATATGAAAATACTTTATAAATCGATAACTTTCCTTTTAAATTTTTATAATTATGGAATGTTTTTGTGACAAGGTTATATTTTTAATAAGGCAATTTATAATGAAATCATTATACAACTAAACAATTATATAATTATTATACGAGGCTTGGTGCATAAGTCATGGCAACTATTTTCTTTTCTTGTAGATATGTGAACGGATCACAAATGTTTATGTGTCGTGTGGAAGTTCTGCAGGCATAGTGTGTATGCAGAACATCAGATGGCTCTGTGATAGCTTGTAGTAGCTCAGTGAGGGCTATGAAATCCGTCAATTGGTGAGTATCGTGCAAGTTGGAAATAACCCGTGTTGAGTCGCGCTTACATCCAAATAGCCGTTGTCCGTGAGAGAAATGCGATGGAATGTCACATTGAATTAGTGAAAGCTCTTGAGAATAATACCCTACCATACCGTACAGTAGCACGGTGGATAGGAAAGTTTCAGCAAGGACGTGTGTCAACCAGTGATGAGCACATTCGGGACGACCGGTCAGTGTGCGGACCGACTTGGCACGTCCCGTCATCGATTGATTGATTGATATAATATTAACGTCGCACTGTTCAGCTACACGAAGGCTTTTGGCGACGGACCACGTAATTTTGAACTATGGTCAAGTGACGTGGACGACACTTGAGCTGGCATACCCTTCTCCTAACTACCACACCACACCAACGGGAGGACGTTTCAGCTCTCGACAGTTTTAACGTGCATCGCTGCCCTACACGGTGGGTCTTTAGTGGTACTGGGCTCGAACTCGTGACAAGGCAAGCCACGGCCCGATACCTATACCACTTGGCTACCGCGGCCACGTCCCGCTATCGAGCATCTCATGGATTACATTAAGCGTCATGTAATACATTAAGGTTATTTAGATCCAGGTTTGTCATGTCAACTTTACCTATACTGTGTTGTCATTCTTTTGCACCGTGATAGCCATATTGCCTTGTACACTACCGTAATAAGTGTGTGTGTATCCATATTTCAGTGCCATCAATTGTCCACACATGTAGTTAACACCTTCAACTTTCATCTGTATGTGTAACATTTTTGAACCGGACTGGCATATTCAAGAAAGAAAATATTTACCATGACTTTTGCCCCCACCCTCGTACAATTATTATAAAATTAACAATAATGAAACTATTGGGATTGTATAAGCGAACCAAAGTTCAGTGCGTGTTTTTAGTCTGTTTAAGTTGGCCGAAATTTTCTAGTCGTTATGAGACTCGCCGTGTAGAAGGGTGATGCATGCGGAATTTAGAAGAGGGGGAGGGTGCCAGCCTAAGTGTCGTTCCCGTTGCTTGACGATGGTTCAAAATTATGAAGTTCGTCGCCAAAAGCACTCAAGTAGTTGAATATAGTGCGACTTTTTTTTTTTAACATTCACTCACGCAAGTCTTCATGGTCACGTGGCCTGCGTTGTCGAGTCTTGTTTAGAGTCATGTTACCACTGAAGATATGTCATGTCAAGAAGCTGATGTTCAATCTGTCGATGCTCATAGGCCTAAAGGCTCAATCACACCAAGGCAGTAAGTAGTGAGCACTGAGGATGTAAACAATCAGAGGCACTTGCTTTCCCGCTCGCTACTAATTGTCTTGGTGCGAATGAGCCTTTACAGTCTATTCCGTCATTTGACTGAGGCTCAAATTGACGAGATCCTTTCCCCAATAACTCTCGCGTCGCTTCAATGTGCGTTTTTCATAGAATATCCATTTAAATCCAATCCGATATGACCTGTATAAAAGAATAAAACCACTTTAAGAATATCATTGAAAAAAAAAAGATTTATAATTTTTAGGATACCGTTTCTAAGCAAAGAAATTTTCTTAAGAAACAATAATTGGTTAAAGCTTGTGTGTGTGTGAGTGAGTAATAACACATTTGGAAAATATTTCAAAGCAAAAGATTTAAATTGTATTACTATGCATTCAACATTCTGATTAGATTTTACTTTTCATAAAAGGAGAAGAATATATATATATATATATATATATATATATATATATATATATATATATATATTCTTACGTTATTCTGAATTCATATAATGAGCAAACAGAAAAAAAAATGAAATACTTTTAATAACTTTGTTACGGGGCTTTTATCGCGATTTCAACTATCTATATCAACTATTGGGATTTCTTTGGGGACAGAATGGCAATTCTTTCCAATCAACTCAAGAGGAAAACAAGTCATTCGCGAGGTCGCTAGGTGAGGTCGCAAGATGAAGTCGTTGAGTGAAGTCGCTGAGTAGAGAAGTAGTCGAAAATTGATATGAGATAAAGTCTAGAAAAAGAATCTTAAGTCTGGGGAATTAGCCTAGCCTTGCCGGTTAAGACGAATCAAAAGTGGGCCCGAGACCAACGGAGCATAGCCTAAGCAAGAGCCAGCCAGATTAAAGCTGGAACGGAAGATTTAAGGACCGTGGCTGTTTACCTAGGACATAGCGGTAAGTTTGATTAATTAAACTTAATGTACAAGACGTTTACTATTAAGATAGGCTTTAATCTATAAAGATAGATTTAGTGGTTAATTGCGTTATTTATTGGTAATATGTGCTACGTCTTTGCAGTCTTAATCATCCTCCTCTTAGATTAATATTGTGTTGTATTGTGTTAAACTAAGATCTTAATAAACTGATTTTAGTATGAATGAATTTAGTAGTTCTTCGTTATTTCCCACAGACATAGGTCGCGTGAATAGTGGAGAGAGGGTATCCCCAGGGGTGGGGACACCACAATTTTCGCAAATAATTATCGCAAAAAGACAAAATCCCGGGATTTAATTTTTGTCTGAGTTATGTTTTGAAATTTTTTTTCAAAGTATTTTAGAATCTGGTATTCCATTTAATGTATATTATTTACTTAATATGTTTTGTATACCTCTTTGATGTTAGTTTTCTTAAGTGTTGAACCTTGAAGGGTTCGAGGCTGGTGTGTATGTTAAATTATGAGATTCGATATATTTTCTCTTATTTTCTTCTGTAACTTTCTCCCCATCGTGGGTGGGGTGAAAACGGATATTTCTCACACTAACTTGGAAGGGTCAGATGCAATTAGAATTTTTGGAAGATATCGAGCAACATGAGATGTTTTATTTTACTCTTGACTGAAATTACTTGAGGCTTAAATAAGTAATTGTGATATCTACCATCAACAGACACGTTTTAGAAGAAATTGGCCTGCGGAAATTGGTACAAATCATTCTTACATTTAGGTCGTTTGAAATAGCAAAACGTAATTATGTTTTTAATTTTGATTTATGATGTATATTTTTTAAAATATAAATTATTATACAAATACTGTAGTACCTGCAATATACACTTTGGATGAAGCACAATCAATGTTGATACCGGTCTATTTGAATATGGATCTTATGTATTTATCTCTAATTTAGGGACATTCTATTTTATCCTCAGGATCCAAGTGTTTCTTCAAATACTAGGACTAAAATAACTATCCCCGGGATTTAATTTTTGTCTGAATTAAGTTATAAAATGTTGTCATTAAAATTTTCTAAGAATTTAATTTTCATAAAATTTATAAGGAGAGCTTCCACCTCCGAAACGAGACATTGTGCAATATTCATTGCTGTTACCATGCAATAAAAAAACTGTGACTTATTTGTCTGATGTTTACAATAAATTTTGATTTTTCTCTTCTGAATCATCAATCAGGACTAATTTTTCTGAAATATCATGTTAAGTCATTATAAAAGATGTGTTTTTTAAGATTTTTCTCGGTCTTTTTTATACATCAAGAGATATCTATAATAATATTATTTTGTTATTATAAGTATATATTCTTATCAGCCGTTTAAGCTGTTATTGCTGTTTGAAGTAGCGAAAAGACATTTCTTCAAAATTCTTTTTGAATATTTAAAGTTTGTGAATTAACTCAGTTAACTCTCACCCGCATTTTTATTCCTATTTAATCTACAGAGAGATGAATTTAGTAATATTATTTTGTTATCATTGTAAACAAATTTTCAAATAAGATTACATGTATTATTATTTAAATGCTGTTAAAAATATTTGAAAAAGACAATTTTCTGAGGAAGCTAAAAGACAGAATTTTGTAAAACTGTTATGTTGTTGTTGTGGCTAATCCTCACTCTGTCTGACGGAATCAGACAAGACGCAAAAGACCAACAAATAAACAGTTTTGCCAGAATTAACGATTTCGTAATCTGTGTGTCCCGTGCAACCACTTCCGGGTAAAAATTGTATTCATTATGATAATATGTATGTTACTGCTAAAAAAATTGTGTAAAACGTTTTTTTTTTGCATGGAAAAAAGCGCAACAGAGAATTACATTACTTACAACTTCCCTAAATGAGAAACAAACACGTAAGTGTGGGGTCATAACTAACTGTACCAATAACTTAGAAGGTCATACAGATTACAGCTATAATGTGCAGCATTTCAAATTAATGACAGTGATGAATTTTTTATGTCCCTAAATTTCTTTTATTCTGCGTCTGAGATCTGTTTTTTCTCTGAAAGAGTTATATGTTAGGCTTAAAAAGAAAGCGTAGTAAAAAAATCTCTCATCATAGGATTACAGCAAATCAAATAAAAGTTATTTTTATTTGGTTGTAGGATCAAAGATAGCTAATTAGGTAGTGAAGAAAGTTTTATTTTTGATGATTTAATAACGCGTGCCTATAAATTATACCTGAGTAAAAGTGCATTTTTTATTATGTCTGAAAGTATTTTTTTTGTTTTAATTCATTCCAGTAAATTAATTATTTTTAAATCTTCTATTTTCGATATACTCGCTCTCCCCTCGTAAGGTTATCGCGCCCCCAAGGGGGCGCGCCCCACAGTTTGAGAAACACCTGCCCTAGATTGATGTTCAGAGTAGGTGAGGGTTGAAGAGATAAGTGTGGAGAAGCATTGCACCACAACCCTCTTTTTATTTATTATTATTAATATTGAGAAAGTTGTCTTTTGAGTATTCTTGTTAGAGTTAATTTGTGTTGTTCTTTTTGTGAAATCACTTCCACTACGGTATCTTGGGACATCACATTTATTTATATAAATACGAAAATAATGATCGCGGATACTGCACACAGCAAATCTGACCCAAAAGCACACAGCGACCGGTCAGCTCGTCAACCCCGTAGAAGGAATGCGTGGGAGTGAAGCGGGAAAAAGAGCGCGTGGGCGGATCACTCAGTTATCCTTCCGCCAGAAAAAATAGTTCACTCGCTTCACCCCAACATACCCCTCCTGCGAGTGATACACTTTTTTCAAACAACACAAACATTATAGACAGATACACAATACACATAAAATATAACAATAAACACAGTGACATAAAATCAAGAGAGTAATACAATTTTTTGCATTGAATATTCCAACTTTTCTACATTCATGGCTTTCGTAAGGAAATCTGCAATTAAAAATTCTGTGTTTTGACATATTATAATTTAATTACAGTATCTTCAATTAAATCCTTTATAAAATGAAAACGTAAGTTCATATGCCTTGATTTATTTGAAGAACGGGTACCCTTAATCCACTGAATTGCTGCTTGGCTATCTGAATTTAAAGTTACAGCATTATTTATAAATTGTTCACATTTTAATTCAGTTAACAAATTTACAATCCAAATTATATCTTTACAAATTTCAGAAATAGAAAATAACTCTGCTTCACATGTTGATAAACTAACACTCTTTTGTTTACGACATTTCCATAAAATTAATGAATTACCTAGTAAAACTACACCTCCAGAAAATGATTTTCCATTTTCTGCATTTCCCCAACTAGCATCTGAAAAAGCATTTAAAATACCAAATTCATTTTCATAAAACAATTTTTTATCTTTTGAGCCCATCAAATATCTTCACTCGTTTAGCCAAATTGTAATGTCTCTTCTCTGGATTATGATTAAATTGGGATAAATAAGACATTATAAAAGAAATATCAGGTCTAGTTCTATTAGCTAGATATAAAAGTTCACCAATTAATTCCTGATACATAGTAATATCAATAAATTCATTTGTAGAGGGAAAAATTTTGTCTTCCTCCTTCACAATTGGAGTTTTCACACTTTTACAATTTTCTAAATTATGTTTGACTAATAATGAATTAATGTAGTCACACTGGGATAAATAAATACCATTTTCACATTTTTCAATTTCCATGCCGAAAACTTATTAGTTTTGTTTTCATCCACTTCAAATACATTTTTAATCTTACTAACAATATCTTCATACATTTTATCATTGTTACAAAAAATAGCTAAATCATCTACATACATACATAATACAAGAACACTTTGATTAACACATTTAATAAAAACACAATTATCAGAAGCTAATTGTTTTAAACCAAAATTTTATAATTCACACACCCTTTATTTTCATATACCAGTTTCTACCAGACTGTGGCAAACCATAAATACTCTTTTTCATATTACAAACTTTATCATTTCCAATTAATTTTTCATAACCAGGAGGGGGTAACACACATACACCGTCTCCTCTAAATCACCATATAAGTATGCAGTTTTTACATCAAAGAAATTAACATTTAACTTTAATTTAACTGCAAGTGCAATTAACAATCGAAAAGATTCAATATTTACAACAGGTGAATACGACTCTGAATAATCTATGTTTTTAATTTGATTAAAACCAGCTGCTACAAGCCTTGCTTTGTATTTTATATTTTTCCCAGAATCATCTTGTTTTAAGCTATATACCCATTAAGTTTTTATTAATTTTGATTTCGCAGGTTATTGTACAATTTCCCAAACTTTATGTTTATCTAACGAATCTAATTCATTCTCCATTGCTAATTTCCAATTTTTCCAATTAGCACTATTTTCTGCCTCAAAATAAGAGTTTGGTACATTATTCACCAAATGGACAGACATCAGCTTAGATTTTAGTCTTTCCGATCTTCTAACAGGTATTTGATTTTGCACATCATTCAATTCAAGTACCGGAATTTGGATTCTGCCTGTCCGAGGTGATGACGTGGTCTGAAAGGGAATTGAGTTATCACTCTCAATTGCTCCAAGTCCATTATTTATATCAAAATTATACAACACTCCATTCTCTGTATTTTGATTAATTTCGTTTCTTTCGGGAGAGACTTCAAAAAACGAGTCAATATCCCATGTTTCATTTTCTATCTCACCTAAATAATTACTACCTTTTAAATATTCATTAAATTTAACTGATCTCTCAATTACACTTTTTGATTTTTAATATCATAAATTCGATATCCCCTCCTTTCTCTAGCATATCCTAGCATAATTCCACGTCTTCCTGGAACTTCAAATTTATTTCTCAATACTTTCGGAACGTGAAAATAGGCCACACAGCTAAATTTTTTCAGATAATTTTATTTTGGTTTATTACCTGTCCAAATTTCTAATGGGATTTTTTCTTTCCCTTTTCGTGGTGTAACATTAGATACTTGAGTACTACAATTAATAGCTTCAGCCCAAAATTTTAAAGGAAGTTTACTTTCATATAATAAAGATCTAGCTCTTTCTAGAAGAACACGGTTGGCTTTCTCTCTTTCTGCCTTGCCATTTGATTCCCTATTGTATGGAATAGTTTTTTCATGAAATATTCCTGAATTAGCCAGGTAAAAATTTAGTTGTTCATTTATATACAAATTCTAACCCATTATCAGTTCTTATCTTTTTAATCCTTTTATCAGTTAAATTTTCATATTTGGCTTTAAATTGAGAAAATATATCAAACACACTTCATATTTATTTTTTAAGAAATAAGTAAAGTACATACCAGAAAAATCATCTACAATTACCATAAAATATTTTGCACCACCATGCGATTCGATATTAATTGGACCCCACAGGTCGGCATGGAGCAACTCAAGAATTTGTGAGCTTTGATATATATCAATACTATGATGAGTTTTTCTGGTTACCTTACTTATATCACAAGTTTCACATGTGAAATTATTTACATTATCAATATCAATATAATCTTTCATTTTAAGCATATATTTACAAGTTAAATGACATATATATATATATATATATATATATATATATATATATATATATATATATATATATATATATATATATATATATATAACCTGTTATGCCAAATTTCATAATTATTAGTAGATTGGTCAGAAATAAAACACTCAGAATTATACATAGGTTCTAATTTAATTTCTAATATACCATTATTTTTAAATGCTTTAGTTATTAACTTATCATTTTTATCATATATCAATACACAATTATTTTCTGATTTAATCTTACAACATTTATCCATTAAACATGTTACAGACAGTAAATTACATCTTAATTGAGGAACATAACTGACATCAGTAATTGTTAGATTTATAGAATTACAATGTTTTGTACTCACAGTTTTAGCTGAAACGTTTCCAGTTCCTTGGCTCATCATTTTAGAATTTTTATCGGCTAAGTAAATGTCCATCACTTCTGGACTAATATTTTTTAACCACACAGATTCTTTAACCATATGACAGGATGCCCCAGTATCCAGAATCCAGATATTGTCACAAAGGTTTTCTTCTCGATGGGAAGCTGTAAATACGTGTCCATTTCTAGACGAATTGTTTCTTTGGCTTGTACTTGGAGAGTGTAGAGTGTGTGTTCTTGTTTCTATAATAACAGTCCTTAGCTAGATGATTTGATTTTCAGAAAATATAACACAGTTTCGTTTGCTTTTCATTTTTTCTCCTACAATAAAATGTTTCAGAATTAATTCCATCCATGCGAGTTTTAATTTGCAAGTTTAAAGTTGCTTCTTCTTCCCTTAAAATTTGTAATATTTCATCCATGCTTTTTCCTCTTTGTGTTTTCAGAATATCGCGCACTTTGGAGAATTTTCCATTTAATTCTCTAACGGTATGGTAGACCAATTCTCTCGGCGACACGTCCAGTCCAAGGGAGTGACAATTAGTCGAAATCCCCCGCGCTCTTGCAATATAATCTGCTACAGTTTTTCTCCATTTTTCATTCTGATGTTTTTGAGTTCATTGCCCGCGTCAATTTTTCGGTCTTCGCCTTCGCCGATGTAAGTCGCTCTAATTTTATCCCTCAGCACTTTCGCGTTGTCTTCCGCCGCAAACTGTAAGGCTTGCTCATCTGCGAGTGATAACTTAATGTATGCTATTGCATCTGAGTTTTTCGTAATCCAGTCCATTTCATCTTTACGGGTAAGATCTTCAGGTTTTTCGTTTAAGTTTAGAGAGTCTAATCTCTTTAAGCTAAGGGCAGCTTTCATCTTAAGCTCCCAAATAAAATAGTTCGTTCCGTTTAAATCGGGAATAGTTATTTTATCCATTGTAGGTAGAAAGGTTTAAACGTTCACGAAGTCAACTAACTCATCACACAGATTAACCACGCTGTGCTACCACTTGTTGTTCTTTATGTGAAATCACTTCCACTACGGTATCTTGGGACATCACATTTATTTATATAAATACAAAAATAATGATCGCGGATACTGCACACAGCAAGTCTGACCCAAAAGCCCACAGCGACCGGTCAGCTCGTCAACCCCGTAGAAGGAATGCGTGGGAGTGAAGCGGGAAAAAGAGCGCGTGGGCGGATCACTCAGTTATCCTTCCGCCAGAAAAAATAGTTCACTCGCTTCACCCCAACAATTTGTTTATGACGATTATATATTTTCTAGTGTTATATGTTAATAAGATTTTTTAAAAAGGTCAGTCTTTTTTCTTTGGGGGTTGTATGAGTATAAAAAATTTTTTTAGATTAAAATCCATATAAATCCATTTATTATTTTGCCGTGTTGTGTACAGGTACATGTGAGTTTGTCGGAAAAAAAATTTAGTTCAGACTTCATAATTTTAATTTTGAAAATCTACTTTCTTAGAATGTTTTACTATGCACTTATCAATTTTAAATATACTAAACATTAAAAAATACAGTGTTTCACTGACAATAAAATAAGGGCTTTTTATCCTGTTTTAAATTTACAATAAGATTTTGGAAAATCTCAAACATATCGATTTTTAATTCAAATGGGTTAATTTTTAATGAATTAAAATTGTACTGTTTTTATTTAATTCATTTTGTACAATTTTTATTTTGTTTTGTTTTGATTTCTTTGAATAATTAATAATAAACAAATTTTTAGTTATGTTTTCAGTTCTATTTATTATGGAATTTCAACCATGCTAATGTGCAAGTGTTTTTCATAAATAGTCCAGTCCAAATTTCGGGACCAGTGCCGGGATTTGGATAATTTAATCCCGAAATCTCGGGATTGAAAATATAGCACGGAATTGCAAGAGCCCCCTAACTTTTACCTTCTAATCTTTCCCATTGTGCATAAACAATGTTTAATTGTAATAAAACTCTTATTATAATCAACTTTCCATTTTCTTGCGTGCTACAGGGAGGAAATAATATTTTGGAGAACTTAATTATAATGCTTAATATCATGAATTAAAAAAATCCTATTTATAGTTTGAAATGAAAGGAGGGTTTGTTTTTAAAAAATCATTTGTTACACTACCAATTTATCGTTAAATATTCTCCATAAGTGATAACAATACATTACATTTTAAAATTTAATCCCAACAAAAATCAGAATGTGTATTATATATATATATATATATATATATATATATATATATATATATATATATATATATATATATATATATATATATATATATATGGTGGTTGTGGAATGCTGCCGTCGCCATCGGTTGGGGAGAAGAACCAAAAAGAGCACCGAACGAAGAAGTGAAGCGAGTTGGAAGAGACGCGAGGTGAAGGAATTGATAAACGAAGGTGAAAATAGATTACAGTCATGATCCTCGTCGAGTGAGGTGGTTTGGTGAACTTCACCACTCTCAGACATTATTCCGATCCTGAAGTGATTCTAAAACTTAAAAGCTGACAACGTTTTTTATGTGCGTGCCAGAAGATATAACCATAATATCTTAAATATGGCTAAACGAAGGACAGTGATTCTCGCAACCTGGCATAACACTAAAGCAGTGCTTCTCAAACTTTCAATACTGGCGCCCCCCTTTTCGATCACAATTTTTTTCGCCCCCCCCCTTATACATTAATAATGTACTGAATGCAATAATAATGCACTTTGACGCGAAAGCTACAATAGGCGATCTTAATTATAAACCATACAAATTAGTAACATAAATATTGAAAATTTTGTATACTACTTTTAAGCAAAATAAATAAATAAATAAAATAATAGGATAATTATTATGTTATTTTTCCTTTCTCTAATTTTTAAATTGAACATATTGCAAAATGCAGTGGCTGCTTAGAAGGCAGAATATAGATATCTACTAAATATAGAAAAAGAATTCAGAGGGTCAATTTCTAATAATAAGCATTACTTATAAAAACTTTGCTTTCCAAGACAAGCTCATGGACGTCAGTAATACTTATTAAAATTGTTCTTAATTTAGTATTAATTAATTAGTTATAAAATATTCTGTGCATCACTGATACATTAAAAGTATACCGGCTGAAGTGCCCGCTCTTTGCACGAGTTCATTTATAAGAAAATAAAACATTATGGATATAATAGCTGAATTGTAAGGGAAGCAAAGCCAAGTGCTCGACAATGTTTACAAAAACGTAAAATGATTTTTTTTAAATCTTTGCTCAAATTATAATTAGTTTTAAGCGAATTGTAATTTTAAGCCTCACAGAATTAGCATTTATAATTGATGTTAAACACACAGGAATTTTTCAAGGGAGGGTCCGGGGTCGAAAGTTCACCAATCTTGTATCGGGTTCCTTTTGATTTTGTCGATTTTCGGGAACAAAACACAGTAAAAAAACTAATTTTTGAATAAATAATTAGCATTAATTAATAAAATTAATCATTAATAACAAATACTTAACTAAATTTTGCGTACTATAAACTTAGAATTATAATCAATCGGAAAAAATCAAGGGCTTTGGGGGGTTCCTCCCCCCCCCGTGTGTGCGCCACTGATGTTAAATAATGATCAATAATATAAAATATCGATGAAGAATAATTGTATTATTTTTAATATTTAAAGTGAAAAGACTTCAACATGTTTTAACCCGGGAGCAGGCGCGCACTCGATACGGTCGGGGTTATTGAGTCACCCCAATCCTTTTTTTTTTATAATTATTTTATTGTACACGATACAAATCATGATTCAAGTGAATAATTTAACTAAGAGAAAGTTTACTTACCTACTTTTAAGGACTTTTCAATTTTTCTTTGGTAATAAATAAACAGTTTTGCCAGAACTAACGATTTCGTAATCTGTGTGTCCCGCGCGACCACTTCAGGGTAAAAAGTATATTCATTATGAGAATATGTATGTTACTGCTAAAAAAATTGTGTGAAATGTTTTTCGTTATGCTTTATACATTGAGAATATTTATAAAAATATGTCTTGGCCAAGTAATTCCTTCATGTGCTTGTGTGTGTGTGTGTGCTCTCCGTGGTTTTCCAAATATCATAAAACTCTTTTGGATGAAAAAAAGCGCAACAGAGAACACATAAGAGAGGGGTCATAACTAACTGTACCAATAACTTAGAAGGTCAAAGAGATTACAGCTATAATGTACAGTATTTCAAAAATAATGACAGTGATGAATTTTTTATGTTCCTAAAGTTTTTCGATTCTGGGTCCGGGATATGTTTTTTCTCTGAAAGCGTAGTATGTTAGGTTAAAAAAAAAGCGTAATAAAAAATCTCTCATCACGGGATGACAGCAAATCAAATAAAAGTTTGTTTTTTTGGTTATAAGATCAAAAATAGCTAATTAGGTATTAAAGAAGTTTTTATTTTTGATGGCTTAATATCGCCTATAAATTATATCAAAGTAAAAGTGCATTTTTTATTATGTCTGAAAGTATTTTGTTTTAATTCATTCCAGTAAACTAATTATTTTTTAAATCTTTTATTTTCGATATGCCCGCGCCCCCCTCGTAAGGTCATCGCGCCCCCCCCAGGGGGGCGCGCCCCACAGTTTGAGAAGCACTGCACTAAAGTGATGACCCTAGACTTTGAATTCGCAGCGTAGCAATCGACTTGCATACGCTTACGGACATGGTGAAAAGAACTTTTTTGAAAGTAAACGAACTATTTTTGTGCTAGTTTTATACTTTGTGATTATTATTTGTGTATTATTTCTGTTCATGATGTCGGAGGACGAGATCGCAGCTACAGCCAGCATTGCACGTGTTTCAGTTCGCCAATTTGGCGGGCGAATCCGGAGATTTGGTTTAGCCAAATGGAGAGCCAATTTGTTTTGGCAGGAATAACAACGGAAATCATGAAATTTCACCACGTGGTTTCCGCATTACAGCCAGAAGAGTTAGGAATAGTTGGAGATATACTGTTAAACCCTCCAGCAGTAAAGCCATATGCCGCTCTCCGAACCAGACTGTTTTCACAATATGCTGAATCAGAAGAACAGCGTTTACTTGGCCTGATTTCCGGAATACAGCTCGGGGACTGCAAGCCTTCACGTCTGTTGTTAGAGATGAGGAGCAAAGCGGATAGCAGGATATCGGAGGAATTGCTGAAGTCCCTATTTTTACAGAGTTTGCCGACCCACGTGCATCAGATTTTAGCCATCTCAAACGACCAAATCGACAAACTGGCCGAAATGGCGGACGGAATTATGGCAGTCGCAAACTCTACCCCTTCGTTTTACGTGATCGACGCCGAGAAACAAGATCTTCAAACCATGCTGGTGGAGATTTCGTCACGCCTGTCTCGCTTGGAAACCCGTGAACGATCTACCTCTCGGGGACCAGGAAAACGTTTCCGTTGCCGATTAACCAGCAGAGAATCTGGAGCTCATACCCACTGTTGGTACCGCAGGGTTTTCAAGGAGCGTGTTACAAAGTGCAGGGAACCATGTTCCTTCCAGACGGAAAACTAGAGCAGCCGCCACTCGACCCACCGAGTGGCGGCCCAATGGTGATAAACCGGTTATATCTCTCAGATAAGCCTTCCCGGATGAAATATCTGATTGATACTGGGGCTGACGTCTTGGTATTTCCTCTACCCATGGCGTCAAGGCATCTTCCACCTGCTTCTCTCCAACTGTTCGCAGCAAATGGGACCGTCTTCTAGACCTACGGTCAGCAACTTGTGACCCTTGATCTCGGACTTTGCAGGGTGTTTAGATGGCCGTTCATCATTGCCGCAGTCTCTCAACCAATAATAGGGGCAAATTTCTTACGACACTATGGATTGCTTGTTGACATTCGCCATGGTCACCTGGTGGACTCGTTAACAAGGTTTCAGACGCAGGGCACGGTGCAGCAAGGAAATAATTCTGGAATCATGGTAGTCAATGGCAACACCAAATTTCATCGGTTGCTCGCTGAGTTCCCTTCTCTTGTTGAAGCTACTTCAGCCCCCAGGAAGCTGAAGCACACAATAATAACAAGAGAACCACCGGTTTTCTCCAAGTCACGACGACTACATCCGGACAAGCTAAAGACCACCAAACAGGAGTTTCAGTATCTTGTGGACACCAGAATTTGTAGACCCTCAAGCAGCTGTTTGGCATCTCCACTTCACTTGGTTCCAAAAAGTAATGGAGTTCTTGTGGAGATTACAAAAAACTCAACGAGGCAATAATTCCTGATCGTTATCCGGTGCCTCACATTCAGGACTGTCTACAAGTGCTAGACAAAAAAAATTTTTTCTCAACGTTAGATTTGGCAAAGGCTTATCACCAGATTCCGGTGCAGGAAGAGGACATTCCGAAAACTGCGGTGACAACGCCTTTTGGACTGTTCGAGTTTCTTTACATGCCATTCGAACTTTCGAATGCTGCTGCCACTTTCCAACGATTCATCCATCATGTTTTGAGAGATGGACTTTTGTGTGCCATATTTCGATGATGTGCTAGTCGCATCTGAGGATGAAGATCAGCACTTAAGCCATCTCAAGCAAGTATTCCAACGTTTCGAGGAATACGGGGTGGTACTAAATGCCTCTAAGAGTGTGCTCGGAGAAACTTCAGTGAAATTTTTGCGACACAAAAATTTTTGGACACGACTTCAGAAGGAATTTCTCCATTACCAGAGAAGGTCGTGGCAATTACGAACTTTCCCAAACCAGAGACTGTGAATGAGCTTCATCGTTTCCTGGCAATCTACAAATTTTATAGACGTTTCGTACGACATGCTGCTAGAACACAAGCAGTGTTAAACAACTATTTGAAGGGAGCCAAAAGGAATGATTGGACACCTATTTTATGGTCTGAAGAATCTGCTGCTGCATTTGAGAAGTGCAAAAAAGATCTTTCAGATGCCACAGTCTTACACCACCCCTCGGCAGATGAATCATTTGCCATTGTAGTAGATGCATCGGATACGGCAGTAGGTGCGGCACTCCACCAGCAGACTTCTAAAGGGTGGCAACCGCTCGCCTTCTTCTCGAATACTCTCTGTCCAGCACAGTGGAGGTATAGCGCGTATGACAGAGAGCTGCTGGCAGCTTACATGGCCATTAAATACTTCCGGCATATGGTGGAAGGACGCAGTTTCCCTCTGTTTACAGATCACAAGCCTCTGGTGTATGCATTCAAGCAAAAAGAAGATAAATGCACTCCGCGACCGCTCTGACACTTGGACCTAATTGGTCAGTTCACGACGGACATTCGGTACCTAAAAGGATCTGAGAATGTGGTGGCAGATGCCTTATCGCGCATTCATATTTCAACCATCAACGCACCATCTGTTTTCGACTTCAGCAAGATGGCTAGGGAACAGCAGAAGGATTCCCAATTGCAGGATATTTTAGCTGGTACCTGTCCAACTTCCTTAGTGCTACAGCCTTTCCCTGTGGGACAGCCTCCAATATCACACTCCATTGTGATGTGTCAATGGATCGCATTCGTCCATTTGTGCCAGAAATTTTTAGACGGGAAATTTTCCACAATTTGCATGCACTCTCTCACCTAGGAGTAAGAGCGTCCCTGAAGATGGTATCGGAACGATACGTGTGGCCGTCAATGAGACAAGATGTTGCTCTATGGGCCCACACATGCTTACAGTGCCAACGTGCAAAAGTATCTCGGCATACAAGAAGTGAAACTGGAAAGTTCGAGATACCTAGTTCTCGTTTCGAGCATGTGCATATCGACCTTGTGCGACATACGACTCCATATCATCCAGCCGCGAACGGTCAAGTAGAAAGGTTTCATCGGCAATTGAGAGCGGCTATAATGGCACACGGAAGCTCTCAGTGGACCACGGTACTATCCACCATACTAATGGGATTTCGAGCAACGTGGAAAGAGGATGTGCAAGCCACAGCGGCGGAAATGATTTATGAAGATCCTATCAGGCTTCCAGGAGAATTTCTATGCCTATCAGATAAAGCGCAGAACCTGTTACTTTTGTGGGGAGACTCAGGGAGTCAATGCAGCGTCTCTCACCTCCGACAACCCAACATCACGGTCAACATACAATCTTCGTGAGCAAGGATTTGGCTACATGCAGCCATATCTTTCTGCGTGCAGACTCCCTCAGAAAAGGTCTGCAACCACCATACGAAGGTCCCTATAAAGTTGTCGACCGTACCAAAAAAGTGTTCCGGATCTTAAGGCATGGAAAAGAGGTTTCAGGGAGCATCAATAGGCTGAAGCCTGCCTATATTCCCAAAGAGTCGAAGGATATTCCAGTGGAAGTGAAACTGAAAGGAAAAGTATCACATCTACCAGAGGACGTTACAGAATTCGAACAAGATTGTAGTAGGCAAGAAACCACAACCCGTTCCGGCCGCAGAGTACGTTTCAACCCCAAGTATTGCTAAAAGATTCGCTATCGCTGGTGGGGGACTATCTATGGTGGTTGTGGAATGCTGCCGTCGCCATCGGTAGGGGAGCACCGAACGAAGAAGTGAAACGAGTTGGAAGAGACGCGAGGTGAAGGGATTGATAAACAAAAGTGAAGAGAGATTATGGTCATGATCCTCGTCGAGTGAGGTGGTTTGGTAAACTTCTCCACTCTCAGACATTATTCCGATCCTGAAGTGTGATTCTAAAACTTAAAAGCTGACAACGTTTTTTATGTGCTTGTTAGAAGATGTAACCATAATATCTTAAATGTGGCTATACGAAGGACAGTGATTCTCGCAACCTGGCATAAAACTAATATATATATATATATATATATATATATATATATATATATATATATATATATATATATATATATATATATATATGTATATATATATATACTAGAGGACCCGACAGACGTTGTCCTGTACACACATCTTAAGTTCAAAAATTCCAAATTTTTATGAATAAGCTTTAACAATCTGGACGGTTTTGAGTAAAATTTGTATTAAAAAGTTATTTCAATGTAATTATATGCCAAGTTTTATACTTCTGGGTTGTTTAGAAGTGAAACACATACACAAACTATTTCCGATAAGAAATAATTTTAAATAAAAAAAGTTTAATAATGCGAGTAATCAATTAGTTATACAAATAAATTTGTAGGTTAGGATAATTGTTGTCAACGCACATGTAAATTAAATAGAAAATCATGTAAAATACTCACTTCAATTGCATACTAAATTTGGAGAAGGTATAGTTTTTTATGCACACTTCAAAACTCTTCAAACACTAATTACATCTGAATGTAATAATTTAATTAACACACGATTTATTTCAACAAAATAATAACACGAAGTGACAAAATATTTTCCTGAAATGATCACAGCATCAACTGTCGGGACCAACTTGAATTATAATAAAAGATTTTTGAATATTCGATACTGCGATCTTAGCGCAGTCTGCCGGATCCAATGTAAAACATTCCAAGATCAACAATTTATAAATAAAAAAATAATTAAATAAATATTTTTAAACCGAATTATAAATCTAAACCATTCTCGAGTCCACTGGAACATGCAACAACTTTCATCAAAATCGGTCCAGTTACATACACACGCACAGAAGAATTACACATATAAAGATTTTTTGAAAAGATATTAATTAAAAACGCTAAAAAGCGTGAATCGTCTGCATTTTCGTAACAATAAAGACCGGGTTTGGCCAGTTTGGCTGAAAATCAATTTTCGACGCCAACTTACGTCTTTTTAAATTTTTACTATTAGCTCACGATCTCTATACATGTTTTATTTGTTTGTTTGTTTATTTAATTATTTATCTTGGTGGAATTTTCAATCGTTAATAAAATACATTTTAAAGCACTCAATTGAGCTGAAATGTAATGTACATGATTATTTTGGATGACAGTACAATAATTTATTTCTAATTAATAGAAATTAATTGATTAAAACTAATTATTTAAAAAATTACAAATAGAGCCACGTTGGCGACTTATGTCAAAATTTGAAAAGTTTTTTTTTCTCACGCGTTAAAGCATTCACTTGAAAGGAAATTTTATATACTCGACTGTTTTGTGTGACAAAACAATACTTTAATGATAATTAATAAAAATTAATTACCACTTAATGTTGTGATTCTTTCATATGTATATACATATTTATATTAATTGCAAATATTTAATAAAAAGTAGCTAAGATAAATTTTTTCTTTGTAGGAATTGATTTAAAAAATTTTATTTATATTTTTTGTTTATAAAAATAGCGTTGTTACAACAATGCAGGTGAGTGTTGAGTTGTATTTTTTGAATGTTTTTAATTAATATCTTTTTAACTGATTTTGTGACACCGGACTGAATTGTGAATCTAAACCATTCTCGAATTTACTTGAATCCACACAAAAAATTTAATCGAAATCCATCCAGCCGTTTAGGAGCAGTTTAGTGACAAACACACGCACAGAAGATTTTTATTTTTAAAGATAAGAAAACTTATATTGTTGCATACTATGTCGTGTCGAGTAGTTATAGTTAATGTGGTGAACCAAAGGAGTGGGTGTGGCCGGTTGTGAGTGAAAACTGTATATTAGATACATTTTCTATGTTGGCTGATGTTGCGTATTCAATGCTATTGATGAGGCAGTTTTGAAAGTTAATCCAGTTTATTCAAATCTTGAAACACATTAACATAAAGCAGGAACGGCATTATTGATAACAAAGACAAAGAGCGTGATTCCAAACTCGCTGCAGCAGGCTGGCTACATGATTGCAGCAAAGAGAAAGCGTTCTTTCCAGATCTTAGTATTTATAGTCGGCGTTGAAAAGAACTCTGATTGGTTAAAATAGGAGGGACAGGGATCTCGGATACTAGTTGAATACGATTAAGATTAAAACGTTAGTTTTGAACCAAAGAATAAAATCTTGTTTAAATATTATTAACCTCTTCAGGAAGGGGCGATTTTCTACGAGACGGTCGCTAGGGACGTGGTGAATGCGTAAGGAACTGCACTTCAGGACGGGGCGTTTTCGTCGCTAAGCCTAGCTTAAGAAAAAAAAAGCATAAATATTAAAATTTCAGCTCTAACGTTGTAATTTTTGAATTCCCCTTTAGATTGCTACATAATTTGTCTGTTATGTTAAAACTAGAATATAATAATGTTTTTTTTTTAATTTATATGAAATTATATAACAAATATCACTTACATTGGGAAATAAATTTTGTAAGCGAGATTCAATTTTTTCCAAAATTTTTATTGACGAAACATATTAATAAACTATCAAATTATTAAAAAAAATATGACAAAGATTATTTACAAAAAGAAATTTCAAAATTAAAATGAAGACTGAGGATGGAAAATCTCGAAGCATGGTGAAACTACATTGTTTTACAGTGTATGATTTGCAAGCACAAAATGTTTGTTACTTTTTTTATTTACTATGCACTTTAGTTTGTGACTATACACTTTGGCTTTTTTCACCCTTTTTATTCATATTAAGAGGTTAGGAAAATGCTTTCAAAACAATCAAATAATAAACTGAAGTCAAGGTTTTTGAATAAGAAAAGTACGTGAAATAGATCCGAAAGCCATAAAAACTGGAACAAAACTGACGCTAAAACTCTAAAGCACTCCACACTGTCAAGAAAAAGAAAAGAGCATTGGGAAAGTGTTATTAGAAACGCGAATGTTTTATATCAAGTGGAAATTTTACGATCTATTTGCTTACATTTCGAGTCCCCCCCCTTACTCAGCTGATGTGCAAAATGTCAAATCTAGGCAGAATATAAACTAACTGAAGTTCAGGTTCCTCTAGCTACGTTCGATTTCAATATAATGGAAGGGTGCCATCTAGTGGTCATTAAAAAACGTTCCAGCTGAAAAGTCATATTTGAATCGCGTGGCCTACCACAGCACCTTTGTAAAATGCACATTTGAACCGCCCGCCATGAGATGCGTCTGGGAAAAATGCATATTTGCACTGCCCGTCGAAGGGGGTTAAAAAGTGGTCGCGAAGGGGTTAAAAAGTGTAAGTTAAAAGGATACTAGAGGGAATGATTACATATAATGATTAATATATAAGCAATTTATTTCACAAAATATTTTCTCCATCAAGACTTTATTTGATTAATTCATATTAAAAACAACTGTACCTCTGTATATAAATATATAAATGAAAGTTTATTTTTAAATAAATAAAAAAAAATAACTTCATTCAATATAAGTGTATCCGTGCGAATATATCTCAGCATCGCTAAATGGAAGTTTTTCGTTTGATCCTTCCACAACATCATTCAGAAAGATTTCCAGTTTCTGGAAACTGGTGCATATCCGAAGCTATAACCCCTTCTCTTTTTTTCCACAGCATTATTGAGACGTAGTTATTATTTTTTTGTTGGGAATGTTTCAAAGTATATATTTTATCAACACATGCATGGGTTCGAATTTTCCAGCTGAGTCATTCTTTTCCGCAGAAATGGAATGGATCTCTATCTCTATTTGACACATTTCCTTTGAAACAGAGTATTTAAATAGATATACAGTCGAACTCCAATTTAATGAATTCATCACAACTGAACATTTTATTCGTTAATTCGGGGTTATATTTTCACAATATTGGGATACAAAAAATATTTTCCTTCAAACCTTTTGGAAATTTTATAATAAGCAACAATTGTCGAGGTTCAAACTCCCTTCTTCCTATAGGGATGTGGAATTTCAGAGAGAGGGTACCAGCTCAGGCGTCGTCCTCGTCACTTGACTGAGGCTGAAAATTTCGAGGTCCATTGCCAAAAGTCTTCGTGTAGCTGAAAAGTGTAGGCGTTAATCTTCACTCATTCACTCCGTGTTTACTAATGTATTCTATTTCCTAGTTTTTCTTTTTGGAAGTTTTTGTAAGATATGGTTGAACTTCTTTATTGCTTTCTATATACTAATTCTTTCATGTATATCTATAGACACGTCTATTCAATATTTTAGTTTTGTTCCAATGCAGGGGGATTCCCTACCCCACTGGTAGAGTGCGTAGGCTATTACAGAGGAGACTCGGAATGCAGCGTCGCAAATGCCGTAGTTGCGAGTGCAAAGAAGCAGAGTTAAAGAATATAAACATCAATGCATTAAAGAGACAGAAAAAACATTTTATTGAGATGTTGTATTACAACAGGTATTCAAAAGTGTTTCAACTTCCTCTAGGTTTACATAAGAGTTTGGTGTTTCTTCAGTTCTGTAGTTGTCGATAGGTAACGTGACATGCCAGGAATCTTCCAGAATGTGAAGAATTCCATTCAACGTCATTGCCGGCTTAACAAACGACTCCTGGCCGTAATTTCAAGCAATTCTTCTAGTACAACCTTTTAATAAAACGTTTTATGTATCATTAATGTGTTGCTATTTCCGTTTTTTCCCCTGCTTCATTGTACCGCAGCATTTGTGACCCTCTTTTCCTATGTGATTCTGAGTCATCTATGACACCCTACAACTTGTCGGTCTAGTAGCAAAGAACCCTGTACATATAATTGGATTTAATGTCATTTTTATTGTTTTCCCTTTGCTAGAAAGCTAAGTTTTGTTTTTATGTAAATCAATTTTGGGTGTATGTTAGTAAAAAAAGAATAGAGATGTATTAATTAAAAGTAAATCTTTATGGGGAACTCTGCGTATCATAAAAACATACATCCGTGAAATTCAATACGAATTGTATTAAGCCTTCTTTTTATGGAATTTATTCTGCTTCTGAGTTGATAAAAGCAAGTATTAACTGTCTGCTTTTGTCTTTGTAGGTTTTACAAAGATTGTCTGAAACACAAGCACTTTTTTGTAACCTGTCTAGTGTGACACTTACCCAAGAGAAATAATGAATAGAGTTTATAGCACGCAAGCATTTTTAAGAAACACAATGAAAATTTCATTATTTGCTTTGCACCATGATTTCATTGTACATTATGCATCTTAGTGATGCCATCATTTCAGACTTTCAACAAATTAAGCAACTTTGTTTGAAAAAAAAAATATTTCTTGGACTAAGAAAAAACTTGCGATCGGTAACTTACGTTGTTTTTGTAATAATAACAAGGAGAGAGATAAAAAGGACGATGAGAAACGTTCTCAGAAATTTTTAATTTCTTTCCTATGTTAAAATTTTCAAACTTCAACGTCGAAAGGAAACTCGTTATTCTAATGAGTCATTCATCAGAACGCCATTTGTCATAAGAATTTATCTTTTTGAAATAATGTGTTTTCTGACATCTTTTTTTTTTTGTAATCCATCGAATAAGAGACGCACATTTCTCTTCGACACGTTTTCTCAATTTTTGAATAATTGAATCAAAATCTCCAGAAACTTTCTAAAAAATAATTTCTTGAATAACTTGCAAACCTTCATGTTTAAAGAATTGTCAAAAAAACTGTCCAGTTCTGACGTAAAAGTAAGAGGCTTTTTTAGCTTTAGAGTTCTTTTATGGTAGAAATCATAGAATGAAAAAATTCTAGTATATATTTATTAAGTCTTTCGAGGTATAATATGAGAACTGAGCATAGAATATATCTCTCGGAAACTTTTTTTAAGAAATGGGAAGAAAAGAAATTGGTAACTCTTCGTTTCAAACAATAACAATAAATACGAATTAATAACCTTTTTAATATTCATTTGAAGTAAAAATAACATCTTTTAAGCAATAAAACGACTTATATAGTAAACAGATGATTCCAGTTAAGCATTAGCTTAGCATTTAAAAATTTTAATTATGTTCATAAAGTTTGAAGTGAGATTTTGTAATCAATTTGTGTGTGTCTCTCTCATATATGTGCACGAGAGCTTTAAATTAAAAATAGTGGCAACTTAACGTTGAAACTCGCAGGATAACGGGCATGCGCAGACAGGATATGTGAGCGGTGAGGGATGCTATCATCGATGTGTAGAGTACAAATAACAGTCGATCTAGTTCTTTGGCGTAGATAGTTCCGAGTGGGCCTGTATCAAAATTATTTCGAGGCCCATTTTTAGATACGAAAACTCTGTTAATGGGGCTACAGATACACAGGTTGGGTATCTTGAGCCCCTGTGTATCTTGAGGTCTCCGCGTGAATCACACGGCTGATAGGGCGGTAGCTACACCCCTTAATCTATTGAGAACAGGGATACTCCACCTGCGGCCCCCCAAGCCTTTTTGTGATGCCCACTCATGGCCCTTTGCTCTGAGAAATTCCCTTATTTAAGAACATTGCATTAAAAATTGGGTGGGAAATTCTTTGTCAAGAAATCCAACATATCAATTTTGCTTTTTGCTGTCAGTGTCTCACGGGTGCGAATTGATATTCTTTTTCTGTTTGGAAGACAACAGTCGAGTACCGACAATTTTGTGGGTCGAACTAATTTTTAGCTATCTTTCATATCTTGTAAGCGAAGAATATTCGAAGAAAATAGATCGTTTCAAAACGATTGGGATGTTGACTATTTTGTAGAGAAAAACAAACATGGTTCAGTACTTGTTTGATTTGTCACGAAAGTGTTGTATTTAAAAAATACCAATAAACAGAAATCATTCAATGACACTTTTCCTCGAATATTTGCTTCAAGAGGTGATAAATAGTCTATTTTTTTAATAATCTTTGCAACAGCAACAAAGTGTTTTGTCACTCTTAATATCACAGCGGTAACAAAGACATCCTATGAAGTATGTTACATTATTGGTGTTACGACCCGCATGTGCAGAGGGCGCTAGTAGTCCTCTTTGTTTACATTTCGTCAGTATGCTTGTAATACAGCCACGGAGCGGACGTACCTACCATCCTCAATAAACAAACATTTTTAAAGTATACAGCCCACGCCTTTTGCTTGAGCAGTCAAGTTATACATAACTCAAAGTCTGCTCATAATCCGTTATAGACATTTCTAGAATAACCACACCATTTGTGGTTAAAATCAAAGCTATCGACCTCACCCAATTGGTGTGGCCGCGGTAGCCGAGTGGTATAGGTATCGGATTGTGGCTTGCTTTGTCACAGGTTCGAGCCCAGTACCACTAAAGACCCGCCGTGTAGGGCAGCGATGCACGTTAAATCTGTCGAGAGCTGAAACGTCCTCCCGTTGGTGTGGTGTGGTAGTTAGGAGAGGGGGGTGCCAGCTCAGGTGTCGTCCACGTCACTTGACCATGGTTCAAAATTACGTGGTCCGTCGCCAAAAGCCCTCGTGTAGCTGAACAGTGCGACGTTAATATTCAATCAATCAATCAATCTCACCCAATTGGTGATTATATGAAACCGTTTACTGATGCAGAAATTGTGAATGAGTCCTTCTGCAATGCTTCTAATTTAGTGTTAGTTACAAAAATAAAAAATATAATAATAATAATTAAAAAAACAGGAGTTAATAATATTCTGATCAATTTCCCACATTTTAAATTTCCATTGCTTTCTTGGTCTTAAAGCATGTCCCTCTCCATTTATCCTCATGTTGCGGCCCGCGTGAATATAACAAACATATGGATGCGGCTCGCTTGAAATAGTTGACATATGTATGCGGCTCAGCAGAAAGAATTGTTGAGTACCCCTGATTTAGAAGGACATTTGTTGTGTGGCGTCAAACTGAAGAGTCTCCTTTACATTGTTCTAAAGCACGTTCACAAAAGGGGATCAGCAGTCGTGGTTTAAAGTCCAGTGACAAGAACAGAACAGAACGTTAACGAGGATTGCTGGAAGCCTGTGGCAAAAATCTATACGGAATAGGGTGGTTGCACGATGGGTAAAAGCATCTAGTTCGCACAGGTCAGCCCTCCATTCCTCAAAATCATAGTGACATCCCAAGCGGTCTCCTTTCCACAGACCGTCGATAGATTGTCCTTAGTGGTTGGTATCAGTCATCAAACGGTGAATGAAGAAATTTCTGAACATGAGGAAAATTACTACCCGTTGGGGTCCACTCATCGAAGTACAGAAATGGCATTGGTATACACTGGATGGCATCCAATTAGAGATACTGCGGTGAGATTTTTGTAGCGCACTGTAGCCCCTGATGAGAATCCCCAGAATTAAAGCATCCATCTAATAGTTGGCGACACCGATGTTCACTACGTCTACAGAAATTTCGATAGAAAGCCAATCGGGTGCCGGTTATGCTGATTGGAAGGGCGAGTTCTTGCGCATGTTGCGTCTGAAAAACAAACTGCCAAAACAGAACTCCTATTAACGATTTCTACACCAACTGCATCCGGTTATG
This sequence comes from Trichonephila clavipes, assembly GCA_019973935.1. Taxonomy (NCBI): domain Eukaryota; kingdom Metazoa; phylum Arthropoda; class Arachnida; order Araneae; family Nephilidae; genus Trichonephila; species Trichonephila clavipes. The sequence continues at coordinate 502,814 of BMAU01020910.1, read as the reverse complement.
CGGTGCAAACGTCCCCGTTTATTGCAAAATAGTCTCCCTATTGAGTTGCATGACAACACTCGTTGTCTTGTGTCAAGCAATGCCGTTCTGCTATTGTGACAGCATTGTAGGAAATCTTTGGAACACCCTCTCTACTTACCTCACATGAGTCCTTGTTACTTTGATCTGTTTCCGAAGTTGAAGGAACCTCAACGAGGCTACCAATTTCATGACATTTCCTCTGCCCGCTTCGCAATAGAGCCCTCTGTCGCTTGCATCAACATTCAACACCTTACCAATGGCCTCCAACGGCTTCCCGACTTTTGGCAAAAGGTTATAAGATCTGTTGGTGATTATTTAGAAGGAACGTAATGAAATATAGTGCTTGTAAGCTCATTAAAAACTAATTTATACCTGTGTGAAGTCATTACTTAATTTACAACCCTGGTGTTGTCTTGATCAAATTTTTCGGTACCAGTTTTGTGCAAACTTTCGGCCAAACTTTTTCTTATTGTTTCTTTGTCGATGTTCGTAATATCTTACATCACCCGAACATTCAAACATCCGTCGTTTTGCACGATATGAATAATTTTTTATATATATATATAAAAAAGCTTTCATCAGTTCCTGATGACACAGGTTGACCAGAACGTTTAATTACCTTCAAAAACTTCCAACCTTTCAAAAATTGTTTGCGCTAGTAAAACATTTGACCACGTTGAATGCAATGATTTCCAAACATTTCTTTTGAGGGGTCCGGCACGGCCATAGGAGCCCATGTTAAATTGCGTGAGTCTATGTATCTTTTTCTCAGAAACTACTTACTTCTCACGCATAAAACTTTTACAATAGATTATGTGTATTATCAATAACAACGAAGGGTTTTCTCTTTTTGTATAAAATTAAATTAATTATGAATTTCTTAAAAATTGTCCAATTTTTCCCTAAAATGTATACATAGTTTAAAAAAGTCATATTCTAAAAACCTTTGCTAGATATATCTAATTCCCTCCATTAAAATGCGTAAAAATGCTAAAAGTCTGCTCCTTGAAAATTTTAAGATTCTATGATAAGTAGTTTTTGAGAAAAAGGTACATATAAAATGAAAAATATTACATTTTGAGAAAACAGGCTTTTAAGTGAAAATTTGTACTTTTTTGAGTATTTACTTTTTTCAATACTTTTCTTAAGCATATGAAGCCTTTTCTTACTCTCTGCTCGTACAAAAGACTCTTATTTTCTTTTTTCACTATTTTTAACAATTTTGCCTTTGTTGGAATCTCAAAATGCTTCCGCTGGGCTGCACAAATCCTACGTGTATCTAGTTTTTTGAAGCATGACACACATTTATAACTTGGTTCAACATCACAATGATTTACGATCATTAATTTTGCGACATGACTCATAGTGAACTGTGCAATAGCCATATTTAACCATAATTTTAGAATTTTTAATTCCACAAATGTAGATCTTGGAATCACTGACCATATGGTGTTATTAAATGACTCATTTTGGTTCTGGTTCTTTTCATGTAAACATTTTCTGAATAGCATATGATCACCTAGATCTCTAAAAATGGGCTTCATTTAATTCACTATGGTAAACAGCACGTGTGCATGTGTTTATGATCATAGTGTCTTACGTTACATTCAGCTTCTGTCTTTTGAAACTTGCACCAGGCAAAAATCGCAGTCCATGTTGATGGCTCTCGTTTGAAGACAGAAGAGGAAAATAAACAGTTCAAACACACACAGCAGTTTTGATGTTGTGTAGATCATTGATATTTTTTCCAATAGCTACTCTATAATATCATTGTTCTGTGATGAAGCAACCTTTTCATTTGAAGGGGTATTCAATACGCACGACGCGCACATGTAGGTCTTAAGAAACTCACACAGCACCCGACCCATTTTACGTATAGGGTCTTGAGAACTAAGAAAAGTAATTTAAGCCTGATATAAAGAGTATATTTCTTTCAGTTAATATAATTTTTATATTTTTGCTTTTATAAATGTAAGAATGTGTATTATTATGTTTGACCACAGTTTCAATGAAATCATATCTATAATATTATTTGAAGATTTTTTTGAAAGAAATAAAATTGTTCGAAATTTAACTAGATGGTATTTATAGCACATAGCCATTCAGTTCCTTTTTACCAATTTTTATTGCATAAATTGGTTATAAATATTATTTTATTTTGCTTATTAAAGCTTCTCCAGTGTTTCTAAAACTCAGGGGGCCGCCCTCCTGGGCAGGCGTAAGAACCCTACTTGAGCATATCGAATATTTTGAAATAAAAGATTATTTTTAAAAAATATTAATTTACTGAAAGGAAATATATTCTGGCATAATAAATAATAAAATACACATTTACACTGATATAACATGCTTATAAATTTATAATTACTGTACAATGTATTTGTTTATTAATTGATCAAAAATAAACTAAGAACAAGTTTAATCATTATTACTGACTCTCATGGGCTTGTCATATACAAAATTTTATACTTGATGATTTCTGTGGTTTATAATTAAAGTTGTATTGTAGCCTTACATCAAAGTACGTTATTATTGCATTCAATACAATATTATCGTATAGAGAAAAATTATGATGACGCATCGTGATGAATTATGATTATGATTAAATTATGATTAAAAATTGGATCACAAATATTGAAAGTTTGAGCAGCACTAAATTACGCAATATCTTGACTTATACATATATCTTCTTTACTAATACTTAAATTTAAATTCAAAGAAACGAAATCAGCGATTTAAGATTTGTCATAATTCCATGGAAACTGCTGTCGAAAGACGAAAGTTACTTTCGGACGACTCTAGAAATTTACCCTTGACGAATATTTTGTAATAAACGTTCGTAGAGAGAGAAAAGTTTGCATGAGGAAATATTGGGTTTCTTTCTTAACAGATTTCCTGAAAGATTATTGAACGTCCCATTTGCATAGAAATGAAGTTGCAGATTGCACAATTCAATGAAAAATAGTGAATAAAATGGAAGAAATCACTTTTTCTTTAATAAAGGTTTTAATTAACATAGTACTTTGAACATAAAGGCTAAAATCTTTCATTAGACTAGAGATAAATGATTGTACTACTAAGAACTTCAAAAAGAGAGAAAGAAAAACAAATCAATTCATCAATAAATCCTTGCAAAGTAGATTAAATAAAAAATAATCAAAAGCAATTAAAAAAAAACTTCACTATTTTTTTCTTTGTGAATGAGTTAGTCATTAAAATTTTTCTTTTCTTCACAAAATGTCTCTCAAAGGCTGTTTTTCTATATAAAAATTCTCTTCTAATTCTTTCTAAAATTTAATACACAAGTTATGGTTCTGAATGATAAAACATGATATCGCAATGTTTGAAATCTCAAACTGCACTGTTTAAAAATAGAGTGTAACAATTATGATAATAAAAACAATGATTATACAGCAGTAAATATTTAAAATAACTCATGCATTTTCTTTCGAGGATTCATTTTGAATAAAAGTATGCCAAGAAGTTAATGTTTTAAAAAGATAGTGCAGATACATGTCGTAATTCATAATTTTGTGATAGAGTGCTATTTTATACTAAAATTGCAATTTTCTCAAAATGATTTTATCAAAACTGCGTGTACCTTTTCCTCAGAATCTACGGTATGAATACACCTAAAATTGTTACTTCATATTACTGATATGAGATTATATATACTACCATGAGCATTTTGTGGTATTCCAAAAATATTTGGTGACAGACCAGATATCGATACAAAAAATGACAATTTTTAAAACTTTATGGTAATGCTTAGTATTAATTTGTTCTTGAAAAAACTAAACATTATATTTGAAAAAGCCCACTTCAGAATAAAATAAATGTCTAAACAAATTTCTAGTTTCAAGTCCATACGTTTAATAATTTCAAAGAAAAAAGTGAATAAAAATGCTCAATTTAACATTGTTAGTGTGTAAGGTAACGACTCCTCTTAAAAAACATCTATACTCTTAAAATTTGTAGGTAAACAAACGTATGTATGTATCTATCTCTATGTGCGTCTATCTTTTCACGAACCGCACCACACAGAAACTCGTCGGAGGTACCAAGAGATTGGGAAGAATGATCCGAGAAAGCGCTGTAACCATTTATATTCTGATATTTCAATTAGTTAAAAAGATATTAATTAAAAAGCTTAAAATGCATAATTGTTTTACCCCTGGTGATTTTTATTCTGCCAAGCGTCATTTCCATATCAACGGAGTGAAGTTCAGATTTTTCGACGTATTTAAAAAAGCCATCCAATTCTTCCTATCAAACTCAGACAAAAAATAATTATAGAATCAGAAATAACATTTATTTCATCACGATACGGTATAAATTTTGTTTTGTAAATAATGTGATTTTCTATATTTTTTTACGATTTTTCTAAAATGAATTAAAATCAATACGTTTTTATGAAAATGATTTCTAAATTGTTCCCTTTCAGTTTCTTTCCGCTTTAATAAATAGATATTCTACACTAGATAAAGTTCATGATTTCTCTTTTATAATCAGCCTTTAAAGGGACACAGTACGATGCAATTGACAAAAATCGGTCAAAAATCAAATATTTTTAGTCTAAATTATTTTTATGTACTTTTCTATAATCTCACAAAATTTGAAAACTCTAAACTTTAAAAATGCATAATTATGATAGCTTTTACGTTCGTTTTTATTCTCTTCCCAATGGCAAATCAAAACTTTAAACGGATTTATCTCAGAAAGATAAAATAACTAGTTTGTCTTCATTTAAAATGCTAAAGCTTTTTTTCTATTATGTCTAATGCTTTGATTTTTTAACCTATTGCTAAAGGTACATGTAAAAGAAGTTGGTATGCGTTTTTGAATCAAAGCACTACTTATTTTTTAAAAAAATAATTGAACTCAGAATTTATACATTTTTTAAGGAATTTTCAATAAGCATTCATAAAAAGAAGTATTGTGCGAATACTAATCATGTTATCACAAAACCCATACCAACTTTGTTAACATAGTTTGACGTACTTGTAAATTGAATTTAATGCGTGTATGTAACTTTTTGAAGGAGGAGTAGCATTTTAAAATCACTTCAAAATTTTTTTTGCTTAAAAAATTAAATGGCTGGTTTTCTATGAAATTTTGAGCACAAAATCTTTTTGTTGTACGAAGTTTTTTCCGTTTTTTTTGTTTTTTTTGCTAAGAAAAACACGTAATTTTCCAGGAAAGTTTATTTCTTTTTTATTCAAAATATTGGTCATCGGCTTCTACACATTTCGCCCTTCTTTCAAGTAATTCATGAATACCATGCCTGAAAAACTGCTTATATCTTTTGAGCCAAACCATTTGTCGAGCCATTTTCCAACTTGTTCGATATTGCTGAAGTGCTGCTCTGCGAGCGCTTGCTCCATTGATGCGAAGATGTAATATTCAAAGAGTGCCAGGTCTCGGAAGTGCAACGGGGGCCAACGGTTGCCCCATACAAGCGATTTCAAGGTGTTTCGTTGATTTTGCTGTGTGAGACAAAGCATTATCGGGTAACAAAATAATTTTGTCATGTCTTCTGGCCCATTCCGATCGTCTTTTGATCAAAGTGTGGTCTCGCAAAGCTTCAAGAGTTCATAATGCATAATACCATTCTGATCCCTCCAGACACAAAGCATGGTCTTCTTTCCGAAGCGATTTGGCCTTGGTGTTGAAGAACCAGATTCGCCAGGCAACGATTTTTCAACTTCGGGTTTTCGAAATAAATCCATTTTTTGTCACTCGTCACAATTCGATACAAAAATGATTTTCTGTCATGGTGTTGAAGCAACCTTTCACAAGTGACTTTGTGATTTTCCATTTGACGTCCGTTCAAATCGTGTGGGAACCATGTATCCAATTTATTGATCTTCCCCATTGCTCGTAAACGTATACTGATTGTTTCTAACAACAAACATTTAGTGTTTTTGCTTATTGCTGTTGAGTTTAAGTTGGGTCATCATCCAATGACTCCTGTAATTGCTCGTCTTCGCACTTTTGTGGCATTCCAGAGCTCTCTGGCTTTCACATTGGAATCCCCACTTTTAAATTGTCGAAACCATGTCTCACATGTTCTAATCCAGGCATGCCCAACCCGCGGCCCATTTGGAGACTTTTTGAGCCCAATTGAAGTTTCTGTCTATATTATTTTAGACATTTGGACTACAGACAGTTGAATCGAAAATATCGTGTTTTGATCCACCCCCACCTCTCCCCGTGCAGTTCTTACCGAAATAATTTCTTTCCTTCATTTGACTTCCAAGCAATTGTAATAACAGGTGTTGATGGATGAAGGAAAGCAGATGAGCGTGGATATGTTATTCGTCTTTCAACGAGAACTTCGTTAAGGTGACTAGTGTATTTAGTTCTATTTGTCAGAGAAATAATTTATGTCTATATTTTTAAGTTCAGATTAGTATTTTTTTTCTTGTTTTATTTGGCATTGAAAGAATCCGATGATGGATTTAATGAGTTGCCTCAGAACTGTGATACCAGCTAGTAGAAATATAAGATAATTACGGAAGCAGAATAAAAATGTTTAATATTTTAACCTTCTGAAATTATGTAACTTTTTCATTTTATGATATATTTTAATCCCGGTGCACAATAATTAATATCATACAATAAGAAACTAAACATTTGGCTATTGGGCAGAAAAAAAAACTTATTTTTGTCAAACAGTCTAATAATTACAATGCTGTTCTTCTTTGCTTAAGTGCCTTTCTGCATTTGAAATAAAAATTTTGAAAATCTAAATCAATTTTATGCAAACATACTGTAACACAATTATAAAATGTTAAGATGTTACGCACATAGTTGTTATATTATGTAACCTCAGATGGCAACATAAATCTACTGTAGATAAGAGGCTTGCAGGTTAAGAGATATTCTTCCACCAACAAGTGCAATCGGTCGACTTTCAACTTTGTTGTGATTGTGATCCAGTAAAAGGTAAACTTGCTGATTTTTGATCATATCAATAACTATTGAATAAATTTGTATTATATATTTATCTCAAGTAAAATACAAAAACAAGTGTCACAGTAATTGTAAGGTAATAAAATATTTTGAATGTTGTACGATAATAAAATATTTTGAATAATTTGTTTTATTTTGATATGTGCGGTCCACCTCAGTTTAGTAAATTTTTACTTGGCCCACCAACCGATTTGGGTTGGGCACCCCTTTTCTAATCGATGGAGCATGTTCACCATATTTCTACCGGCAAACAATGACTTTCAACTGCCTTTTTTATTTTGATTCAATAAGAAAAGCAATGCGTGTTTAAATGTTTTTTTCATGCACAAAATTCGACATGATCGCTAAACGATAAAACAAAGACATTAGTTTATGGCGGTCTCAACTTTTCCGTGTTTATAGTTTAATGTCAGTAGAAAAAAATGACGTGAGTGTCAAATAAATGCGTTGCATACATTTTGCTGGTGCCATCTCTTAGTTAAATCGGAAATTACTTATGCATACACATGGTACACACACATAGGAGGCTACCAAACAAATTTTGAAAATCCTTAAAATTAAAATTTTTGCTTAAATTGTACCATGTCCCGTTAAAAAATAAAATGTCGAAAACTTTGCTTTTACGATTTTTCAAAAAATACTCAAAATTTTAATTAAACATTCAATAACTTCGTCATTTACAAAAATAATCTCACGAAAGCTTTTTTCCCAGTGTACAACTACGTTACCCGTAGTCAGTACAAAGATTGAAAAAATGCTTAAGGATTTAAAAAACTTTTTGTGTTTTTCATCGATTAGCCTTTTTACGATAATCTAATATATCACAGTATTCCTTTTATATTTTTGCTAAAAAATTACCGTTGCTGGTAATCGATGTGTGAAGTTTGAAAGTATTAATTTACAAATCATGCTCTAAAAATTCTTTTTAAATATTTCATTATAAGCTCTGGTTTGTGCCAAAATCATTCACGTCAGCTAAAATGACGGTTCCCCTTCATAGTAAGACGAGAGGAAATAGAGTGGGGTTGAATGACGTAGTGGAGTGGAGTGTATAAAACTAGATTAGTTTGTAGACTTTTTAAAATGCTATTATGTAACGATTGATTGGTAAATGGAAATTCTAAACTCATTTTATTATTTTAAATTCAAAGAAAAATAATTACTGTTAAAATAATGAACATGCTTGGTTCTTAACAATTTTTCCTCATGAAATATTTTTAGACCTTTTTAAAAAGCTTTTCCTTGCAATCCTTGATCAGCTTTCTTAGCTGCAACCCAATAATGGACATTTCTAATATATTTCATTTTTTCAAATTCTAAGAATATATATAGTGGGATCCCGATTTAATGAATTCATCGGGATAGAATATTGTGTTCGTTAATTAGGGATTATTCCTTATATCGGAGTCAAAATGAAGCACCAATTTTATTACGCTTATCTTTTGGAATTTCTATAGTAAGCAAATAAAGAAAAGAAAAGTATCCATAGTTAGAAATTACACCCTTTTTTCAATACGGTATAATTTTTTTTACAAAATAATGATATTTTATATTCGTATAAGGCTGCGTCACATTTGTTGTTTCATTCGTGTTTAATGTTGGTTTTCAATATTAATGTTCATTGTTTAAGTGTTTGTTTAAATGTGATTACTATTTTGGTTTCATCACTGTTCCATTAAATTCGATTTTTTTACAGTAATTTTAAAATAAATTAGTTTGATATGGATTTTAATTGTTAATGGATTGTTTTAATGTTTTAATTGCTAATTTAGTTTAAGGCTGTGCCCCGTTCATTATTTTATGAACTACAAGTGGTTTTCAATTGTTAATTATTGATTGATTGATGTAAATGTTGAATGTTTATATGTTTGTTTAAATTTTGTAATTAGTTTGTGGTATTTTCGTATATAAGGCTGCGTCACATTTGTTGTTTTATTCGCATTTGATATTCGTTTTCAATATTAATGTTGACTGCTTAGGTGTTTGTTTTAATGTTATTACTGTTTTGGTTTCATCACTGTTGATTCAGTTTTCCAGCCTTTTTACCTTTTTATTCTTATATATTTTTAATATGCCACAATTATGTATGGTTTTTTTTCGAAACTTTGCATAACTTATGATTTTTTTCTAAAATGAATTCAAATCGATGTGTTGAAATTAAAATGATTTTTAAAAAGTTCATACTTTGATCTTTTAGAAATCAGTGATTTAAAAAATTTTAAAAAATGCCTAAAATTTCTTTTTTTTTTAAAATTTTTTAAAAAAATACTCAAAACTTAAATCAAACATTAAATAAATTCTTTATTTATAAAGATAATTGCATGAAACTATTTTCCTGTGTGTCGAACATTTCAGAAAATTATCACAATTTTAATTCAAAATTTAATATAGTTGTGGAATTTTGTAAATTTAAAAAATTCTACTTCTCCGTCTTTCTTCAATGTACTATTTTTTTAAAAAAGGTACATTTTCTTTTCGAGGGGTTAAGAAATTGCAAAGTGAGTGAGGGAATATTAATGTCGCTCACTGTTAACCTACTCGAGAGCTTTTGGTGATTCACCTCGACATTTTGAAGCATTGTCAAGTGAAAAGGACGACAATTAAACAATAATGAAGGAAGTGGTGATTTTGTAAGTGGAAGGAAACATTTATAAAAGTAGAGAAGGCCCGTGCAACGCCGGCCTTGCAGCTAGTTTGCACTATTAAAATGCAATGGTAAACAAACGTTCTATGTATGTACTTTATGTATTTATGTATCTATCTATGTGTGTCTCTCTTCCAGGAACTGCGCCTCGCAAAATCTCGCCAAAGGTTTCAAAAGTTTGGGAATGATTCAAGAAAGCCATTTTGATTACTTATATTTCAATATTGCGATTAGTTAAAACGATATTAATTAAAAACCTTAAATTGCATAACTGTTTTACTCCTGTTGGCTTTTTATTCCGCCCAGCGGCTTTTCGGATTGAGCTTACAGAAATTCCACTTTTTCCCGTTTTTGTAACAGCCATCTAACTTTTCAATAAAACTCAAACAATAAATATTTACAGAATCAGAAAGATCATTTAATTCGCCACGATATGGTATAATTTTTTTTTTTACAAAATAAGGATATTTCCTTTTTTTTCGATTTTTTCTAAAATAAGTCAAAATCAATACGTTTTTATGATAATGATTACTAAATCGTTCCATTTGAATTTCCATTCGAGTTAAGGAATTGATATTCTACATTAAAAAGTTCATAATTTTCTCTTTCAGAATCAGTCACTTAAAAAGTAAAATGTCGAAAACATTTTTCCCGATTTTTCAAAAAAAATACTCAAAATTTTAAACATTTAATAACTTCGTCATTTATGAAGGTAATGTCACGAAACTTTTTCCGTGCTAGAGAAATGTTACAAGTAATGTGTACAAATATTGAAAAAATCGGTTAGCAATTGCGGATTAAAAAATTTTGTGTGTGTTTTCCGCGCGTTTTCCCCCCCTTTTTGCTAGTATTTTTGTTACATTTTTTGTTTAAAAAATAACGTAGTTTGCAATCGATGTGTGAAGTTTGAAGGCATAACTTAAAAAACATGTACATAATTTTTTTTAAAAAAATGTCATTGAAATATTCCTTTTGTGTCAAGGTCTCGTTACCTAATATGAGGACTCGTGTTGAGAAATACGACGGTGGAAAGTTGGCAGGGGGTGGTTGTTCGCTGTTTCTCCTACTAATACGTGGCGACTGGAATGAACGACCAGGAGGTGAAAATTTTTTGGTATTCCCGACAGCGATCTAATTTTTCCATGAAACTCAAACAAAAAAATATAATTACAGAATCGGAAAAATTAGTTACTTCACCACGATACGGTATATTTTAAAAATTTCATACTTTGATTGAAAAAATGAAAGCTGAAAACTTTTTTTTACAAAGTTTTAAAACATACTCAAAATTTAAATCAAACATTTAATAACTTCATTTATAAAAATAATTGCATGAAACCTTTTTCTAGTGTGTCGAACATTTCAAAAAAGGGGATCACAATTTTAATTCAACATTTAATAAAGTTGTAGAATTTTGCAATTTTACAAATTTCTACTTCTCCGTCTTTCTTCAATGTAATACAGTATAACTCTGTTAAGACGCTCTTCAGGGGACCGACGTTAAAGAGCGTCTTAAACGGGAAAGCGTCTTATCGGAGAAAAGTAAAAAACAAAATCATAATGCAAAATCCGTACGTAAAATATATTTTAATTCTTAATACTCGTACAGGAATGTTATGAATACTCACATCAATAATATGTATCACTGACCAGAGAGAAACCTGTCAAGAGTACTTTGTTTCAGGTTCTTGGATGCGTGTGTGGAGAGGAAGTTGTCAATTCTGTTAACATAAGTTAGCATGTCCTCTGCATTTTCCATGGTAGAAATCAATTTTCTGAGCTCACCCACGATTTGCAACCCAGCAGAAACTGAAGGAGTTGGTAAATGGTCGTCCTCTTCTTCTGAGTCACTCTTTTCTCTCTCACTCCCCACAGGGTCAGAGGTGGTGAGTGAGAGAGAATCGGCGATAATGTCACCGAGTGTGCGAGTGCTGCTCGTTATTAGGGCATCATCCACTGCCGCGTAATCTGGGAAATTTTGGAGAATTTCCTCAGTTTTTGTGATATTTGATATGATTGTCGGTGGTATTTGGCTCGTCTGAAAATTTGAATGCCGCCTTCCGGAAACAGTTTTTAATAATGAGTGGGTCAATTTCATCCCAAGCAGCAGTAATAAAATGAATAGAGTCTAAAAGATTAATTTTGGTTGGATTTTCTCCCTCCATGTCTCTCAAGTACCGCTGGACTAATTTTTTTCTGTACTTTTGTTTGACCACTTTGATAATACCCTGATCTAAGGGCTGCAACTTGGATGTGGCAGTAGGTGGCAGAAAAACGATTTTTATGTTTGTGGTAGGGATGTCTTTTGGATGTGCAGGGCACTTATCAACAAAAAGAATAACTTTTCTTTTCTGCTTACCAAAAATGGCATCCAACTGATGAATCCAGTTTTTAAACAGATCTCCTGTCATCCAAAATCGAGCTTGAGATAGGTAATTGCATGGTAGAGATCGTACATTTTTAAAACAACGAGGAGAACGACTTTTCCCAATCACAACCAACTTTATCTTATGAGTGCCAGTAGCATTTGTACAAGCCAAAACTGTCAAACGTTCTTTACTCAGTTTTCCACCATGGCATGTTTCGTTTTTAAAAACGAAGGACTTGTCAGGCATGAGTTTAAAAAAAGGCCGAATTCGTCGGCATTGTAGACATCTTCAGGCGCGTGGTCTTGCAATAATGAAGGCAACACATTATTTTTCCATGAAGAAATATCGTCCTCATTAACAGCTTCAGCCTCCCCAGAAATTTGCCGGTAAACAATGCCATGTCTGTTACGGAATCGTTCAAGCCACCCAGTCGATCCACAAAAATCGGTAATGTTGAGATGAGAGGCTATTTCCTTGGCCTTATCCATGATCACACCTCCGCTCAATGGGTAATTATTGCTGCGAGCTTGTTGGAACCATTCCACTAACACTTTCTCCAAATCCTCGTGCTTTGCGTGTTTCAGTTTTTGTCGTTTGGTTCCACCGACGTTTTTCTCAATATCAACTCTACTTTTCAACACCGTTCTCAATGTAGAAGGAGCAATGCCAAGTTCTTCGGCAATTTCTTTTTGTTTCTTATTTGCTTTACACCCTTCATCGTACTTTTTTAAAATGTTTAATTTATCAGAAATGGATAAAGCTTTTCGCTTAATGCCACTGGAAGCACTTGCCATTGTAAAACACATCACAATTTCACAAAAACGTGATACAGCGATTCGAACAAACAACTAAGCAATAATAAACCGCTCGGCGAAAAGTGAAGGGTGACTCATGCAGCATTAGCGCGGGTTTCTTGGAAAACAAATGCGCGCTTCCCCACCCCTAGGAGAGTAGACTTTTTTTCTTATCAGTTCAAAGTTTGCGGTCTGTCAGAGGGGAAAAAGAGCGTCCAACAAAACAGAGCGTCTTACCGAGTAGATTTTATGTGCATTAGCATAGGAAAATTCAAGGGACCGCCAAAAAATGCGTATTATGCGGGAAAGCGTATTAAACGAGAGCGTCTTAACGAAGTTTTACTGTATTTTAAAAAAAGGTACATTTTCTTTTCCAGGGGCTAAGAAATTGCAATGACCTTCATATTGAAATGCACACACACACCAGGAAGAGCTGACAGCAAAACGGGAATTTTCATGACAATATGTTATGCATTCAAAAAAGTTCGTGCATTGCCAGGCGTAAATGGAGGGGAAAGAATCCTGTCTGACAATGAAAAGAAGTGAACAATTTTTGAAAAAGTGAATTATAACGCCATTATTATTGCAATCACTCACATCGTACGTGTACACACTCACACAGTAGTGCTGTCGTCATGATGGAGAGAGGAAATTACCATGGGGATTGAGTCATACACTCGGCAAAATACCGTGCAACGCCGAACTAAGCGGTGGGGAAAGAAACAAAGAAGTCAAAGTAATTTCGAAAAAAGAAAATGGAAGTGCTGATTTTTTTGTGAAGGGAAGGAGAAATTTATAAATATAGATAAAGCCCGTGCAATCCCGGGCGATATGCAGCTAGTTAATTTAATAAATTCCTTATAATTATTTAACTATCAGATTGGCTTAACAATAATAATTCTAATATGATGGTTGAATTCGATCACGAGATAAAGCATTAACTAAACCTTAACCTTCCAGTTCTAAGCTTACAACTCATGTATTGAATTCTAAGGCTTTGAAAGATGGAATAAAATGGCATCGCCAAATACACGTTTCTAAATCTGCATAACAAATAAGAACATCATAATTAGATGATTTGATCTGGAGACGATACTTTTAAACAAAAATCGGATTAGAATTTGGAAAGGGCGACAATATTTGCATGATATCTCGAATAAAAATATTATATTCAAACAGAGGCACACGAAGATACATTATGTAAGATAATTCTAAGAATATGAATGAGAGAAGGGTTAATGGCACTCAAATGATAATATTATAGAACGTGAACCTTTTAGATTAACTCATATTTTTTAAGAATCTTTTCGTAATACGTCTCTACACTCATAATTTAATAAATACACATGTTTTATAAGCCCTTAATGTGAAATAAGCTTACTTAAGAATTCCCTTGTATATATATTGTGTGTGTGTGTGTGAAAATTTGATTCTATTGATTTATTTCCTTGTATCGATACAAGTGCTGCTTTCATACTGGATCAGGTAATCATGCATAAGTGAAGCTAATATTTAAACAAGGACGATGTATATTTATTGCATAGAAATTTCAAATGAAATACTGTTTCTCGAAGATATGTCTAAATATAGATAACTGTAATTTATTTAATAATAAAATGGCAATAACCTTTGCAGATTTTGATTACAAATATAATTAATTATACTATAAATTATTGTTAACATTTATGGATGTTTATCAAGAAATCCTCATTCAAAGAATAAATTCTTTTGAGTTATATAACATACATATTGTTTGAATTTTTATTTACTTCATTAAATTTTTAATTCCGAAACGAGAAAGTTCTAGATAATTTAACCCATTCATTGCCAAACTACGAGGTATCTTGGAGTTTGAGCTGAAATTTCAGATTCCTTATATATTCTCATTTGAGTTAGGAAATAATAGAAATGTTGAATGAGAAAAATTTATATATTGCAAAAAAGACATTGCTTACATACATAGTTTTTCTTTAAATTTTTTTGATGGTAAGATATATAAAATATATATATATATATATATATATATATATATATATATATATATATATATATATATATATATATATTAATTTACAAAAAAAAGTGTGAGAATAATTACTTTTTTTAATACATAGTGTTAATGAATTTAAAATTTATTTTATGTGGTTTATAAAGTACACTGGTGTCCAAAAGTTAAGCGTAATTGATAATCATGGGAATAAAGAGGGAACTTTAAATCAGAATGGCGGGAAACGTGATATGCGAATGTAAAATGGTTATAAAATAAGGAAGCAAATCAAAAGAATAATAATAAATTAATTTTATTATCCAAAGTAGCAGTTTGAAAGAAAACTGAGCATAGCAAGGATTCACACTTTCAAGAAAAAATGAAAGAAAACATTAAATAAAATACTGATGCTACAGTTTAATAAGGCGTGTGGTCCCCCCTGACAGCCAGGCACGCTGCACAGCGATTTATCATACTTGCTATGAGATGATGAATGAGTTGTGGGCTCAAACGGTTCCAAGCTTCTTGGAGAGCTCTCTTCAGTTCTGTAACGAAGCTTGGTGGGTGGTAAAGGGCTGCAATTTGTCTCCCGAGCATATCTCATACATGCTCGATAGGATTTAAATCAGGGGAGTTCGCAGGCCACGACATGTGCTGGATGTTTTCCGTTTCAAGGAAGTCATCAATCAGCACCGCTTGGTGATATGGTGCATTATCATCCATTAATATGAAGTCATAACCGACAGCACCTCGAAACAAGCGAACATAAGGCTCAAAAACTTCGTCTCTGTATCTTTGGCCAGTCACAGACCCCGTGTCAAAGAAATGGAGGTCTGTGTGGCCGTCCATCATGATGCCTGCCCATACCATTACTCCCCTTGATGGAAAATGATGTCTTTCCGTTATGTTTCTTAGTTCAAAACATGTTCCACGTTCTCTCCATATCGTTACCCGCCGAGAATCACTAATCAGACTAAACCGGGACTTGTCACTGAACATCACATTGGCCCTCTCTGTTACACTCCAATGTTCATGTTTCAAACTCCAGTTCAAACGAGAGCGTTTATGCGCAGACGTGAGGGGAATGCTAACTGCTGGTCTTCTAGCATACAGACCAGCATGATTGAGTCTCCTCTAAACAGTTTGTCTCGAATTTCATATTCCTGTGGCGACTGTGAGCGCCGAACCCAGTACTCTGGCAGTACTGCCCCTCTGACATCGCGCACTTATTACCAGGTATTGGTCTTGGCGAGGGGTTGTGATTCTTGGTCGACCTGATACTGGTGGTCGGGTAACATCTCCCGTTCTTTGAAACCTCTGCCACTGTCTTGAGATCATATACTGGTCCACATTCAGAATTCAAGACACTTCGGTTTGTGATCGTGAGGATTCCAGCATTCCAACAATTCTTCCTTTCGTAAACATGTCCAATTGGCGTCTTTGTGCCATCATTCACCTTGCTTGATGGTTAACAACGTTTCTTCGCACAGCAGTTACATGAAACTTGTCTGAACTGCCTATGCTCCGTGAATCGGTTTCTTCGGGTTCCGACATGCACCGGTGTTTCGCGCAGGACGTAGTCGACTGAAAAATTTTGCATAAACCTAATGTTTCTTCTTCACCCAATTAATATCCGCAAGAAATTTGGAATAATTTTGCGAATATTTACTCCATGTTCTTCGCATTTTACGATTTTTGCTTAACTTTTGGACACCAGTGTATATTGAAAGATGAACCTCTATATAACAAATTTTCCACACATAGAACTTTTTTCCGAGATTTAGCAACTTCATTAAATATAGGTCAAACATTATTTAAAAAAAATCTGTAACATATGAGGAGGGAGTGACGTCACACTTTTCAGCTACACGACAGCTATTGGCGACGGATCTCGTAATTTATAACCTCTGTTAAGTAATGTGAATGACAACTGAGCTGGAATCCCCCTTTCTTACTCCCACATCACACTAACGAGAGGTCGCTTAATTCCGGATAGATTTCATTTCGAACGTCTCACCCTATACACGGCGGGTCTTCAGCGGCACTAGGTTCGAACTCATGCCACACCGGTCGCGAGTGCGTGAATAACTTCCTTACTATTACAGGCCAAATTGTGTAGCTTTAAAGTACTATGTTAAGTGAGTTATCTTGACCACTCAATACAGTGTTTCTCAAACTGTGGGGCGCGCCACCTTGGGGGGGAGCGTGTTAACTCTATGAGGGGGCGCGGGTCTGTTGAAAAGTCGAAAACCAAAGACTATTTAAAAATTATTAATTGACTTGAGGTAAACAAAATAGTTTCTAATGTAATAAAATGCAAAATACGCTTTGACACTGATGTAATACACTTATAAATGTATCATTGCTATACAATGTATTTCCTGATTACTTTCACAAAACTAAGTTCAGAACAAGTGGGATGATTATCAGTGACCCCATTAACACTTACCTTGATCACTTGTACGGTTTATAGCTGATCCCTGAACTGCCGATTAAAGGTCATACCATGCCACCCTTTTCCACGTATTTAGATGTTTTTTCGGGGGGAGGTGAGAAGAGAAATAAATCAGCCAATCCTCTGATGTAAGAAAGCAAACATTTTTATTGCATTCCAAAGCCTTCGGAATAATTTTATGGATAGCAGTGCACAGAAAAGATCGTACTTCGGAAAGACGTATATATACGCACAGGAAATTAATGTTTGGGCTGAGAGAGACGCTTATATACGTCGGTGGCATGTAAGAGGTTAAAGTCGTATTGTAGCTTTAGTGTCAAAGCATAGTATTATTGAATTCAAATCATGTTATTGTATGGTGGGGGGCGCGATAAAAATGAGGATTGAATATTGGGTCGCGAATATTGAAAGTTTGAGAAGCACTGACTTAATATTTAATATTTTTTGAATAAAACCTTATCTTGCTATGTTATGTAAAATCCTTTCGGAGGAATTCAGGTTCCGTATCTGCGGCGAATATGCGTGCATTCAACGTACTTCTGTTCGTATACGTATTATAGTTGATGTTTTGAAAAGCATGCCGAACACCATGCAGTCGAAAGAAATATCTCCCCCCTAAACCTTATAGACGATGTTTTTCCTCTTTTATATGTGATCTTCTCTTTGACATATTTTTTATTTGAAAAGCAAACTTTTTTGAAGTGTTCTCGTAGCCATAATCGCATACATTCAAAATTGTAATACGTATTTTCCAAACACGCATTTCTGTGGTGTTCCGAAATATGTCTGAAAATTCCTTATTCAGTTTTTCGAGTGAATGGGTTAAGGTAAAAGCGCTAATTTTTTCCATACAGCCCTACAGACTTCTCACTTTAAAATGAATTCCGAAGCGACACACGAATCGCTTAATTAAGGTTGGATGAAGTCATCGCATTGTACGAGTATATAAAAAATATTAATAATTTTTAATGTAAACAGATTAATTGTTTATTTACGGCATTTTTTCAAATGACACGAGAGCTATTCACGTAGTACCCAAAATAACCTATGACCAAGCCCAAAACGATTTACAACCACATGCCGATCGAAATTCCTATTTATTTTATTCAATAGTACACGAAATGTAAAAAAAAAAAAAAATGGTAATTTAAGACTATATCAGAGAGTTTCTCAAACTTTCACTACTGGCGCCCCAATTTTCAATTATAATTTTTATCGCGCCCCCCTAAAAATAATAATGTATTGAATGCAATAATAATGCACTTTGACGCTAAAGCTACAATACGATCATAATTATAAACCGTACAAATTAACAAGATACGTATTAAATTTCGTATATGTTTCTTTTAAGTAACATATATTTTTATTTATTTTTTAACTTTTTAGTTCGATTCACTATAAAAACGTGTTTTCTAGTTTGTTTTAAAACTATAATTTATTTTATAATTATTTTTACTATACGCGGTAAAAATCACAATTCCAGTGAATAATTTAATTAAGAGAAAATATACTTACCTACTTTCAAGGACTTTTCAATTTTTCTTTGAAAATTTGAGAAAAAATCCAATAAAACTAAAGAAACTGTTCCACACACACAAATGTGCGTATCCTTAATAAAGGACATAAATCACGGACACTTATCGCTAACAACTCAGGAACGTTATTTTCCAGCTAAACTGTCATATTTTGTTCACGTTTTTGTAGTTTTGCTGTTGTTTGATGATCTACAAATAGCATTTTGAACTTTTTCTTCCTTGTGTCTTTTTCACAAGGCGAAGTGCTACATTACGGCTTCATTATTTTCTTCATAGAGATCTTTAGGCAGCATTTGAAAATTTCAAATCAACTCAAGCGTTTCATGTGTAACGCTTTTCTGATATTTACTTTCGCTATCCTGATTAATATGCATTATTTCAGTAGGTTCTTCAATTACTTGATCAGTTTCAACTTCCTTCAATAGGGATCACAGATGCCCATTTTTTTAATATTCTGCTCATTTACATTTATAAACCATAATAAGTCATACAACACAGCAATCAAATCTACAAAATTGTTCATGGGGAAAGTGTAGCATGTTCTAAAAAATAATTGTGTAAAACGTTTTTCATAATGCATTATATGTTTCAGAATACTCATGCTTATCCATATATCATAAAACTCTTTCACATGGAAAAAGATGAAACAGAAATATATTATACATATTTACAACTTCCCTAAAAAAAGACGGAGATAACCATACCAGTAAGTCTGAAGGTCAGCTAACGTAATATTTTAGGTTAAAGAAACGTAATAAAAAATCTCTCATCGTTCTCATACTGACCGCAAAGCAAACAAAATATTTTTTGAAATTTGGTTATAGGATCAAAGATGGCTAATGAACGTTTGAAGTGGAATCTTTTATTTTTGATGATCACCAGATGATAAAAATAAATTATATCAGTGTAAAAGTGTATTTTTTATTATGTCAGAAAGCATTTTGTTTTACTTCATTCCAAAATATTATTTTTTAAACCTTTTATTTTCAATATGCTCGCACCCCCCTCGCAGGTTTACCGCGCCCCCCAGGGGGCGTGCCCCAAAGCTTGAGAAACACTGGGCTATATACAACACAGCACACAAAATAAGGAAAGCAAGCAAAAAAGTGAAAAAACCGTTGCACGACATCTACGCATGGGCACAAAATGGAGGTGTACAAAACGCAACACAGCCAAAAAGAGTCAAAAGCCAATTGCATGGGTACTTTAATTTTTTGGAATGGAGTATGAAATAATGCTTCAAGGCAACAGTTTGATTGGCTGTAAACGACAAAATCGCTCATTGTTTGGAAATGATATAAGGATGTATGTTCTACCCTAAATATATACTAAGACTTCAACAAACCTGTTTTGCATGCATGCGATAAGGTTATCCATGAGACTTTGGGGAATACTGGTCAACATTTGACGAAGTTTAATCCTCCAGTTCTCCAAGTAACAGGAGGCCTTGGTCTTGTAGCAAAGCGTCGTCTGAGTGTCTCAAGCATGCGCGATCGGATGAAAATCAGAAGAACCACCCCCTGCACTGTATTGCTTCATCTTCAAGAACGTTCTCCGCAAGACGAACTGCATGAGGTCTGCATTTAAAGAAAGGAGACACTATTGGGGTATCAGGATCCGTCTACAAATCTTTGAGCCATCCAATTGCCCTTCCGAATGACCAATATGTCCGCCTTTGCCGCCGTTTCTCAAACTGGGGAGGGTGCCCCCTAGGAGAGCGGGATAGCAATACGAGGGGGGCGCGAGCAAATTGAAAAGTTGAAAACAAAATATTATTTTAAAAAAATTATTAACTTATTGAAAGTAAACAAACAAAATGCAATCGGACATAATAAAAAATAAAAATAACGTCTACACTGATATAATACACTTATAAATGTATCAGTACTGCACAATGTATTTTAAAATTAATTTAACAATACCACGTTAAAAACAAGTTTAATAGTTACCAGTGAACCCCCCATGGATTTGTCATTATTAAATTATACACAAAAATTGAGACTTATCTGGATAATTTGTTCGGATTATAAATAATCCTTTAACCATCGATTAAAAGTCACGTGATTCGCTCCCCAATGTCTCATCT
The DNA here is from genome assembly GCA_019973935.1 of Trichonephila clavipes. NCBI lineage: Eukaryota > Metazoa > Arthropoda > Arachnida > Araneae > Nephilidae > Trichonephila > Trichonephila clavipes. The sequence goes on along the minus strand of BMAU01020910.1, from coordinate 481,948 downwards.
TTCCACGTGTGGGGGGGGGAAGAAAATGAATAAGAAATCCGCTGATATAAGTAAATCCTTCGCAAACACAAACCAAGTTCTTTTATTGCATTCCAAAGCCTTCGGAAACAGTCCTAGATCAACAGCCTTAGTCATTTGTCAATTATGTAGTGTTTTCCACGTCTGGAAATTTGTTTGTCTACTTCATTATTCGTAGATTCTGAAACTTATTTTTAATTCTACTTTTGAGTATTAAAATGGTTCCCCCAGAGTAGAATCTGTTGTTTAAATGAAATGCGAGATTGTTTCTCATAATAAAATATTTTAAAAATGCGAGTAATATCAATATATACTTCCTATACCAAAACTTCCTCAGGACTTTTTAATCCCTAATTTGAATTGATTTTACAAACATATTGATTTATAGAATAATTCAACATAGACGACTGCATGGAAAGTTTGGTATACAACAGAGCATGAAAACTAAAACACGTATTTATTAGGTAAATGACCCGTTTCTCCGTGGAGTAATAAAGAATGAAATGATTGGCTTTCTTCTTTTAAAATTGTTGGAAATCGTGAGACGAGACCAGCATCGAGTTCGATTTGCTTAAAATAAATGGTCGAATTGCATCAATGATTCTGCTTTGATTTGATGCGAAAAGGACGAGATTTCTTTTTAAAAACAGATTTCTTCCTTTACGTTTCACTTATAATTAATCATTTCTCTTTCCCTAAATACTTCAGGATATAAAGGTATCTCTTTTGACTTTATTACTGGAAAATTAACTAACGCACAATATGCGACGTTTGTGAAACTAAGCAAACTTTTCCTACTTATGTAATAAACAGCCTTACACAAATGTTTAATTTCAATTTCCTAAGAAAAATTCTAAAATAATCTCTGAAATCGTAATTACAATACACGTATTAATAAAATACATTGATATAATCATTAGATATGTTTATAATATAGTCAATTCGTTAAGGCATAATCAAGGCAAGCCCAGATTTTAAAAAATTTACCGCTTTGTCATTAAACGGGCTTTAATACTCTAAACCAGGGATCGGAAACCTTGTAAATGTAGTGGCCCAACCAATCTACCCATCCGATTCCGGATGCCCCAGAGTAGGAAATATTTTAATTAATCCGATTCTCGTGGTAATATATGCGGAGTTAGGGGTACATGTCAATTACACAGATATTTAGTTGCTGCTGTTACAAATCTCACCTGTCTACCGATGTCAGATCGAGGTCCACGAAATTCATTGGGGCATAGGGCTAGTTGTACGCCTACGGTTATCCTTAGCTTTGAGCACCACACAGATGACAGTACGTTTGGGCTCGAATTCACCCGAATTTTGAAGGAGAATACCCTTGGTGTGGTCAGGGGCCTCCTACCTCTCTTCTCTTTCCACCAACCTCACGTGAGGACTTGCGGCTCGACGGCTGTTTACATTACCCCCAGGCCTAAAGAAAACTATACATTTGCAAACATACATGCTTTCTCTTGATTCGAACCCAAGTCCTATGGCACAGCAAAGTAAGCGTCGTTAACCACTATACCAGATGGGCGACTCACAGATATTTAGAGTTTTATTATATATTAATTACCGGTAGATTCAAAAATAGTCAGAAAATCATAATTTTTTTTTCCGAATGTTATTTACATAAAATTTTCAATGTGGTTTCCTTTGGCACAGTCCAGCGTTTCTCAAACTGTGGGGCGCGCCCCCTTGGGGGGTGTGAAAACTCTACGAGGAGGACACGAGCATATTGAAAAGTAAAAAAAAAAACGAAAGATAATTTTAAAAAATTATTAATTGACTGAAAGTAAACAAAGTACATTCTGGCATAGTCAAAAATAAGTATTCGCATTTACACTAATATATTACACTTATAAATGTATCAGTGCTACAATTATAATTAATTAAACAATACTAAGTTAAGAACCAGTTGAGTAATTACCAGTGCACCGCCACTCTCGCGAGCACCTAGATGTGTGAGGGGAAGGTAAGAAACACTCGACTTAAATCTCTGATCTATTTATTTCAACACTAAGATCAGACACAATTTCAACTAATAATATTAAGCGAATGTCTTAATGAAAATCGTGAAAGTGGAACAACGGCAGTAACACGTAAGTGAATAGTCGACTAACAAACTGGATTCTTCTTTTAATTCAGGATCTAACTTATTATCTTATTTAATCTAATCTTAATTTAATATTAGTGAACACAATAATCACTCTAAGGCTTCCTTCTATTAATAATCAAAGCTCTATAATTCGAATATTTTACCTTTAATATCAATCTCACCTGTCTCGAGTATATATTCGCTCCTTCTCTCTCTAAAGCTAGAAACCCTCACCTATTTATAGTAAGTTAATTTGCATATTACGATTCTCTTCTTCCGAAGGGCTGGATGTGAATAATGCGAATTGATAGCCCAAAGATTTCCCAAGAGGATTAGTTAGAAGGTTGCGAATAGATCCGTCACACAGTGTCCGTTTCAATTCTTTGTGTTTTCCCGGATTCAAATCTCCCCAAAACACGAATTCTAGAACATAATGTTGTTGAGAAATTTTCCAGTATTGTTTTCTCTAAGAAACCATCGAAAGGTTGAATTTAACAGCTGAGAAAAGGAAAAACATCAGTTTTTATGAAATCACGATTTCTGCACATATCCGTTTTCCGGTATTTTCTTACTTCGAGTGCGCTGATTTGCGTGTGAAGAGAGTTTTCTTCAATTTTCTGCTGTACTTTAGACCAGGGGTGGCCAACTCAAATGGCCTCGTGAGCCACTTCGGAAAAATCTTACAATTCCGCGGGCCGCATACAAAAATATATATCTTTGTATTAGACTTGGGTCCATTATGAACATTTGATGGAGTGAAAATTTAAAAAAAAAGTCGTATATTATTATTGTTTTCACTGTTTTTCATTAATACAAACATAGATAATATAACAAAAATAATGTAATGATCAAATAATGTTTAATTTATTTAATTAGTAAGGTTTTTTCTCAACTTTAAACTTCTCTCTCTCTCTCAATTTTAAGATTAGTTTCTCAACTATTTCACTTAGTTTTTGCAAGTCAATCTCAATGCATGTGTATTTGCGTATCGTAATTGATGTTTAAGATTTTCGTGCGTTAAATTTGAGCACGATTTATATTTGATAAATTTCAATTTAGAAAAAAAAGAGATTCACAGTAACAGAAGCAACGTGATAAAATAATAACAGTTATGAGATTTATTTTTTACAAAAAAAACTAAACAAAAATGTTGTACCAAATAGTCGAACTTTGTAAAGTTTTAAAGAATCTCGCGGGCCGCAAAATTATTCAAGGTGGGCCATATACCCCTGCTTTAGACTATGGATGTTTTGTTTTACGTTAGTTGTCGGAAAATATATTTGCCTAATTTCGTTAAATCCATGTACTCCCCTAATTTTCTTAAGCAGTTTATTTTGAACTTTTATTTAACGATCTATTCTTCACGCGATGTTTGAACATGAAATTATTACGAATGATTTGGGTAAAATATTTTACTCATAAAGGATCATTTTGAATGGTTCTGAAACTAATGATTGGATTTGAAAAAAAAATTCGAACATAAGCTATTCTTTTTTTACTTATACAAAAAAATGGAGATTCTGTAGGACTAAATTCTTTTCTCTCTCAGAAGTAGATTAATTATTTTAAGAGTGAATATTGTTTAATATATGTGACTTCATAGTTTATTTCCATTTGAAAAACTGACATAGTAAATATGATCTGAGTATTGCTAAATTTAAATCCAAACTGTGAGAAATCTCTATTTGTTTAAACTAAAAAAAAACGTACATTATAGGAAATTAGTCTTAGGTTATAATTTTTTTATAACCTAAGACAAATAATTTTTCAAAACCCAGGTAATAAAATACAATATTTTTGAAAAAAACTAGTATGTAGACTTTCAACATCAATATGCGTTTATTGCTAAAATGACTTCAGACGTAAGCAAATAGTCATATTACATTTTATTCATTAGTATACAAATTTCATAAATATTTATGAGTGAAATATAGCACAAAGCAAAATTGCGATTTTTATTATGACACAAAGTAACCTTGCATTCGATGCACTCAGTCCGTAAAAATCCTTTACCAGCTGGAGGCTTGCAAATCCTTCCGAGGCGGTTCCTTTGAATAGTGCACAATGCATATATTCCTTGAGATATGCATTGTATATTCTCCCTTCCTCATATCCCTAATTAATACAGTAGAGGAATGGATGAATAGAAATTGTTGAAATATAACATAGTTGAAGTGATCGGCCCAATCTAATCACTGGGTTACCGACTGTGTCAACATGATGCAATCGGATAAGAGTTGTCAACATTTTGTTTAACAAAATATGTTTCGAAACTATAAACATATCCAGAGAGTAAAAAATAAACAACTTGAAACTTCATTTATGGGGTTTGTTGGGTAAATATTCTTTCATAAAATGAGCTCCTTGAGTTAAGGTGACTGCCTACCTTGAAACTGTCGTTTTTCGTCTACATATATATTTGGCATTTTTTTTATTTTAAAATCTTATAGTTTGAACATTTTTCTGTACAAAACAGTTTTTTTTTCCTTTACGTGAAATTGAAATAAAGCTATAGTTATTTTTAAAAAATTAACATCACTCAATACAAAAGGGCCGTAATCAAAACTTTAAATGAGTTTTTCTCAAAATTATGTTTTTGAAAGAAACTCTTTACAAGACTCATGATATCTTTAGAACCGAACCAGATAACGTTGTGAAATTTTGTGGGAATGTTTATTATACTATTTTTTCATAAAGTGGATAGTAAATTTTGTTGTAGGTTATTTTTTTTCATTTAGGGTTGTTTCAATAAAGAAAAAACTTTAAAGATATCAAAATTTTCATATTATTATGTATAATTGTCTGTAATTCTTTTGTATTTTAATATTTCTCTTAGATTTTGGTTCATTTTGAAGACCACAGTAATATATAAGCTGTGTATAAGGAAAATGATAACTGTATTAGAATTTTTTATACAGTGTTACCCGTTTTAGTGAAAATTTGGTAAAAGTTTCTTCAAAACAACCCATTTTTCTAAAAGTACAATATTTATTTAAAATTTTTTATGTATTTACATATTTTTTTACTCTTCTTCCTAAAAACACTCAATATGTTACAAAAATTTGTTTTTATAAAAAAAATTGGGTCTGAAGGTAGGCAGTCACCTTAAACACACGTGCTCCTCTCACGAGCAATTAGTTCAAGTGCAGGTCATAATTTACTTTAAAATAAAGAGATCTAATTTTATGAAGATGGTTTGGGTGTCCAACTGGCTTGTGATGGGCATTATCATTGAAATGAATTATGGATCTTATATTTTTAAATCTGCTTACCGTCATCATCTGTCATGCATGATCGAAGCCCTATTTAACCCAGCAGAATCTAACATTTGGGTAATGGTACACGGACATAAATATAATGATATCTAGAAATTGACGGATTTCAGTAGTAGTTCCTGGAGAACGTCTGCAGACATTTTTTTTAATGTGATGTAAAAATGTGTTTGTTCCACAATAACAGTAAGTATATATTCATTTGCCGTGGGTAGCCTAGTGGTTAGACTCCTTAGTTATTGGACTCCAGACCGGAAGGCCTGGGTTCGATGCCCGATGCCACCAAATACCCTCCGAGTACACACGGAATACGCGCTCGTTAAATCAGTGGGTCCAAAAGTCTTGTGAGAGGTCACAGCTGAAATCACAAGTGCTGGAGGCTGGAGAATATTTCCCTCCATTACCATGCCTTAATTCTGGAGGTGGAGATCAGTGATGTCGCCATCTATCTTAAAAAAGTCCAACCTGTCTTACAGGTTCTGACAACGTTCATTCTTTCCCTTCAGGAATTTCAACGAGCTAAATCGTACTGTCACCTGTATGGTGCTCAAGGCTAAGGTCAACGACATGCGTACATCTAGCCCCTTGCTACGATGAATTTCGTGGGTCTCGACCTGACTTTGTCAGACAGATGGCATTAGCAACAATAACATATCTTCATTTATTAGTTCGGATAAAATTGGAACGGTGTTACAAGCACGGCTAGTCGGCGGAAAAGGTCTGTATTTCCTGTGACAAGTAAAAGTTCTTCGCTGCATTGCAAATTACGGTTGTTCCATGTAAGTTCTCTACTTCACGTTGCATCCAAGCTGCAACACCAAGAAGGCTTGAATGTGGTCGACAATTTGAAGCTGGATTATTGAAGTGGTTTAACGATCCTTCTGCCATGGTCTAGGGAGGTTTTAAATGTATTCCTCATCATTATTATTGTCATCTAATTCGTTTACTAGATCTTATAGTTCCGGGTTGAAAATCCATTTCATTCAGATCACCCATATCTTGATTGTCTTCAGAAATGTCCCCATTTTCTATTCGTGCAAGTAAATCCTCAATATCGTCATCTTTTAGCCGTCTATACATCCTAAAAAGCAAAGCAAACTAAGCTAAAATGCCCCAAAAAAACACCCGCTTTTAATTACTTATGAAACATACGCATAACATAGATATTTGGCAACAGTGTATTTTCCAAAAATCTGGCTTGTATCTAATATAAATTTCAAGTGCAACATCAAACATTGATAGCTTACCTGATAACAAATTAGAAGTATTTTTTTTATAATTAGAAAATCACTCTTTTAGATACACACAGTACAACTATGTCTTTCTAATAACACACTGAAAATCACCCACCACATTCAAATGTCAAAACACGAGTTAAGTTACCCGCCATATAAAATGTCAACTTTTATCTTTCAATAATGAATTGTCTATGGTTACTAACATGCATTCGAAAACGCAGGCACTCAGAGTTTTGAATAAAATTACGTGAAAATAAATTTAGACAATTGGCAGCATTATGCATTCAAGGGTTAAGGGAATTTCATGTTTTTCGAAAATTATATATAATGCTTTATTAATTTTTTGATTCATATTAGTGTTATATATATTTATATATTACCAGTTACTTTATCCAGATGCATAACTTTTCCCAGTGGTTACAAGTTAAAAGTGCAATACAGAGGAAAATACATAAAAATATATTTTTAATGAAAGTTTTAAGTGTGGATCTTATTTATGCTACATAAGGCAATAGCATTCTGCGTAATTTAGAAGGGAAACTCTTTTTATATGGAGTAAAGTGAAAAAAAATGTAAAATGTTCAAACAAATGTTATGAATCGAAAACATGTCATTGTTATAAATGTGTATTTATCTTTCCCAGTAAATCAATGGCATACAAAATTCCCTAATAAATTTAAGCTTCCAAAGAGCTCAACAATATAAATATCGACCTCATATATACAGCCTTCGTTTAACTTTTGAGAAGGCTGCGAAAATCAAAGCACAGTTGCAACACCTGAGATCAGAAATACAGGTTACGGTTTACAGAAGAACTGACAAATTTAATTTTTGCAGTACCTTGCAAAATCATTATTACTTTGATTGGAAATCTCGCTACTTTTATGCAATAAGTTTTGAATTATATTTTGCAATCTTTCATTATTTTTTTCAAATCATACTCGAATTATTAGTGTATATATACTCAGGAACATTGAAAATAGCGACCCAAGAAGGAAGCTAAGTACAATCGCGAAACTTTGCAAATAAGTACAGCGTAATGTGATATGCAAATGATCCAAGTTTTGTGCCAATACGCATTCTCATACACGCCAAGGTGGCACTTCAATCAGGAAGAGGGTGCTATATAAGCTAGCGCAAATTCGAAGATTCATAAACGTGACGATTACCCGCCGATTGTAGGAAGACTTTGGTAAGCGAAACATGCCAGGTAAACGTGCTAGAAGACATTTCTCACAGTTAAGCGAGTTTGAGAGAGGCCTGATCATCGGGATGAAAACTGCAGCCTGGTCAACGCGCCGTGTTGCTGGCCAGGTGGATCGTTCGGAGTGTGCTGTTAGAAATTGTTGGGAGCATTGGACACGAGAAGGTACCCACGCGCGTAAAACCGGGTCTGGAGCGACCAGGAAGACTACGAGGAGACAGGACAGAAGGATCGTGCGGCAAGCACTTGTGGACCCCACAGTGACTCGTTCAACGATACGAGCAGACGTAGGCGTAGCAATTGTTCCACAAAAGATTTCCAGACACCTTGCAGAAGCAAATCTTAAATCCAAGCGCCCTTTCTGTGCACTCCCTTTAACACTGGAACATCGGTAACTGCGTCTACAGTGGTGCCAAGCCAAATCAATGTGGAATGTCACAGATTGGCAAAAGGTTGTGTTTAGTGATGAATCCCGGTTTGTTTTGGGGACAGATGATAACCGTGTACGGGTGTGGAGGCACCCTGGTGAGCGGTATAAATCCCCCCACACTGTTCTACGTCACACTGCCCGCACAGCTGGTGAAATGGTCTGGGGGACCACAGCCTACGATAGCCGGTCCACTTTAATTGTAATGCGTGGAACCTTAACGGGCCAACGTTACGTTGATGATATTCTTCGACGCCATGTAGGACCTTTCCAAAATGGTCTCCCAGGGGCAATTTTCCAGCAAGATAATGCTCGTCCGCATACAGCAAGAGTTGCTCAAGACTTCCTACGTCATTTTCAGTCTCTTCCATGGCCGACCCGCTCCCCCAATTTGTCCCCTGTAGAGCACGTGTGAGATCAGCTAAAACGGCAGATGCCATCGTGTCACTCTGTACATGATTTAGAGTTGGCTGTTATAGATTTATGGGCCCATCTGCCTCAGGACAACATAAAGTGTGTAATCAACTCAATGCCGGACCGAGTGGCGGCATGTATTGCAGATGGAGGTGGTCCAACGCGCTATTGAAGTTGCCCAGTATTTGTGTCGTTGCCCACCCTGTATTCGTTTATTTGTCTTGTTTTTGAGATCAAGTGAATCTCTCATCTGTGTCATTATGTGTATTAAATTTCATTTCAATCCGATGCTTTGTTCTTGGGTCGCTATTTTCAATGTTCCTGAGTGTATATACAATGAACAAAACTATTTCATTCATAACTCCGTCATTGTTCTGGGGACACAAAATTGAATTTGCGAACTAAATCAAATTTCAGAACACCTATATAGCGCGTACAGCTAACTTCCCAAGAATACCTTTTTTCTATTTTAATGATGCATATTTCGAAAGCATCTGATTTCCGGGATGAAGTTCATATTGAATATTTCAATTCAAAATAGAAAAAAAAAAACAAGCAATATAAAAAAAATTAAGTCAATTTCTACTTAGATTAACAAAGAAAAATTTTATTTTAGCTACTTTTTATTAAATAGTGACAGCTGATATAAATATGTATATACATAAGGCAGAATCACAACATTAAGTGACAATTCATTTTTACCAATTATCATTCAAGTATCGAATTGTCACTTAAAACAGTCTCGTGTCTATAAAATTTCAATTGAACCGAATGCTTTAAAACGTGAGAAAAAAAGCTTTTCAAGTTTTGACACAAGTCGGCAAAAATGATGCCAACGTGTAATTCTTTAAATAATTAGTTTTAATCCATTAATTTTTATTAATTATAGTTAAATCATTGTATTGCTATCGAAAATAATCCTGTATATAAAATTTCAGCTCAATAGAGCGCTTTAAAATGTATTTTATTAACGATTGAAAATTCCACCAAGATAAAAAAATAAATAATTAAATAAATATATAGAGAGTGTGAGCTATGTAATAGTAGGAATTTGAAAATCATCTCGAATAGCACTGGCCACGAACGTCATTAAGACGAAAATTAAATTAATCGAAACTCCATTGAATCCGTGCTGGGCGATCGTATTCATGTTATCTGTTGAAGCAGCCAATTCAATCAAGATAATTGCGATGTGCTATCAACGCATTCACAGTACGAGCTGGTAGAGCACGTGCTTGTAATATCTGAAACCGAACGCCCATTTTGCAATTCGTGTGTGCCCTTTACCCGAGACGATGCGTCGAGTCGAAAGGTGCAAAATGTATGTAAATGTGCAAATTACAGAATAAGTTTGTTAGCTTAGTGTAAATCGGGTTGTTGAATAATCAGAGGAGGATGAATTCGAAATAAGAGCGCTTCCTAGTTTGATATGTCACAAGGGTTTGAATTTCAATTTTTACGCATCGTCGCTTTCACTGGATTTATCACTCGAATTGCTTTTGAGGGTGCATAATTCACATTCTCGATTCGAATGGGTGGATTCCCCTCACTTTGCTTTTCAGGCGATGAAGGAGAGAAGATAATTCCTTTGAGAGTTTGATTTGAAGGAAGATGGATTAAGGAGGATTTGAAGAAGACGGGAGAAATAATTTTATCCGATATTCAAAAGGTCCTGAGCATTATATCCAAAGTATACTCTAAATGAATGGCTTGCATTTCAATTCAAAATGAAAACATTATACGAGTAAATACTTTGGAACAGACATTAAATGCGATATATTCTATGTCTGATTATCTTACCGTCAAATCCGGCGTAGAACGCGCACTTTTGACACAAAAGATAAGATCGAAATTTAAGTGCGCGCGTTATATAAAAATGAGAGCTTTAAAAATAATAAAATGTGAGCCTAGAAAAACATTTGACCTCTACATCCATTGAAATATTGTTTATTAAAAAAATGGCATTCATTATGAACTTACAGGGTTGTTTTCTAAAACTTGGAATAATACATAAGAGCATGCACATTTCAGGTTTCTGGGTAAAACAGGGTTATGGGCGAATGTCCTTGAAAATTGTAGCTTGAAAGTATAGATGCGCTGTATTTTACGGTAGTTACAGTTAATGTTTACTTACGATACGAGTTCTGTGTCAAAAAAAAAAACATCGTATAAGATATTGTTTGTGTCAAGACAATATGACAGGTGGTTTATTATATCTTGAGCATTTCCTCCAATGCAATTCTTATATTCGATAATAATAACATTACAATGGAAACTGAATGTTTATTTTTTAGTACTTCTCGATTAAGCTGCTTAAAACTAACAAATATATTTTTTCAACTCCTAGAATCGACATTTCTTAAATTTCATTTGATACAAAATAAACTGCAAGTTTTCGGAATTCTTTAATAATTTTTTTAACTAAAAATTGCTAAAAGTGAAAAAAACTATTATTTTAATTCAAGTTTATGATAGGAAAAAAATGTACATTTTATATTATTTTGTCAGGGATTTGTCCTGACACAAATTTTATGAGCGATAATTTCATGTAAAAGATAAAAATCTCAGGAAAATTTCTTTTTTCTTTTATATAATAACGATAATTCTGTGAAAAACAATTTTGGTTTTTAATGCGAAATAACTTATTTGTTAAAATTAATGAGCGAAACACTGGCCACGAAACGCAGCGCAAAGAATTACAAGACCAAGTTTAATATAGAGATAGCAAACACACAGAACAAAAGTGAAATAATTTAAGCATAATATTAGACGAGGTGAGAAAAACGATACGATCTGCATTGAGTGTTGCCACCATAGCTGGACTTTGCATTGAATGTGTGAAGGAGACTTTAGATAACTTGTTAAGGCAGTGTTGCTCAGACTGTGAGGTGTGACCCCCTAGGGGGCGTAATAACTCTACCAGGGGGTACGAGTATATTGAAAAGTCGAAAACAAAAGATTACTTTAAAAAATGTATCAATTTACTGAACGTAAACAAACAAAATACATTTTGAGGTAATAAAAAAGTAAAATACACATTTATACTGATATAATACACTTACAAATATATTTGTACAGCACAAAGTATTGCTAAACTAATTATACAATACAAAGTTAAGAACAAGTTTCATAACTACCATTACCCCACATGGGCTTTTCATATATGAAAGTATATACAAAAATTAACACTTTTTTCAGTTTATAATTAATCCCTTAACTGCGGATTAAAAGTTACGCTCCCCCATGACACATTTTCCAAGTAGGCACACGCATGTGATGTTTTTCCTTTGGGGGAAGAAAATCCTTTGAAATAAGTAAATCCTTCGCAAACACTGTCAAGACCCGAATACCTACGACAACTTGCTCTCGAGGTCATAAAGGTATTCCAAGTGAATATACACCGATATTAGTAAAGACGAGTCAAAAGGAGCGGTGCCTTCATTGAGAAGCTTTCTAGACGCAACCCAGAAAACTGCTCAGTCCTCAGAAGTGAATTAATTGCTATAGACAAAGGATTAAAGTCCATCCTCAAAAGAACTGACTCTAACAATATTTGGATCCTCACAGATAGCCGTGGCGCCATTCAACACTTGCAGGACTGGACTCGTGTGGATGACCTCGTGAGCATTCGAATAATCTATAAGTTCAAAACCATGGCAAAATATAGAGACGTCCACTTTCAGTGGATCCCTTCTTATGTTAACGCTTCTGGAAACGAAGTCGCGAATTTCTTGGCTAAAAGAGGCTGCTCTAAGATTGCGACCACTGATTATGCACTCACATATCGAGAAATTTACTCTTTAATGAAAATCAAGGACAAGCAAGTCTGGATAGCCCCTCCTGACCATCCCGGGATTAGTAGGAAAAGCCCTGAGGGTGCTTTGGAATTTGACGGAAACAGAAATGAGCAAATGGCTGTGTCCAGATTGCTAAGTGGGCATTTGAAAAGCATGACCTTCGAATCTGGCTGTAAAGTTTTCCAGACTTGTTCCAAGTGTCACCTATTGCCGGCTTCACCTGAACATATCCTCAACTATTTGGAGTTAGCTTTGGAAGACGTCCATGCGAGTCCACTTCTGGTGCTGGACTGTTCTAGGGTTAATGGTAGGTTGAAACAGAAACCCTAGGGTTGAAACAGAAAACCAAAAAATTGTAAAAGACAATTTTTTGGTTTTCTGTTTCTTCGTGTATCCAGAATTTGATCCGATTATCGTGATGTTGCAGAATGAAACGTGATTAATTCATAAAAAAATTTTGTCGTGGCTATTCTTCATATCTGCCCTTCTATGCTACCTGGAAGGCACTGAGGTTTTCAGAAAAACAGAATTGCAACAATAGATGCCATGCAGACATTTCACTATACTGCAGACAATGTGGAATGTGACGCGCGAACATTGATTGTTGTCCAACAGACCGTATTTGCTGTGATATTGCTCCAATGTGACAGAGAGATCCATCACTGTCATGCATACAGTATGTCTGTCATCACTTGCAATGGTGCAAAAAAGCCAGCGCAATCGGTGTCATTGGACTTTCAGATCCAAATCCAATCGTCGAATGCAGTGAGTGATTTCTTGTAAACGCAATCCTCATTCCCTATAAGCATCAAGTGTACCTCTGTGGAGCTCAGAAATTTGCTCAAAATGACGCTAGTATTTTTCTTTGGAGCTGCTTAAGTCAACAACAACATTAAAAACCACTGCATAACTTCAAAACGGTGTTCTCTTTAAGTACAGCTTTTCGGTAGCACCCATCAAGTGCATTTGCCATGATATGTCAATCCTTTTTGTTTCTCATCGGGGCTTGGATGTTTCATTTACGCTGCTTCAATTTGGGTGCTCAGGAGTGCGCGCAGAAATACTTCAAGAAATTGCGGTTCAGTAACGAAAGCCTTGTAATTAAGGTATCGGACACGGGGCCACCGTCTCATGAGTTCGAGCCAACGCTGACGACTCGCCGTCTTCTTAAATCTGTCGAGGCTCAAAGTCCTCCCGTTGGCATAGCATCGTATTTTGGAGAAGGGATGCCAGCTCAGGAGATCCTTTTGCATTCACTTGACCGTGGGTCAAATGATGAGGTTGGTCGCTAAAAATTAACTTGATGCTTTTTGAGTACTATAAATGACAAGCTCTCTACATAATCAAATACTTCATTTTCTAGTTCCCATTGTGTCAACTTCGAGACTTTGTTAGGAAATGTATATTATATAATATGTTATTATATTATGTGTCTTTTTTTCAATTAGAAACAAAAAGACGCAGAATGCCTCCAATACCTTAATGCTTACTTTGCGTTTTTAGTAGTTCAATTTAAGTATTCTATCAACCTTTCAAAGCGACCCGTAATATTAAACCACCATCAGACAACAAGATCGAGCACATGAGTAGGCATCCTATTTCTTACAGAAAAGGGTAAAAAATGAGTGGCGTTTTAAGCTCCTTATTGATCCCCTTTTTTTAAAAAAAAATAAATTAAGACAAGATATTTTTTTGTTAATTGGCATTTTTAAGAGTTGGGAAATTCTTCAATAGGTAATTGTTTTAAAGAAAAACCTTTTAGTTTTTTAACGTTATGGCTTTAACTAGATTACCTTAATTTGCTTGAAGCCATTCCACTAATCTCCACAAATGAAAAGTTCAACAGTAACTAAAGCATCTTTTCGTTTTATACAAATATACATTTATATATATATTTCTGAATATTGCATTGTTACAAAATTTACTTAATCTAACTAAAACAGACTTAGTCAACATTAATTCAAGAGCCAAGAAAAAACTATGCGTGATATGCTTAATGTTTTCAATAAAAAATAATTAATAATAATCTTAGGCCTCATTAATTACATGATGAAGTTTTTGCGTAATATTTTCAAATTCAAAAAGACAGTTTTTATTCTAAAGCTGAAAAAATTCATAACTTAATTACCGAGAATTATACAGATTCACAAGAAGAATTGAAAGAAGGCTAAGAAAGCAATAAAACTAAAAATTTCTTCAGAATAAAGGTTATACACTTAGTCACAAAAGTAAGTATGCAGAGTGAATGTGATGATGTCCTATGAAAAAACAGGCATACAATATTAGAGTTTTCAAATTAACGATTTATTTCGACTACAGCAAATTCGAGCTTAATTACAAAATGAAAAATATTTAAAAAATACAAATATTTAATTAGCAAGATGAGCTTAAATTAAAATAGGATGTAGTTTACATCAAAAGTAAGTATGCAAACAAAAACAAAGACATTAATATTGCAAATTTTGCAATTTTTTTAAAAAAATTAGTAATTTGTTGGATAGACATTGGCCTTAATAACAGCTCTCAATCTAGATGGCACTGATTTTACTAAATTTTGTGTGACAGAAGATGGTATTCTCTGCCACTCCTCCAAAAGGGCTTTTTTAGATCATTCTTAGTTTGATATCTTGCTTTCTAATTTGGGGATCGAGATAATCTCACAAGTGTTCAATGGGATTAAAATCAGATGACTGAGGTGGGTTTTTTACCTGTTTTCGCCCGTTATATAGAAGCCATTCCCGAACAACCCGAGGAGTATGTTTGGGTTCATTATCTTGTTGGAAAGTGAAGAATCCATCGAGTCCCAATTTAGAAGAACTTAGGCTTAGATTATTCTTTAAAGTATTCAAATAGCTATATTGATTCATTATTCCGCCTATTATAAATAAATTTCCTACTCCAGTTGCTACCATGCAACCCCAACCCGTAATCGAACCACCACCATGTTTTACAGTTCCTCTCATATTCTTTGGTTCTAGAGCTGCATTTGCTTTCCTGCAAACTTTTGGTGTCCATGAGATCCGTGGATGTTGAATTTACTTTCATCCCAATAAATCACGGAATTCGAAAAAATTCTGTCCTGCTTTTCATTTTCTTTTGCAAAATCTATTCTCTTTTTGCGATTCACTTTGCTAAAAATTGGTTTTCTACGCATATTTCAAACAAGGTATTCTGCCTTCCGTAACACTCGGCGAATTGTTTCAGGATTGCATGACTTCGCAAAATTGTTTTTCACATCAATTGTCAATTTTGGTGCGCTATAATCTTGGGATTTTTTTCACATTTCCAACAATAATTCGCCTTTCTCGATCCGTAAAAATGGGCGGCCGTCCTGTTCTTGGCTTGTTTAGAGTATCTCCCTCAGCGTCGAACTTTTCAATGATTTTTTGCACTGTTGTCTATGACTTTAGAGATTTGTCTTTGGGGCTTGCTTTCCTTATAGAGCTTTATTATTGCATCTTTTAGATATTTTGATAATTCTTTCCCACGTGGAGGCATTGGTGAATTGTTGATATACTTAAAGCTCACACTTACAAGCATTGAAGCAGAACTTCTAAACGTATCACTGAAATACGAAAAATCACTCGAGAAGTTTCATTTAGCCTATTTAAAAGGCAGAAATTTAGAGTACATACATACTTTTGTGATTTAAATTTCTACTGGTAGCTAACAAAATTACTCTTAAAGATTTTAAAAATATAATGATTTGGTTAATTTTTCATTACTTTATGACTTGAATCAGAATCTATAAACAACACTCTCCAAAACAATATTTTTTCTTACACTTATTTGAGAACTAGAGCTGTTTCACTTAAACTATGAGTTGCATACTTACTTTTGTGAGCAGGTGTATATATTTTCCTTCAAAAATATTTTGTCCACAGTTTTTGTAGGTAAATTATATTTTTTGCTTCTGGTACTACAGAATAAGCCTTATACGATGCGTCAAAATCATTTTCATCAAGAATTTATTATTGCCCTACATAAATTATCGTTTATTTAATAATAACGCTCAGTATATTTTAATGGACAGATAGTTAAATCGTCTGCTTCAGAAAAAGCCAAAACTATGAGGTAACAACAAACAAAGCAAAATAAACATTCAAAATCAGCGTATATATATATATATATATATATATATATATATATATATATATATATATATATATATAAAAGAAATATGTATTATATATCAAAAATAAGAAATAATAGATAAAGAACATAACAAGGAATAGCATAATAAAAATATAAAACCTGAACATGAAGAACAAAATTATAGAGAAATAAAAAAGAAACTACAAAAAAGAAGAACCTAGCGAGTCAGAAAGCAATTTCGGACTTAGGACCGAATAAGTGGGGTTAAACTATTTTGAAGGCGCCAACCTTCCCCCTTTGCAACTCGGTAGGAAAACCAAATAAAATAAAATAAACAAAACTTCAGAGTTTGGATAACTCAGAGAGTATGAAAAGACCACTCATTACTATTATGTAACAAACTCTCCAAAACTCTTAATGCAGAAAAATCACAAAATAATTACGTAAGAAAAGTAGGAAAATGCTAAAACAATTATATAAGAAAAGTATCTTTCAAGAAATAATTTAACAAAATTTCTTTACCCACAGAGCTTTTACGAGGAGAATCAAGCGTCTTGACATTAATGAAAATCGATTATTCACCAAGTTAAAAAATTCGAAAATATCAAGTACGGTAGAATTTGAATTGGTTGATTGTCAAAAATGTAAATTTGCTAGGCTCTAATTTGGTTGGTTGTCAACAATGTGTAAGATGTTCAAGATGTGTGTGGAAAAAATGTAAACTGTGATATGAGAGTGTTATGATATAATCTTCACAGCAAGACCACTAACATGCTGACTTTGAAATCCTATTGTTGTGTGGTGGTTTTGGAATTCGAAGTAGCAAGACGGTTAATGTATTTGTGATGAATATAAGTTCTAAAGAAATTAAAAGGGTATTCATGATCTAAACAACATTGAAAAAATTGTTTTATATTATTGTATTCATCTATTTTGTGGGTAGTTAAGTTATCATTTCTAGATAAAAAATTCAAAATGATATTTCTGTAAATTGATATATGCAAGTTACTATTCCATACGGGAATTTTAATTATATGGAACTTAAACGAATCTCTTTTGTCAAAAATGTTACTGACTACATTATTGTTAATAAGATGCAAGTCTAAATCCAAGAATTCCACCATATTAGAGTTGAAGTTAGTTTTAAGGAGCTTGAGATAATCAGGGTAGAACGTAATATTTGGTTTGCATTCACTATTTTTACCAAAAATTATTATATCATCTATATAACGATAAATTAAGTAAGAATCATTTACAACATGATCTATTTCAAAAAAATGTAAATATAGGTTCGCTAAACAATTACTAGCTGGACCACCCTGAGGTAATCCTTTGATCTGTTTATAAAGATTCTGATCAAAAATGCAATGAAATTTTCTTTTAATACGAGGTTAACAAGAATATCAAATTTTTCTTTTTTCATTGAAGTATATAATTCACACACACACACACATATTTATCATAAATTAACTGTAGAACCTTAATCATATCGTCAATATCTATAGAATTAAAAAGGTCCTCGAAATCAAAGCCATGCATGGAAAAAATTAACATATTCTTAGTAACTCTAGCAATCTCTAAGCTATTTTTAATTATTGCCGTGTTTTGTAAATTATCAATTAGATTTTGAAGAAGAGATTCTAAGATCTTCCCAGACCTCGTGATATATGTATTGTATCCATTAGTGATACTACGGAATTTTATAGGGCTTTTACGAAATTTTGGTGTTAAAAAAATACTTTTGGATATTTAATATTATTTAGATGAATATTCAGTCTTTTGTTCAAAGCTAAAAGACGATTATCATCTTCTCTATTATTGTGAATTGATTTTTGAAAGGAATTATTATTTAAAATGTGGTTACATAATAATTTACTGTAAAAGTATTTACAAATTATGGCATAATTAGCAGAGACCTTATCAACATATGTAATCACGAAGTCATTTTGGATATTTTCTATTGATAATTTAAGATCTTTATACATAATTTCATTTTCTACAGTGAAATCTAAATCCCGAATTTCTGTTGCTACATAAGATCTAAATTGATTGAATGCTTCAATCGGCATTCCGTATTTAATTGCAATTTTATAAGGTAGAATTTATCTAAATCTTTTATGATTTGTTTCATAACGTTAGATTTATTTTTTGTGATCATCAGTCTAAAACCGGTAAATTTTTCCATAAAATTTCTTAACAAATCATCTTTCACAATGCCAAGGTCTTGTTGTATGATGATAATCATCAATATAGTCTCGATATAGATTGCATTTGCATGATTCTGAATTTAGGAGCTCTGAGATTTGATTATAATTAAATATAAATCTACCAAGTTTCTTGTTGTATTTGAAAGCCTTTTTAATAATAATATTTTTAATAGGAAAAAAGGATTGATATTTTTGAAATATACTTGAAAAATTAATTTTGTTAAAGGATTTATTCATAAATATAATAATGTACAATATTCTGTAGAGTAATTTTCACTTGCATCTAATTTAATATTCACCATATTAAATTAATTTAACTTTGCCCACCCAGTACATATATATATATATATATATATATATATATATATATATATATATATATATATATATGTACTGGGTGGGCAAAATTTTAAAACCCGTAAAATTAAACAAAATAAGAAACGGTTTGTAGCTTTAACATTGATAGGACCCGGTATTTTTTTTGATATGAAAAAAAGTAATAATTCAAACACTGGCGTTTTGTACATAAGGGAAGGAAAAGACACGCAAATAAAAAATATTGTTACCAAATCAATTATTATACCAGTATATGTATCACAAATCCGTGAACGACAGAGTGCAGAATGTTCGGCTGTATACATGACAGCTCTCGGCGGATTGCATCTTTAAACTCCAACAGGGATCGAAACACTCACGATTTTAAATGTACCCGCAGCCAAAAGTCTGCTGGTGTCAGACCGAGGAGGCCGAGGCAACTTACAACGTTTGCTAATTATTCTTTCTTCCCCGAACGTCTGTATCAAGAATTCCTTGCCTAGATTAGTAGTGTGACGTGTTGCTCCATCTTGCATAAAAGTGGTGGGGCTGCGGTAGTCCAATGGTCAAGGTATTGGATCATGGTAGGCATGTAATGAGTTTGAACCCAGCACCACTACAGACCCGCTGTGTAGGTCAGCGATGAACGTTAAATCTGTCGAGAGCTGAAACATCCTCCGTTGGTGTGGTGTGGTAGTTAGGAAAGGGAGGGGTGCCAGCTCAGGTGTCGTCCACGTCACTTGACCATGGCTCAAAATTATGCGGTCCGTCGTCAAAATCCCTCGTGTAGCTGAACAGTGTGACGTTTATATTTTGTAGACGTTTTGTAGACGTTTGTAGACGTGTGACGTTTTTATTTTTTATGTAGCAGTAGAAAGCACGTCTTTTTCAAACAAACATAGAACAACCTTTTCACACAGAAACGTTAAATAACGTTGGACATTTACTATCACCATTTTTCACCCATTTACTGGACACTGTGTTTCAAAGAAGAGAGTTCCAATGATGAGAAGGAACCTGCGAACACGCACCGCACTGAGATTTTGGGGAAATGCAGTGGTTTCTTTGTGTACACTCATGGATTTGACGTCACCCAGAAGCGACAGTTATAGGTATTAACGTCACCATGGAGCAAAAAATGGGCTTCATCTATCCACAAGATGTTAAAGACCCAAGAAAAATATTTTTCAATTTTGGAGCCCTAAGAGAGCAAGCTAATTGCAGTTTTAATATTTCTTTATTCCATACCCAAAACATACAGAGCCGTAGTTAAAGCAAACGGATATTCATTAAATATTGATGCTGAAACATGTAACAATCACGTAACTCACAGCGTTTCTCAAACTGTGGGGTGCACCCACAGGGGGTGCTTGATAATTCTAGAATGGGGCGCGAGCATATTAAAAAGTCGAAAGCAAGAGATTATTTTAAAACAAATTATTAATTTACAGAAAGTTAGCAAACGAAATACATTCTGACATAATAAAAAATGAAATACAAATTTGTATACTGATTTAAAAACACTTATAAAATACATTATGATACATTTATAATTAATTGAAGTTAAGGAGAAGTTTAATAATTACCAGTGACCCCATGGGCTTGTCATATATAAAATTAAATGCAAAAAGAATAAATTAACGCTTATCTTTATAATTAATCCTTTAAGTGCCGATTAAAAGTCACGTGATTCGCTTCACAATGCCACCGTTTTTTAACTCGTAGGCGAGTGCATGTGGTGAATTGGTGGAGAGAAAAGTAATAAATAGCCAAATCCTTCACAAACACTGTCAAGGTCGTATTATTACATTCCAAAGCCTTCGGAATAATTTTATGGATAGCAGTACAGTGAATGAGTGAATATTGACGTCACACTGTTCAGCTACACGAAGGCCTCGTGAGTGAGTGAGTGAGTGAAGATTAACGCTGCACTGTTCAGCTGCACGAGGGCTTTTGGCGACGGACCACGTATGTTTGAACCATGGTCAAGTGACGTGGACGACACCTACACGAAGGCCTCAAGGATAGAAGTACAGAGAAAAGATCATACTTCGGAAAGACGTATGTATACATCTCGGGCAATTAACGTTGTGGCTGAGTGAGACGTTTATATACGCCGGAGGCACAAGAGAGGTTAAAGTCGTATTGCACCTTTAGCGTCAAAATATAGTATTTTTGAATTCAATACATTATATTTGTGTGCAGGGGGAAGGGCGTGAGGAAAATTATGATTGGATATTGGATCGCAAGTATTTAAACATTGAGAAGCACTGACGTAACTTCCAAAGTCCATGTTAAAAGTCACGTGTTCAGTTATTCGACTATGCATATTATGTGGTGTTTCTATATTGGGTTATTTTGTGCATAGTGTACAATCTTGTATTCCAGCAGCTGTACTGTAAAAAAAATATTTGCAGTATTAAAAAACTGGAGACCGATTTGAAGTCAGCAATAAAAAGTAGATGAAAATCGGGTAATACAATTCACATTGCTAAAAAACTATACTGGTTTTTGATAAAAGTCTCCTAAATCAGCATGGATATGTACAATAAATAAATGTAAGGAGTAATCACTTATCACAAAAAAATATTTGTTTTGTTTAATTATGTTAATATTATTTTTTTATAAAAAAATTAATTAAAAAAAAAACGATAAATGGAGGGTATTATAGAATAGTCGAGTAATACGGAATAGGGTGTTTAAACCAATCGAAAACGAATTAAGACTTCATAAAAATTTAGCTATTATTAACTATTAAAGACATATTTTTAAGAATACGTGAACGTCATTTCTGTTTCGAATTTATAAACAAAAATCACAGTTCAGTGTAGTCAAGGTGAGTCCACGGAAAACAGCTGAATAAATCAGTGCTTTTCAAACTCTCCATACTTGCAACCCAATATTCAATCATAATTTTCATCGCACCTCCCTCTAATCCAGTGTTTCTCAAAGTGTGGTAGAAAGTGTGGTTGTAGAAAGAAAAGGAAGACATGATTCACTTTTCAGCCAGGCAGCATAATACATTTGCTGATCATTTGATTGACCTCCAAACTTACTGGTGTGGTTTCTACATTAGTTCCGTTCCATCTTTTATGTATTTGTTTTTCGCTTAGGGAAATTGTAAGTAATGAAGAGTTTTACGATATTTGGAAAAGAATTGAGATATTGATTTGAAGGATTATTTGGCTAAGATTTATTTTTTATGAATAATCTCAAACATATAAAGCATAGTGCAAAACGTCATAATCCTTTTTAGAACATCCGTATATTTTTGTGAATACACTTTTAACCTGGCAGCGGTGGCGCGGGGCATCTGTGATCTCGTTTGAAGGAAGTTGCAACTGATCAAGCAAAATAATGCATATTATTCATAATTGAGAAACACCATGAACATGAAACGAAAGGAAAATTTTCAAATAATTCCTAAAGAACCACATCAACTGAAATAAGAAGCCATAAGTGTACCACAAGGTTCAGTTTGCCTTGTTGTTAGACATTTAAAAAGTAAAACCATTCAAAATATTTTTCGGATCCAAATTTTTATGATCTCCTTGTGTTGTTTTTCCAATCCCGTTCCATGATCTCAATGAAAGTAAACACACCGATTCGAACCCGATCTTTTTGCAAGTTTCGTGATTTGTGGTTGGCAGCAACTGCAATGCAAATCGAGCGATTATTTAAACTCCTCTCATGTTAGTTTTTCAGGAGGGTAGGAGAAAAAGAAATATAAGAAGTGTGGGAGTGTTTTAACTCTTAGAGGGAGAGAGCGGCTGGTTGGCAATGCAACTGTATGTTGCATCACCATTTTCAGATTATAAATTCATTTTACAATATTAGACTGTAAGAAGACGGTTCGAATCGGATGTCTAGTAATGTGGTATTTTTGAACTTATTGTTTTTTATCGCTCCAGTAACGAGCACATTGACTTTATCATTGATTATTAAAAGCCAATTTTAAGAAATTGCTTTCGTCTTCATGCCTCCTCGACACAAAAATTTCACTGCTTGCTTTGCCAAAATTTGGGTTAGTTTACCAAAAAGTGTAACAAATTTGGTTATGGGCCCAGTCCATGTACTGTGTCGAGACAGGCTAAGCAGTTGAACCAGGCCATGAACTTTGTCTATTTAAATACTGTTCCAGTAGAGAACTATTTTTTTATGAACTCTGTTGCTAGTACGCTAAATCGAGTAACAGATATGGAGTTTAACAACCAGATATCAGTGTTGACTCAAAATAACTGGAACACATGGAAGCATGATATGCAAGTACTCTTAATGCATTATGGTTGCCGGCAGTTTATAATACAGACCAAGCCAGAGCAACCTGATGAAGAGGCAACATACAAGGAAAAATTAGATCTACAACTTCGTAAGGATAGATGTTATACGTTGATCTATACTAACATCAGTAGAAACAACTGACGGAGTAGCGGCATGGAAGATATTAAAAGATCACTTCGAACCAGTCACAAAAGCAAGAATAATCCAGCTTTTGGATCATTTTTTGGAACAAAATACCAACCAGGGGAAGGTGTTGGAATCTTCATATCTCGTGTAAAGACAGCGGCAACCTGACTACAAGAACCGGGTCATAAATTGGACGACCTGTACATAGGATTTCAATTAATAAGGTGGCTTCCTCAGGAATTCCAGTCTACCGTGTGTGCAACAAATCTACAGATGGAAAGAAGGGGACTTCAGAGTTGTCAAAATTGAAGCAGAGCTGATATTAGAAGCCAATCGTCTTCAGTTGATGAAACAAGATTTGGAGAAAGCGGAGAATGCTTACTTGAGCAGTTTCACTTCGAAGAAGTCGAAGACGTTACCTGGTGCTACGGCTGCAGCTCATGGAGATCCAAAGGGCAAGAATGATTACCAAAAGAAAGGTGGTAAGGTATTTAACTGTAAAACTATTGAAAATGTTAAACAATCTATTAAGACTATAGGTCCGTGTTGTGTATGTAATAAGTACGGGCATCTTAAAGTAAATTGTAAAGAGAGAAAAAGTCTCTACAAAAATCTCCTTCAACTGTAAATGAAATTTTTAACACAGAGTCTGATAAAGGTGTTTGGGTAATAGATACTGCTGCCACGAGTCATTTTTGTAATGACAAGAGTTTATTTTTAGATCTTAAACCGATAACTAACATGAAAATGTCGTTAGCAACGGAGGATAAAAGTTGCCCCGTAGAAGGAATCGGTATACTTAGATTTCGGGTAAAATATAAGGGGAGTTTTCATGAAATAACTTTGTCTGATGTTTTATTTAATCCTAAGTTGAGGAGAAATTTGTTATCCGGTTCCAGATTAGAAATTAAAGGTGCGCATTTTGTGGGTACTAAAGGTAAAATTAATGTTTTTAATAAAGACTGGATAAAATTGTTCTAGGCGACACGCCATGAAAATTTGTATTTTTTTAAGCCGGATCATTTTATTATACCAAAGAGTAAAGAAATTAGTTTTTTTAGTGATATAACCGCTAAAACAAAAAACGGATCAATAGAAATATGGCATCAACGCTTTTGGCATGTTAATAACGATTACTTGGTAAAAACTAGTAAAAATGATAGTGTAAAAGGTCTCCCACGCTTAACTGATAATGGTAAGACTCATTGTATACCGTGTAAATTAGCAAAATCCAAGAGAGTTTCATTCAAAAAGACGGGGGCCGTAAGATCAAAACGTCCATTGGAATTGTTGCATATGGATCTTTGTGGTTCAATGCCAACTGAAAGCCAAGGCGGTAATAAATATTTCTTGAGTATAATTGACGATTATTCAAGAAAGGTGACTGTATTTCCCATCCGAAATATATCTGACGTATTTCATACGTTTATAAGATTTCAGAAACGAGCAGAACGTTTTCTAAGTAAAAAGGTAATAGCAGTTAGAACTGATGGCGGACTAGAATTTTGTAATATGGATAATTTCTTGACAGAACTGGGTATAAAGCATGAGGTAACAAATTCATATACGCCAGAAATGAATGGGGTCGCGGAGAGATTCAATTTCACCGCTCTAGATGGCATCAAAACATTGCTTAAGTCTAGTGAAGTTCCCCATAAGTTTTGGGGAGAAGCATTACTTTGTTTCACTTATGCGTGGAATCGAATTTGTCACAAAGACAGTAACAAAACGCCTTTCGAAAAATATTCAGGTAGAAAACCATCGGTATTGCATCTAAAACCTTTTGGATGTTTGGCATACTCTGGTGTGCCAAAACCAATTAGAAAAAAATTCGATATGCGTGCGAAAATGGGAATTATGATGGGATACGCACAACGTACTAAGGGTTATAGAATATGGTTGATAGATGAAAATAAATTAGTCGAGACTATTAATGTAAGATATATTCGATGAAAATAAGAGGGGAATTAATTTTAGACAAAAAGTTAATAGTAACCTTAGATATAATTTAAACCTTCCTGATTATTATGATGATGAGGATGATTTTGATAGAGTAAAAGATTCATTAACGAGTCGTTTAGTTTCAAAGACAAGTACGGAAACGCCCTCAACATCTGAAAAACCAGATGTATCTTCCGATAATCATAGCTTGATCCCATGTACAGAGGTTAAGTGGATTCGAAATATAGGTAGGAAAGTAACTGGATCTAACGTATATTATAGTATAGAAGGGGAAGCAACCCGATTGAAATCTTTTAACGAAATAGAGAGATACTGTAAGAGGCATAATATTGAGTATGATCCTAGTTTATTTAATTTTAGAAATGATAATACCGAATCCCAGAGATTTTCAGATTTGTCAGAGCAACAAGAAGCTCTTATGGTTGAAGTAACTATTCCTAACTGTTACAAACAGGCGATAAGATCCAGAGACGCATCGAAATGGCATGATGCAATGGATAAAGAAATTAACGTAATGAAGGAACGTAAAGTTTGGGATTTAGTTGATCATCCGGATAATATAAAAATTTTAGAAAACCGTTGGGTTTATACCATTAAATATGATGAAAATAATAAAATTGTTAGATACAAGGCCCGCTTATAGTTGCGCGAGGTAACACACAATTACGAGGCGAGTCATTTGACGAGGTACTTAGTCCAGTTATTAACTTTACTATTGTAAGATTATTTTTCACTATCTGTGTATGTTTGTGGAAATGTGGACGCATATTCAAGTAGATATCACTAATGCTTATTTATATGCTAACTTAGATACTGTAATCTACATGAAGCAACCAACTGGATATGAAATTGATAATAACAAAGTGTGTAAGTTACGTAAAGCAATATATGGACTCCACCAGAGTGGACGCCAGTGGTTTTTGGAATTAGAAAATAAATTAATTAAATTAAAATTTAAGAAGTTAGAGTGGGTTAATTGTGTATATATGTTTGAAGATAATGTAATTTTATTATTTTATGTAGATGACATGATTATATTTAGAAAAGAAATGGAAAACGTAAATTTTGTATTACAATTATTGCAGAAAAATTTTGATTTAAAAATTATGGGTAAAACAAAGGAATTAGGAATAGAATTTGAAGAAATAGGTAATAGTCTGTTTATACATCAGAGATCTTACATTTGAAGGTTATGTGAAATTTACGAAAAATATAAATATCCAGTAAGTTCATTACCTATATCAAAAGGTCAAGTTCTTTCCAAATTAGATTCACCCAAAACTAGCGAAGAAATTTTAACAGTTCCTTATAGAAATTTAATAGGATCTTTGTCATGTATTGCTATATGCACAAGACCCGATATTATGTATGCAGTAAATGTATTATCTCAATTCCAAGCAAACCCTGGAATAAAACATTGGAATTGCTTATTGAGATGATTAGGTTATTTAAAATACACTCAAAAATATAAATTTTAACTTTCAAAAGTTAAATCATTAAAACTAAGATGTTATTCAGACTCAGATTTTGCTACAAATAGGGATGATAGAGTGTCGATGGGAGGGTTCATAACTTTTATAGACGAAACTCCAATTTCATGGCGAACTTTCAAGCAAAAATCCGTTAGTCTGTCGACCATGTAAGCTGAGTATGTTAGTTTAACAGAAGCAGCTAAGGAATTCATTTGGCTAAAGAATGTAATTAATAATAAAATTTTAAATTTAGAATTAAGTGAAAATGTAATGTTTTGTGATAATCAAGCTGCTATAAGTTTTTCAAAGTCACCGGTAGAAAATTATAGAACAAAACATATCGATGTTCGTTATCATTTTCTAAGGCATTTGATATACGACAAGGTTTTCCAAATTAAATATATAGGTACCAAAAATAATTTGGCGGACATTTTTACCAAACCCACGGTAAAGGAAAAATTGTTGGAATTTTGTAGAAAATTATTTTTTTTTTAGAGAATAAGACTTTGTTTCTTTAAGATTAAAATATTAGTTTGTTTATTACAATAAAGATTGTGAATAAAATGTATTTTTTTTGTGTTAAATTGTGTAACATGTGATTATAGATTAAAATTAATTTACTGATTTGTAAGAGATAATGGTACGAAATTGGAAAAAGGGGACCGATTGTTACATTTAAAAAGTAAAACCATTCGAAATATTTTTCGGATCCAAATTTTTATGATCTCCTTGTGTTGTTTTTCCAATCCCGTTCCATGATCTCAATGAAAGTAAACACACCGATTTGAACCCGATCTTTTTGCAAGTTTCGTGATTTGTGGTTGGCAGCAACTGCAATGCAAATAGAGCGATTATTTAAACTCCTCTCATGTTAGTTTTTCAGGAGGGAAGGAGAAAAAGAAATATAAGAAGTGTGGGAGTGTTTTAACTCTTAGAGGGAGAGAGCGGCTGGTTGGCAATGCAACTGTATGTTGCATCACCATTTTCAGATTATAAATTCATTTTACAATATTAGACTGTAAGAAGACGGTTCGAATCGGATGTCTAGTAATGTGGTATTTTTGAACTTATTGTTTTTTATCGCTCCAGTAACGAGCACATTGACTTTATCATTGATTATTAAAAGCCAATTTTAAGAAACTGCTTTCGTCTTCATGCCTCCTCGACACAAAAATTCCACTGCTTGCTTTGGGGTTAGTTTACCAATAAGTGTAACACTTGTAAAAAAGACACAAGAAAGAAAAAGTTCAACTTGCTATTTGTTGATCACCAAAGGTGTCACGATTTCAAGTCCATTACCACTAAAGATCCGTCGTGTATGGGAGAGGTGCACGTTAAATCTGTCGACAGCTCAAACGTCCTCTTATTGGAGTGGTGTGGTAGTTAAAAGAGGCCAGCTCAAGTATCGTCCTCGTCAACCATGGTTCAAAATTACGAGGTTCGTCTCTAAAAGCCCTCGTGTAGCTGAACAGTGCGGCGTTAATATTCACGCACTCGATCATAAAAGCTCATCATAACTACAATTACTTGAACAAAATTTGACAGCTTTGCCAGCATATAACATTTCTGTAATATTAGTGAAAAGTATCTCTGACTTGCGTCCTTTATTAAGGTCTTGCACTTTTGACTCATTTTAGTTCAGTTTTATTGGATTTTTTCTCAAATCATCAAAGAAAAATTGAACATTCCTTGAAAGCCGGTAAGAAAACTTTCTCTTAATTAAATTATTAACTGGAATTCAGATTTGTATCTAGTCTAGAGTAAAAATAATTATAAACAAATGATTTGGGGGACTGAGTCCCCCGCAGTACCATTAGCGTTAGTATCGAGTGCACGCCTGCTCCTGGGTTAAAACATTTTGAAGTCTTCTCGTTTTAAATATTAAAAAATAACACGACTATTCTTCATAGGAGTTTTATATTCTTTTTTTCATTATTTAACATTAATTCTAAATGCTAATTGTGTGAGGCTTAAAATTACAGTTCTTTTAAACAGTTCTTTACAATTATAGCATTTATCTAAAAAAATCATTTTACAATTTAGTATACAAAGTCGTGTGTGCACGCAGTTTTACTCTCCTTACAGTTCAGCTATTATATTAAGAATAATGTTATATTTTTTTAAAAAATGAACTCGTGCGAAGAGCCGGTGTTTCAGCCAGTATACGTTTAATGTATCAGTAAGGAATAAGGTATTTTATAAATAATTTCTTAATACTAAATTAAGAACAAGTTTAATAATTATTAATGACTTCCATGGGCTTGTCTTGTAGAGCAAAGTTTTTCAAAGGAAGGTTTAATATCAGAAATTGACACTGAGTTCTTTTTCTATATTTAGCTGAGATCTATATTTTGTCTTCAAAGCAGCCACCGAGAAAATCCGGTTTAACAAAGGTAGGATGTTGAAAATTGTAATAGTACACGAAGTGCTTTTGTTTTCAGTGCAGAAAATTCATCATCCACCTCTACCCAAAATTCAAAGAGTGATTTATTACAAAATTGCCTTTTAATTTTTCACTGAATGTGAAATCTATGAAGATTTCTTCTTCGGAAGTTGAGCGCCCTTCTGGAGTATCTTGAAATAGACCCTAATCCACTCGTAACTTGCTACCAAGTTGTCCTCATCAAGAAAATACTTTTTAAAATTATTTGCTAACATGGCTAAATGATTTTACATGGTTTTAAAAACAACTTTCACATGTTGTTCTTCAGATTTGTTAGTTTGTACACATAACGAGCTGGGTCTTTTCCCCCCATAATTTACTTCAGTAGTGGTAAATACAAAATTTAAGTATTTTTGAGAATATTTCCTTGATTTAATTTTCAGAACTATGCTTTCTGTGTACTTGTTGATTCTTTATTATCGTCGAATGCTCCCTTACAACTTAAAAATGTATGTATGATTTTGTTTTAATCTACTGCCGTAAATACTTAATTACCGTGAATTACAATTAACGTGCAATATAAAATGTACATTCAAGCTAGATTCGGTAGTTAACGAAGTATCGAGTCGACTAAAACTGACTGGAACTGTACAAGGAAAAGCATTTTTACATGTTTTGCGCAGACGTCCGATAGGTTGCCCAGACTCACGCAAACGTACCCGATAATGCCAAATGTGATGGATGTGATAGAGACCAACATAGACTAGACTATTTTTCTAATGACATTTGTACTTTGAGAAATGGATGCTGAAGGAAATAAATCTTTAAAATTAAATACACTGTGGTGTGCAAAAATTAAGGACGAGACGGTTTTTTCAATATAACTTTGTACAAAAACATTCCAAATCAACACATTTAATACCGTAAGATCCCCAATACGTAAGGACATGTGTAATATGTAAGCAACACTTACTAAAAGAGAAATCAGAGGGATAAAAAGAAGCTTGATTGAAAAAGTAGCATGGAGCGCAATGCGACTGAAGGCCGAAACATCCCTGTAATGGGTGTCCAGCAAGAAACATCCGGTCTTTAGTAGGGGATATGATCTCCCCTGACTGCTAGGCAGGTTTCACAACGTCTGCCCATGCTGATAATGAGAGTGTCAATGAGTTGTTGAGGCATTGCTGCCCATTCGTCTTGCAGCGCCAATCGAAGCTCCCGAATCGTTACTGGCGGTAAGGTACGAGCTGCCAAGCGTCTGCCTAGAAATTCCCATACATGTTCGATGGGTTTGAGATCCGGAGATCGTTCCGGCCAATCCATACGTTCAATATCCTCACTCTCTAAGAGCTGTTCGGCAGCTACTGTGTGATGACATGGTGCATTGTCGTCCATGAAAAGGAACTGCAGATCCATAGCGCCTCTAAAAAGACGCACATATGGAAGAAGAATCTCGTTACAATAACGGGTCCCGTTGACTGAACCTGAGTCGAAGATTTGAAGGTCTGTACGACTACCAAGCATGATGCCTCCCCAAACGAGAACACCGCGATCTCCATACCTGTCCTTTTCAATGATGTTCGAGGGATGATTGCGGCTTCCCCGCTCTCTCCAGATGAGTATGCGATGAGAATCGCTACTCAAACTGAATCTGCTCTCATCTGTAAAGAGTACTCGTCCCCATTCATTGTCTCTCCAATTCCGGTGTTCCCGGCACCACAGAGAACGCCTTCTCCGATGGGCAGGCGTTAAAGGTACGCACCGTACAGGGCGTCGTGCAAACAGACGACCACCGTGCAGTCTTCTGGTCACGGTAAAACGCGATATCGGTCGTCCAGTCGCTTGTGTCGTGTGTCTAGTGATTTCTCCCGCTGTCTGCCGCCTGTTTCTTCTGGCCAGTAAGACAATGTACCGGTCATCTGCGTGTGTGGTTCCTCGTGGACGACCACTACTGAACCCCGGATAGCTGTTCCTGTAGTTTGAAATTGTCTCCAAAGTCGTGAAACGATGCTGTGAGCAATTCCGAACTCTGCAACCACACTTGTCACACTTCGGTCTTCCTCCAACTTCTCCCAATGATTCGACCTCGGGTAAAAGCATCCAGATGTCGTTTAACAGATGATTGATTATTCGCCATTTCTCGCTGAGGCAGTAACTCGGTGTGATTTTAACTGCTATACGGCGTGCAATCTCTTTGCCAAAAATACTGATCTTACACCGACAACATGCTTTATACTACTCAGACACTCCCCCATTACGTCTACCTGCATATCTGCGCATGTGCTACCGTACATCACCTTACTTAATCTCCCGATTGGTCTTTCTGTCCGCTCTGCCTCTTCGTTCAGCTGATATGCTAATTTTTCGACTTCGTCCTTAATTTTTGCACACCAGTGTGTATATCATTTTACGATCTGTTCCAATTAAAAATTGGAGAAAATAATAACATAATAATATATATAAGTAAGTAATATATATTTTAAGTGTAATTTTCTTTTAAAATATATACTACTTAAAAGTAACATATAAAAATTTAATACTTATAGTTTATAATTGAGATCGCATTGTAACTTTAGCGTCAAAGTGCATTTTTATTGCAGTAAGTACATTATTGTTGTACAGGGGGGGCTACTTAAATTATGATTGAAAATTTGGTCGCCAGTATTGAAAGTTTGAGAAACACTGCTCTAATTAATAACAATGTATTGAATTCAAAAATGCGATACTTTGATACTAAGGCTACCATATGACTTTAACATCTTAAGTGCCACCTGGGTATATAAACATCTCGCTCAGCCAATGCGTAAATTGCCCCGGACGTATACATACGTCTTTACGAAATACGATTTTTTTTCTGATCACTCGTATCCATAAAATCATTGTGAAGGTTTTGAAATTTAATAAAATTGCCTTTACAGTGTTTGCGAACGATATACTTATTTCAGAGGATTTCCTTCATTTATTCTCTTTCTCGCCCCCTCAATACAACACATACCAATGCATACGTGGAAAACGATGGTATTGGGGGGAGTACAAACTGCCTATATATAACTTTTAATCGGTAGTTAAGGGATTAATTATAATCCGTACAAATTACCACGATAAGTGTTATTTTTTGCATGTAATTTTATATAGGACAAACCAGTGGGGTCGCAGATAATTATTAAATTTGTTTTTAACTTTGTATTGTTAAATTAATTATAAAATACATTGCGCAGTAGTAATACATTTATATATATATATATATATATATATATATATATATATATATATATATATATATCAGTGAAAAAGTTTTTTTAAAAAATTTTACTATGTCAGATTGTATTTTTTGTTTGTTTACTTTCAATAAATTAATAATTATTTTAAATGTTCTTTTGTTTTCAATACGCTCGCACCCCCCTCCTAGAATCATCACGCCCCCTTACGGGGGCATTCCCCACAGTTTGAGAAACTCAAGAAAAAGCGAATCTAACTTTTCAATCGTTGATCTTCTAAGAATTTTCCGTTACAGGAAATATATTCAGCGTCTTTGATATCTGACTCTTTAAAAACTATTACAAATGATACAATAGAATAGAATGTGTTGGGTATTTTGGAATATCTAGTATTCTATAACACCCGAGAGACGATCTTGGAGAATAAATCTTTAAGCTGAAGAACAAAATATTATCAGCTAAGAAACGAACACAGTGGTAAAAACTAAAATTATTCTAATGTACATTAAGTTTAATGTTCCAGTCACAAGTAGGTTAAAATTTTTAAAAATATATATGCAAAATGCTTCGATAATTGTTAAACGCACTTTGTTCTGTAACGAGTGGTCAACTATCCCTGCACGAGTCTTTCTTCAGTATTTCAAGGTTTTCGCACGCATTAGCAACTACAAACAGTCAAAACCTTGGTATTGCGTATTGCCCGACTGTTCCGTAATGCGCAACATTACCTCCTCTACATTAGAATCCATAACGACATTTAAGATGGTATAATTGTTTCATAAAGAAAAATTACGTCAAACTCAAAAATTGGACAAACAAAAATATTTTCAAGACTTCTTGCCACCATTGTACGTATGGATGGATGCATGTATATATATAACATTAATATTTCATTGTAATATTTCTTATAAGCATGACCGTTTTGGACGTTCTAAATTTGTCTTTTAGATTTGTGTATTAAGTTGACTGCCTATCTTGAAAATGTCATGACGAGCTTAGTTTGATTTTTTAAGTAAGTAATTTTATTTTTTGTGAGATGATCCTTGTTTATCTTAGTTCGAATGAAGTATCAAGCCATTGTAATTTTAAATCAGTTTATGTTACGTCAGTTATAAAAATCAATTCACAGCGTTAATTATTTTCTCAAAACTAAATTAGTAGAAAACTTATTTCGTTTTACTATTAACACTATAAGGTTTATATCTGGAGCTAAGATCCGATCCGATTCTCGTTATAGTTATTTCTTCAAAAAGTTTTCTTTGGAAATTCGGTTGCACTCGAAGTATTTCATAAAGGGATTACGTAGCCAAGTGGTATGGGTATCGGGGACCGTGGCTTGCCTTGTCACGAGTTCGAGCCCAGTACCACTAAAGACCCGCCGTGTACGGCAGCGATGCACGTTAAATCTGTCGAGACTGAAACGTCCTCCCGTTGGTGTGGTGTGGTAGTTAGGAGAGGGGTGGTGCCAACTCAGGTGTCGTTCACGTCACTTGACCATGGTTAAAAATTACGTGGTCCGTCTCCAAAAGCCCTCGTGTAGCTAAACAGTGCGACGTTAATATTCAATCAATCAATCATAAAGGGATTACAAGACAATACATTTTTTTTTGAAAACTTCTATAGAAAAGAACTTTAAAATAAGCTTGTTACTTCGATTATGAAAAAAAAAATTAAAGATCATTTTAACTGGTAATGATAACACACTATTAAATATTTAATAATAAAAACTTGTTTATAATGTTTAACTGTTGTGGAGGGGAGGGGGTTATGGTCTCGAAATCTTAACCGGAGTTGTTTTCTTCGCGTTCCAAGTTTCAATTCTGGTGCCATTTAAGTGTTGTCGTTTAGAAGGGGGGATAAAAATATCCTCCCATTGGAGAAGGAGGTCTCAGCGTAGGTGTCGTTCTCGTCGCTTTGCTGTGGTGCAAAATAACAAGATTAGTTTCCGATTTTCTTCTTGTGTTCTCTGAGCATTAGATGAATAAATGATCCGTCAATTAATAAACTCATTTATATATGTTTTTTTCGTCTATTTTTACAGCTGTACCTCTCTTAAAGTAAAATACAGTAGAACGTCGTTTATCCGAACCAATTGGGACCGGACACCGTTCGAATAACCAAACACCGAATGCGACCCATGCTGTATATGAAACCGGACACTATGCGAATATTGAAAATCATTGCATGCGGAAAATGTGCTTGAAGAAAAAGAAAAATAGGTGCAAAATGTCGCAATTTTACCTTTATTGCGGAAAATAATCACTTATTATTTCGCTACACCATTGTACACCTTCATTTTTTCGCTGCAAGGTCTCCAATTCTCTTGAGCAGCAGTAGTTGCGTAGGACAGCACTCTGATTGTTGTTCGTACCACTCCGCAGCTGTCTCTAACGCAGAAAACGTGCCAGCATTGGATGGACACTTGCTACTTACGTTGTTGTTGTCCTCGTCTTCATTCGTTACATCGTCGACAGGCTCGGATTCTGCTTGCACGGAAGTCACAATCTCGTCATCATTTAGCATTTGAAATCCACCGAGTCTTCTGCATCGATTCCATCCAGGTTTCTATATCTTTATCGCATTCTTGAAATCCTGGGATCGATTGGACACAGTCGGTAATCTTATCCCTGTAGTCGTCATTGTAGTCTTTTTCGCCTTCTAAATTGACTAAAGTTGAAGAAAAAAAAACTGGTTCGGATATTTGACGCTCTGGATAATTGACATTCGGATAAACGACGTCCTGCTGTACACACAAAAAAAAAACATTTGGCTACAAATGCAGTATTTATAATCTGTTTAAACTCAAAAGGTAAAGTAATTGCTCTGGATCTAAAGTTACTCACAGAGAGAGAATGACTGGTGGTAGTCATCTGGAAAGCATGTTGTGTTGTTTCAAGTTAAACGTACATACGGTTTAGAGATCCCTTATTAATTATATAAAAAATGACCAAAATTCCAACACTTTGGGAAAATCTAAGTTTATTTCCAAAGCCTCTGATCAACATTAACTTTAAGGATTAATAAGACTTGCTAATTAACTATTGAGGTGAAAATGAGAATTTCAACCTACACTGAAGGACATTATCTCCTTTTAGCATAAAACATATAACTTTGAATTATAAACATCAATATCTAATTAACGGTATATCACTTATAGGGTTTAAGATTAAACGCTTAAAATGGTATCTCTAATTAAAGCTCTCAGGCATGAATTGAACAGCTTTAAAGGCCTCGTTGATATGATCATTTGTTTATATTAAAAATCCCTACTTGTTTCAATTAGAGATCTTGCATTACGATTTCTTTCTTTAAAAAAATGCATTTTTCAATTAAAATACGAATTTATATTTTTTTAAAATTTAATCTATTTCACCGATCTAAATGAAATGGAAAAGCGTAATTAAATCGTCTAAGCTTTGCGCAAATGAACCATGCACTTCTTAATTCCATCTCTTTGCACATGAATGATAGGTTTTTAATTTCTTCAACTGCTTTTTTTCACGTTCTTTCAGCGGAATGATTGAATTTTCTGCTAAAGATACTCTCCCAATCTTTTGCACAATTGTTTTGCGGAAGAATAATCGCATAATTCTTAAATTATTTTTAAATCGCAGCCAACGCAAGCAGGGAGTTTCAGTCACAATATCTCGTTTGCAGTTTTAATTCATTTTTCCAACTTCCCTCCTCGTCTTCCCCAACTCGTGGTTGGTATGTCATGAGTTCGTGTCCTTGCGCCACTATAGACCGGTCCGTGTAGAAAGATGGATACACGTTAAATCGGTGCTTCTCAAACTTTCACTATTTGCGACCCAATATTTATTCATAAATTCTATCGCGCCCCCTCCATACAATAAGAATGTAATGAATTCTATAATAGTACTATACTTTGACGCTAAAGCCACAAAACGACTTTAATTGTAGACTGCACAAATTACGAAGATGGAATTATGGAATTTTATTTATCTCCACTCTGTGAAATCACTGAATAAAATTATCCATATCAATCAATTGCAGGAATCTAATGAGTGGGAGGCTTACACCATCATATCGCAAACTGGGACTGAAACCGGGTTCACGGTGTGCATCTTTTTTTATCCAGGGTTCCTTTATATGGGACCTATATTTTCAAATGAAAACCCTACAATACTGTTTTCCAAGCGGAGATAGCTACAATCGGATTCTTCGACCTATGAGCCGTTGCTAAAAATGTTAAAATTAATATTTGCACTAATAGTTTATCATCCATTATTTTCCTTAAAAGCCCTAACAACAAATCTGCGCATCTTAATTTAATAAAGAATAAACTCTCCATGTACCGCAAATTTTGCAATATTTTCTGCGTAAGGCTTATGTCATGAGTTCGATCCCAGTACCACTAAAGACCCGCCTTGTAGGGCAGCGATGCACGTTTAATTTGTCGAGAGCTGAAACGTCCTCCCGTTGGTGCGGCGTGGTAGTTAGGAGAGGGGGTGCCAGCTCAGGTGTCGTCCACGTCACTTGACCATGGTTCAAAATTACGTGGTCCGTCGCCAAAAGCCCTCGTGTAGCTGAACAGTGCGATGTTAATATTAACTCACTCACTCTGCGTAAGGCTTACAAATAATAATAATTTTTTGAGGGATACTGCTGATCATTTTGCTAAAGTCGCTATTACTAATAGTGAGTATTCAGGCTCTTATGTCATCAAATTTCTCCAAAATATAATTAACTGAAGGTAGGGAGAGTGGGTGGTCAAACTCAAATATTTGCAATCGAGTCAAAACCTTCTTTCCCAAACCCAATTGAGTTATGAATTCCCTTTCAAATTACGTTACCCAATTCTTACCAAACTTGGCCCATTTGTTTCTTATTTGCATCGCTTCAAATTAAAAGCTACTTTGCGGTTCTGTTGGGAACGTTGACCATTATGTATTCGCTAGTCCTCTGACTAAGGATATATTCATTTTATCTTCCCCTCTCAAAATTCTGAAAAAAACCTGGTTCCAATGTATCATTAGAAATTCTTTCATTATTCACTCTAAACTAAAATACGTATTAATATTGCCTCTACAATTCGGAACCAAAATCCTTAAACGAGGCTGTCTTATGTAGTCATGAAAGATTCTCCTGCGATGGAATGGAATCACGGAACTCATCTCAGTCTTTAAACTCTTTTTATATTTATCGCACAATATATTGCAGGGGGGTTCCTGGTTAGCATTGCAAGTATGATTCAGGTTAATTTCGTTTTTTTTTTTAGAAAAAAAGATAACTCCAATATAAAATTTAATAATTTCTTTTTTTCCCCTTTTCTCTTTCTTTCTTTATTTTGCACTACTGCTTTTTTCCTTTATGTTTCTTTTTTAAAAAAAGATGGAGAACGGGGTATTGAATGAATAATCCTGCTTCCAATATTGAATCATTTTTTCCCCTTTAGAATGAAAGACAAATTAAGGCGAAAGAGTATCAGAAGAAAGTGACGGCGTCATCTGAAAACATGAATTGTGCAAGAAAAAAAATTTGTTCTATTATTTTTATGTTTTCTGCTTTTTGACGGGAGAGGTGGGGGTGGTTCTGTACGGTGCATTAGTATTGGATAACTTTATTATTTCTGATATATTTGTAAGAATGCTAGAATAATGTATACCCTTTACGTTTTCTTTATTATTATTTATTTTTTTTGCTTAGTATATTCGTATTACGATTACGTATGTACATCGTGCAGTAATCTTTAAATTTGTACTATGTTATTTTATAGCTTCTGCTGTTTAAACTGTCAAACTTGATTTTTTTTCAATAAATACTGAGGGGGGGGTTGTTAGTCTAAGCACTCTTCGTGTGTGAACTCAGTTCCTTTGGGCATTCTGCCAATAGTGTAGCTTTTAGAAGCGCATTCAGTTTACAGTCACTTTATCTGATCTAAATGTTGGTATTTCTATTAGACTTGTTTGTTATCATTTCCTTCAAAAACACTGGATATTATGTTCATTCTATTCATAATGATCATGAAATAAGATGGACAAAAAAAAAGAATAAGTGTCGTTTACTTCCAAGCTATTTCTGATACTTCCAGTTTTCGGTATTGTTAAAATGATAACCCTTAAGTAAGTGATTCCTAATCCCAAGGCCGCCAACCGGTACTGGTCAGTGGATCAAATGTTACCGGCCAACACAAGGAACTTTAAATTGTTTCCATTTTATAGCAGGTGACAAGACGATTTAGCTCGGTTCGACATCTATTTTGAGGGAGAACATTCTTGGGGAAGGTCAGAGGTCTCCCCTGCCCCCCCCCGAGAGGACTTGCGGCTCGACGGCTGTTTAGAATACCCTCCCCCTGTCGCGAATGCACTATACATCTACAAACATCCATGTCTTCACCGGGATTCGAACCCTGACCCTACGGTACAGCAGTCAAGATCTTGGGGGGTCCACGATAGCAGGCTGATACATAAAGGGAGTGTGCGGTGATCGAAAGTTTAAGAACCAATGTAGACGACGTTAGCCTCGGTGTATGATGCACCAAGCGTCGCTCTATAAATTCTCATTTATTTTTACAGTCCGCTACTCTTTTTCAATTCCTACTTTAGCTCGAACTCTTAATATATTCGTTTATTTATTTATCTTCGTGGAATTATTAATCGTTATTAAAATACATTTTATAGCACTCCATTGAGCTGAAATTTTACATACATGATTCTTTTGGATGACAATGCAGTAATTTAATTATAATTAATGAAAATTAATTGATTGAAATTAATTATTCAAAGAATTACAAATACAGCTTCGTTAGCATCATTTTGGGCGACTTCGCGACCCTTTTGTCGACTTGTGTCAAAACTTGAAAAGGTTTTTTTCATCACATTTTAAAGCACTCATTTGAGCTGGAATTTTCTATACTCTATTGTTTTGGGTAAAAATTACGATAAATTAGTTATAATTAATGAAAATTAATTGACAGAAACTAATCATTTAAAAAATTACAGTTACAGCCACGTTGGTTTCATTTTTAGCGAATTGGGACAAAACTTGAAAAGTTTTTTTTTCTCCCGTCTTAAAGCATTCAGTTAAATTTAAATTTTCTAGACGCGCGCGCGCGCGCGAGATTGTTTTGGATGACAATACGATACTTTAATGATAATGAATAAAAATGAATTGCCGCTTAAGGTTGTGATTCTGTCCTATGTGTATACATATTTATATTAAGTGTAACTATTTAATAAAAAAGTAGTTAAAATAAAAAAAAAATTCTTTGTTGACCTAAGTAGGAATTGACTTAATTTTTTATATATATATTACTCTTGTTTTCAGTTAAGTTTCACTTAACTCAAACACCATTCAGAAACAAATACCGGATGAAGGTAAATAATTCTATGGAAATAATTATATTTTTCATCCCCATAAAATTCCAAAGGAACTACACATTATATAAAGTATTTT
Organism: Trichonephila clavipes; assembly: GCA_019973935.1. Taxonomy (NCBI): domain Eukaryota; kingdom Metazoa; phylum Arthropoda; class Arachnida; order Araneae; family Nephilidae; genus Trichonephila; species Trichonephila clavipes. Next base: position 442,005 of record BMAU01020910.1, on the reverse strand, counting down.
ATTATGATATTATTTATTTTACGTACGAACAAAATACCTACTAAATAGTTACATAGTCTTTGAAACCTTATGGACTCGTAAAAGTTAATACTATGGCAGAAATATAGCGATAATGTAGTTTTTACATGCATAGTTAATTAACAACCAGTCAATTAATCCAAGGCATGTATGCCAACACATTTTTTATAATACAAAACAGCCGACTCTCTAAAAAATAGAGTCATCTAAACGCGCTCGCAGCGATATGTACTCAGCATTTCAGTTCATTTAGTTCCATAATAATTACTCGTGAAAAAAAAGTTTAATCGTTCGGAGAATATCTTTAAAAAGAAAAGCGATTACCTAGAATCAATTTAAATATACAAAAAAAGAAAGATTTAATGAATTGCTTTTCTTTTTAAAAAAAGACTGTGTTTGATAATGAAATTCATTAAGTATACTTTAATTACTGTTTTTAATGAGTAAGTATCATTCCGCTGGGGAGTAATTAAGCGACTTGAACAACTGTGGTGTAATTAAGCTCTCAGTTTTTGTTCTATAATTTTCAGAAAGTTCCGTGTGTCAACAAGTAACCAAATGTTTGAAATATTTCAATTCATTGTTATCTTTTATTCGTTTCTGATTGTGATTAAGCAATTTTACGTGCCTTTTTGGTTGGAACTCGAACCCTTTACTTTAATTTAAAATACATTCTAATCCTTAAAACTGCTTGAAAAATGAATTTAATATACGAGGGCTGTTCAATGAGTAATAAGACTAAAATTATATAAAAAAAAACAGAATATCTTTAATCGTCATCATTCACACATGGTTTTTTTCAAAATAACTTCCGTGGTACGTAATGAACTTATCCCAAAGTTCTGTCCACTTCTTAAAAACATGTAAAAGTCCAGAGCTGTTTCAAAACCGCCTACACAGTGTAGCCTTTACACATGCTTTGTTGCTTGCAAAACGTTTGCCTCGTAATGGTTTCTTAAGTTGAGGAAACAAGCAGAAATCGTAGGAGGACTGTATGGAGGGTGTGGTAAAATCTCTACGTTGTTCTGCTGCGAAACACACAATACGCAACGAGCAATATGTGGTCGGGCATCGTTATGGTGCAAGAGGAAGCCATTTCGAAGCAATGGACGTTTCCTTTTAACGTGCTGTACCAATGTTCACAGAACATTAGTGTAGTACGAGTCGCTTACGGTAGTACCGGGTTCGACAGTGTGTTGATACACAATTCCTTCATAATAAAAAATTATGGTCATAAATTTACTAGCCGATTTTCCACTGTTTTTGCTTTCTTGAGAGTAGGTGAAGATGGATGTTTCCATTCAATGCTTTGTTGTTTTATGGTTGGATCATAGTGATAAAACCAAGCTTCGTCTACTGTGATAAAGCGTTTTAAGATATTGTTGCCTTCTTGTTCCAGTCTTTAATCATATCGTATCATATCAAAGATCTCCGATGCTGATTTTTGCTTCCATTTTGACAACTAGGCACATCTCGTAGGTGCCAGCAAACACGCTTCAGTTCGATCACGCGATACTCAGGAATACGAGTCTGTACACGCCATCTATCGGTAGCTTTTGTTAATACAGATAACAAACTTTTCTTATGCCACAGAAATTAACATTCCGATTAGAGGTTTTGCGGCAGTAAAATTAGTCTTATTACTTATTGAACAGCCTACGTATAAAAAGGCGTTTATTTTAATATTTGGGACTACAAAGAAACCGTTATTCATTCCGAGAAACTACAGTTACATCTAAAAGTGTTCTAAATTTGATCCGTGCAGAAGACGACACCAGGCCGGGTACCCAGTCTAAAAATCTGCCAATTGATAATAACTGAATCTCTTTCCAAAATAATGAGTCAAAGGGAGGACTCAAATGAAGGCATGAAAACTACGAAAGAACTTCAACAACACAGGAAAATTAGAAATGAATTAAACTGGAAACTCACGACATCACGTTGAGTTTGGAAGGAGTGATGAGTCGAAACATTTGGTCTAGGAACTCGAAACCATAACAGCTAAAATCTGACGTCCTTATATACCGGTTGATTCAAAAATAATGTGACCTATTTCAGATTATCAAAATTTTTATCAAATTAGAGGCTATTTACATGAAATTTTCAATGTGGTTTCCTTTAGCACTTTACGTAAACTTTTTGGCCAAGCCCAAAAGGGCTTTTTGACAATTTTTAGAGGTATTTTTCCAACTTCCTCTTTGATTGCATTTTGAAGCCCTTGGAGTGTTCTTACTTTATGTCTGTTTAATCATTTCTTAAGTATCCCATAAAAATAATCGCAAGGATAGGTAAGGGGATAGTGGTGGCCATTTCTCAGGAGGCAGATCATTTATTCTTTCAGCCATTTTATAATTGATTTTGCAGTTTTATTTGGTGCAGAATCTTGGAGAAAAGCAGATTTTACTTGAGGGTAAAGACGTTTTCTTTTGTTGATCAAGTGTTTCAAAATTTTATTCTGATAGTATTTAGCATCAACTTTAGCTTCGCGTTCTACAAAAAATGGTTTTGATAAGCCTTGAGAGGACATTCCCATCCATACCATAACACCTGACGGCCAACCTGCCTTTTGTAAAACAACTGTGTCTCTTTGACGTTTTTCTTGCGTGAGATATATTGAATCTTTGTTTTGTCATTGGTGAAGGACATCTACTTCATCCGAAGTTATCCATGTTTTGTATCTACCTTTGAGTAACATTAAATATTGAAGATAAGAAAGTTTTCTTCGTTTTTCTACGGTCCTAACAGATAGTTGAAGACTCACTTTTTTAATACCACTTTTTTTTACATTTCGACAAATTGTCGATTGCGATACCTATAGTTTTTTTTGCGAAAGTTGTTTGAGGCAGAGAATATTTTACAGTGATAAGATATTTCAGCTTTTTTTTTTCGTTTTTCCCAAGGACTTCCTTTTCACCACATGTTTTCCTGGATCTTTTGATTGTGAGCCAATTTTTTTTTTCGAAGTTTAGATAGTAATTCATCAGTAAAATGTCTTATCTGATTTTTAGATGCTTTATTTATAACAGAATTTCAGCGAACATCCTTCAAAATACTGTAAAATTTCGTTTCGGATTTGAGGATCTATTTTCGGAACCATAACTTACTCACACTAATAAAAATGGTTGCATTGGTAATTTAAATGTTTCATTTTTAAAATATAAATGACAGCAAAGCGATACAAATTTGACATTCATGGTTATACGCTTTTAAAATAGGTCACACTAATTTTGAATTAACTGGTAGCGGTCACCGTAGTCGAATGGTCACAAACTTATGGACGGCTCTTTTTCTGTCGAATAATGGATTCTATTCATGTTGTCACCCTTTGTGTAGAGGAGTTACTCATTAAATCTGTTGAGTCACAAAATAATCGTGTAGTATGATGTGAAACGTAGTAGTTTGGGGTTTCAGGCCAGGTGTCCTTTACGCCACTTGACTGTGATTCCAAAATCTAAGATCCAGAGCAGATAACAAAGTTCATTAATACTTGCTGTTAGCAAAGTTTTTTAATACTTGCTTGTAATTTGAAACTGTGTGCTTTGATTTGCTTGCAAGTTACGTAAACTTACTTAAAGGTATTTCTCCAGTAAAAATGTAATCGATGAGACTTTTGGTAAACAAAGGCTGAGGGTTGGAGTAATTGTTTCTCGGAGGATCAGTTCCTAGCTTTAAACCCTTTGGGGTGAGTTCTGTCTTGAGCATACCACCCTATTCAAAGGATAGGGTGGAGTAAAAAACTTATCACCGAGCTCTATTCAGATAATTAACACTTTTCCACTTAACTTTATTCTAGAATTAACCTTTTCCCGATGACGTACCGATCAACGGAAACCATTGCAGAAACAGGTATGTTACATATGCATCCTTTCCAAATGTCACCAGCAGCCGGGTGATGAACTTCTGAATCGCGTTTCGAAATGGTTCTACAGAATTGCCTGTCCGCAAGAAAACATGCATTGAACGGCGTGCCGTCCAATGAGGGGGTTTGGAACTGGTGCATGCACGCCACACCCACTGCGAAAGGGTCAAAAATAAGGTCCCCATTAAACTCTATTCGAAAGATAATTACAGTCGAACCTCTATATAACGAACCTCTTTATTGCGATTTTTTCTATATATTGAATTTTTTTTCCTGGAACCTTGAATATTTCACGATTTTCTTTGTAAAATAACCTCTGTATAGCGAAGTGCATTTTCTATAGCATGAACCTTTCCTTTTGTGATTTAATTTTTTTCTCCCTATTTTTAAAGTATTTCTAAACATTTTAAGTTATGCTCTCTTTAACACATTTTATGGTGGTCATAAATCTTGAACTGGTTTTATTAGACCCTAACTCGCTGACAGCAATAGAGTTCTGGACTTTTTTTCCCAAGAAGTGCAACCTTTAACCCCCCATTGTCCAGTTCACTAGAAACATCTTTGAAATCCCTTTTCACACTCAGTGGAGTTGTCCCTAGTCCCCGTGTTCTAGTTATTAAATAATGTACGTTTAATGTTACTTGTATCTTTTAAATTAGAAAATGTCCTTAAATTTCATTAATTTTATTATAAAATTATTTTCTTAATATTGAAAATACAGTGACACATTCGGCATTGTATTTCTTGCTTTCCTTGCAGTTTTTCTTTCCTTCTTTCTTATTTTTGATGGGTAAGATATAAAAAATAAGCATATATATATATATATATATATATATATATATATATATATATATATATATATATATATATATATATATATATATTAATTTAAAAAAAGGCGTAAATAATTTCTTTTTTTTAACATATGGTGTTTATGACTCTAAAATATTTGTTTTATGTGATTTTAAAGTATATTAAAAGAACCTCCATATAACGAACTTTTTTCCGGAATTAAGTAACTTCGTTCTACGGAGGTCTGACTGAATAACATTCCTACACAACACTATTTAAAGGATAGCTAACTTATGTCGTTGAAGAATCTGTCTTAATCCCTTCACTGGTTCACCGTATGGGTCACCGTAAGCTGGGTCTAAAGGGTTTTCCCGTACGCTGTACTCTCCCTGATATTTCCTCTTTCTATCTTTGATTTTCTCATATTTTTAATTCTTTTAGAGGGATTATCAGTGCTAGTGTTTCTAAGAGAAATGCAGTTAGTCTTTGGTACTGAAATACTTCTTATTCAGTATTTTCTTTATGGTAAAGGCTGGAATTTTTCATTGAAGGCAGGAATTTAAGTTCTTGGAAAATATTCGATAAAAAACAGGTATTGGTAAGGCAATGTGCAATTTGTTTTTTGAGAAAATATGAAAGTGCAAAAATAATCCTAAAAAGACGATAGTATCTATGTCCCAATGTAATGTAAAACTTAACACTGCACCATGCTTCAAATTGTGTGAATATATATGTTACCACTAAAATAGGCGCTTCATTTCTTTCATAGAATAGCTAGGTATTCCAGAAAATAACTAGAAAAATCAGTTAAAGTATTTAAAAGATGAAAAATTTCATACTTTACATTGTTAATCTATGAAATAACTAATTATAGAACGTTCACGTGAAAAATAAACAATTTCAAAAGGTTTTTTTTCAATTAATTGATCAGAAAACGCTTACAGTTTATCTCTATTGTGGTTGATTCATTGATAAATAAAAAAAGGAAACACAGATGATATAACTTATTATTATTCACATTGCTAACATTAGTTAAACAAAACAAAAAAAAAAAGAATGTGTTTTGCATCTGTTATTGAACTTTAAGGATTTAATAATACGGATACAATTAAGGATAGAATGCTGGAGAAACCAATATTTTTTTTCTGATATATTTTAGTACTTTTTACTTCTGCTATCAAATAATTTTTCACGAATGTGCACAGCACAGTTTTCGTTTGTCCAACGATTAGTTACTGTTATTGTTACTAATGCTACCTGATCAAGGCCCCCGAAATTCACCATGACAAAGAGCTAAGTGACGCCTGTCGTTTGCCATAGCTTTGAGCACCATGCAGGTGACAGAACAATTTAGCTCGATCTCATCCCAATTTTGAGGGAGAACACCCTGGGTGTGGTCAGAGGCCACCCACCTCTCTTCCCCTTCCACCAACTTCACGAAAGGACTTGCGGCTCGACGGCTATTTAAAGTACACCCATGCTGCAAAGGCACTATACATTTACAAACATCCACGTCTTCTCCGGGATTCGAACCCAGTCCCTACGGTACAGCAGTCAGCGTCGTTAAACACTACACCGGTTGGACGACTGCTTAATTTCAAAAGATTCATATCTCTCTTGCATAAAATCTTTCTTATTTACAGGTTGGTCTCCCATTCCTGCAGAAGCTATTGCTTGAAAACAGGTTGCAAAAATATCTGTTAATAATCTCAAATGTAAAACGCTAACTAAATACTCAGTCTAAAGTCTACGTTCAAAAGCAAAAGAATAAAGGGTACACACACACACGTCGTTGCAAAGCTGACTAAAAGCAGCTAGAACATCCGAGGGCAATGTTTCATATTTTAACGATCAAGTAATTATTGTTCTATATAATACCTATTTAAATCATAGAATTCCATAATTCTAAATACTTTGTCTAGTTATTTCCTGAAATACTATTTATTGTGTATAAAATAACGGAATTCACACTTTAACGGTAACATAAATATGCACACACACAAAATCCTCAATCGTTTGAAAAAGAGGTCCGAACGTGTACTTTTGGGAATTATATGATAGAAATTCTTTCAAGATATATCAAATAGTCTTCATAGCATGCAGAGGGTACTTATAAAAAGCAAACAACCAGGGAGTTTCGATTTTTAGGTATAAAATAAAATTATAAACTAAAAAATCGTGCCAAGACATTAAAATTGAAAAATAAAATAAATTTTTTTCATTTTCGCATTCTGTTAAGTATTAAGTTTAATTACACTGCTCAAAATAATTAAAGGATATTGCGGTTTTAGGTGGATCTTGTGGCTGGGAAACTTTTTAGCTGATTGATACATGGTCGACAGACGTAGTAGGTTACATGAGAATAAATTACACATGTTTGGCAGAAAAAATGCATTTTATTGCACATTTGTGTACAAAAGGAAAAAAACACAATTTGTGCATATGAGTAAAAAAGAATAAGAAAAGGTGTTTTCCTTCAAAGGAAATCATTTTCAGTAGGGGGTATGGTTTCCACGTACGTCCAGCAACGTTGAGCACATTTGAGGCATGGAGTCAATGAGGCTATTAATCACGAGTAGGGGTATTCTGTCCCACTCTTCCAGAAGAGCTCTTTTCAGTTCTTGGAGAGTTTGTGGGGGTGGTTGGCGACCAGCAACTCGTCTTCCTAGAGCGTCCCAAACGTGCTCTATTGGATTCATGTCTGGAGAACACGCTGGCCATTCCATTCGTACGATTCCTTCCTCGAAAAGGAAATCCTCCACCAGGTTAACACGATGTGGCCTGCAGTTATCGTCCATTAAAATGAAGTCATCTCCGATTGCTGCAGCGTAAGGGACTATAATAGGTCTGAGGATCTCATCCCTATATCGGCGAGCAGTCAGAGGTCCATCTCGAATGATGTAGATGTCTGTGCGCCAGTCAATGGAAATGCCACCATACACTAACACTACCCCACCGCCAAATCTGACACTTTCGTGCACGAACGCAGGATTATTCCTACTGCCAGGTCCCTCAAGAAGAAAATACGCCTATTATCCGGATGAACAGAAAAACGGGACTCGTCAGAAAAAAGAAGATTGCTCCATTTATTTCTCCTCCAGTTCACATGCTCTGTTCCCCACTCTCTGTGGTCGCGACGATGCCTTGATGTTAGTCTAACACATACAATCGATCGGCGAGCATACAGACCTACACCATGGAACCGGTTTCTGACAGTCTGAGTTGAAACCGTGGTGCCAGTAGCCGAGCGAAGGTGTTGTTGGAGAAGAGTAGCGTTCATATTTCGGTGTCTCCGAGCCGTTAACACTAAATAACGATCTTCATTGTGCGTTGTTGCCCGTCTACGACCTTGTCCTGGTCGGCCTGCACTTCCAGTCTCCAAAAAATGGTTCCAGATCCTAGAAATCACACTTTGTGACACTCCAATGGCTTGTGCTATTTTGGCTTGAGTTTGGCCTCCTTCTAACCTACCAACAACTCTCCAAGCTTCTGAATCGGTTAAATGACTTCGCTGAGACATCGTACTCATCGAAACAAAGCAGTCACTGAATGCCTATCATCCTTGTTTTCATTTCAGTTGAAAGTCAAATTTCATTCGCTGCCGCTGAAGCGACGTTTTTGACGTCGAACTCAAAATTAGCATACTTCACAGTTTGAAAATCAGAAAAATTTGCATTTGTGATTCTCTTCTTCCATTTTCGGCAAAAAAAAATTCGCTTATATCTTTGTTTTATATAAAACTTACAATATCCTTTAATTGTTTTGAGCAGTGTATATATAATAAAAAATGGGATTTTTTTGGGAACATTTTGGACAACGAAATTGCCTGTTTATAAAGGGCTACAAATCACGAAATGTTTGCTATAAAACCCTATTTACGAAAAACTTACACATCATTTGCGGTATTTACCTCCCCCATTCACCTTTCTCTGTTTTCTGAAAGGTTTTCTTAAGCATTAAATCTGGAAACTTCAAAACCCTGATATTATTTAAAACAATATTGTTGAATGCCCTTCAAAAGAAAATTATTCTGTGAAAGCACTTAATAGAGTAATTTATTTTTATCATTTTCATGGCCCTTATGAATGAAACGTATACACATATGAATTTAGAATCGGAATCGAGACTAGGTTCGCGATTTGCATCTTTTATCGCGCTGGAGGACCCCTTTATTAAATTTATATTTTCCAAGAAAAAAATACAGTACTACAGAGATTTCCGCAATTAGATTCTCCATCCCATGGGCTATTTCTACCAGTGTTAATAATAATATTTATTCCATCAATTTAATTCCTACAAGGCCTAACAATAAATTTTTGAATTGAATATAAAGATTGAACTTGCTATTTATTGCGAATTTTGTAATTTTTTTGGCGTAAGGTGTTCATATACAGGGGGAATCTAAACTCTTGGGGAAAATATTAAGGTGTGATAGTATACATCAAGACAAACTATATTAAATGGGGAACTTAGGGTCCCAAACGTCTTCCTAGTGAGATAAGTACCATTAAAGTTTAGGATCCAAAATTTCAAAGGATTATAAAAAAACGGAAAAATGGGTCGATTAGTTAGCGGCTTTTGCTAAAATTATTCTTTTTGTCAGCATTTTCTTGAAAAATAAATTTTAAAGAAAAAGCTAAAAAAGTGTCGATAGAGGTTGCTTTAGACTTTGGAGTACAACGAACAACTACTTTTTAATCTTATTTTCTTATCACATTTAATGGTTTCAAAAATGTAAACTTAAACTTAAATTTTGAGCTCAAAATCTAAATCGTTGGGAGTGGTTAAGTGGCGCAAACTCAACTGTGTTAAGGAGGTTAAAATTGAATGTCCCTCTTCCCCTGGATACAGTTCTGTTGTTTGCGATTTTGGATGCTCGGTCGTAGACTAGGTAGCAACTACTACCCACTAAACGTAAAATAAGCAAAAGAGAGATGACAAAATTAAATAAAAAAGTTATTAATAACATACATCAACACTTTCTCCGAGCAAAATACCCGATTTGCATACAAAGTGTAGTGCACAAGGATTTAACAGCATGGTGCTAACTGTCTGTAAGGATGTAAAGTGCTATAAAAGCTCTGGTTGTCTGCATTCATTGTGTTTTCGTTTTTGATGGCTGTAGGGTTGACCAGCTACACCAATCAAGAAATGACCAATATCCATTTCCTTTACGGTGTTGATGAGAATGCAATGGAGGTTCGGTGATTGTATGAGGAACGTTTTCCTTCGAGACGCTTGACGAACCGAAACACTTTCAAACGCTTGCATAGGTGATTCAGAGAGGCGGTTCGTTTGTCAGTGGGATGCACGACTCAGAGCGTCCCAGGAGTGCGAAGACACCGGAGCTTGAAGAGCCTGTGTTGCTTGAATTCGAGTAGCAACCGGAGACGTGCACGCGCACTGTATTCGCCGCTGCAAATTTTGAGCCACGTGATGGTTTGGTGAGTGCTGGGAGCCGACCCAATCATGCGCAGCGAGTGCACGCCTTAAAAACAACCGACCATCAGCCACGTGATGATTTTTCACGATGGTTCCTCTAACGATAGGCTGTGCAATCATACTTTGCCACACACATGCTATTAAACGATAAATGCAGTTTCAATCGGGAAGGCATTTTCAATGTACACAACTGGACGTACACTAACTCACACGCTATTTGTCCTCATTCATATCAATGGCGTTTCAGCGTCAATGTGTGGGCCGGAATTTTCAACGATCATTTGATCTGGCTGTATCTTCTGACAAGGCACCCTGGACGTTGGAACGTATCTAGTGTTTTACAACAGGAGCTTCTAGTTATACTGAAAAGTGTTCCAGCCAACATAAAGGCTCGTATATGGTTACAACATGACGGAGCGCCTGCCCATTTCAACGTAGATGTGCGAAGTGCATTAGATACAACATATCCAGGGCCATTGATTGGACGGGGTGGTCTGGTGAATTGGCCGGCACTCTCACATGATCTCTCCTGCCCAGACTTCTTCTTCTGGGGACATATGAAGAATCCTGTTTACGCAAGAACCGTCGACTCCGACGAGGCACTGGTTGCAAGCATCGCCGTCTTAGCTGGCGATAAATAAGGTATTTGCTAATGGGTGTGAGGTATGCATTCTTGTTGGTCGGTGCTCTTTCGAGCAGTTTCTGTGATACCGCATTCACTACGTGCGTACATCAAATTATTTCTTTTTATTTTGAGTGGAGAAGTTGCTACTAACATATGTTGGTTTTTTGTGTTTATCGGAGTAGAACTTTTGGGATTGACATGGATTAATCACAGAAACACGTAAGTCACGTAGAGTAGATAAAGACCTTTAATTTAATGCGAATTTTTTTTATATATAGCTGCTACTACATGCTACTTCCAAAGTTATGATTTTCTTTTCAGCGTTGGCCGATGGTATTACTCGGCATGCCTTATTCAATGTATGGAAGGAAGCGCAAGATACTAGCGCAAAACAGGTTATTTTGAGTTTAGTTAGGGCAACAACGGACTTTGATAAATATGAGGACCAGCAGCAATTAAAATTTTGAGAAATTGTTAAAAACTTCTGCTCGTTTGTAGGGGAAAAATGAATGAGGTGACATAGAAATAAAAAGTTCGTCTTCAAGTCGAATGATGCGTGGTTGTCGGGGTAGAAAGATTTATATTATATTTTATTATTTTTAAGGAAAATATATTGTTAATGCCTTAGTGTGGTATTTTTTATTTAAGTTTATAATAATTATTTTTTCAGAATTATAAACTTTAAAATGGTTATTCTTAGTTTGTGTTTTTTGCATTCTTCCACAATTATTTACCAATCAATTCCATTGTTTTCCCTGTGTCTTATATGTAATGCTTGTTACAAAATTGGGGATCCATTTTACTGGAAATTGAATACTTCTTTTTTTAAAAAAATTAAATGTGGGAAATATTAGGCTTTTGGTTGAATTTTAGCGTATATATATATATATATATATATATATATATATATATATATATATATATATATATATATATATATATTATATATATATATTTCAACATTTTATTATTTTTTCCCTTCAAAATTAATTAAGGTACTGTAAAATCAATTCCTAAAGGTGCTTAAGACATCCTCGGAAATATTACAAAAATTTCACGTCAAAACAATTAATTAACAAAAAAAAAGAGTAGAATTTTAAAACTTTTTAAATTTCTTAAAATAAATTAAATTTGTAAAATTGTGTGAATAATATGTGAAAAAATTTATCTCGTATCATTTTCTTGAATAAACATTATATGAAATGTTAAAATGTAATTTTTAAATACATAAAGAAATGCTCAAAGGGTGCCGAGTCCTTTTAATCACTACCTATTATCCTTTATTGTTTTTGTACAATGTTATGTTTGATTGCATTTGTTTAATCTTTAACAACTATTAAATTAAATTTTTTTTAATTTGTCACACTATTTCATGCATATATTCTTCCACGTGAAAATTACTTATTCCGTTAATATCCTTAAATCCTTGTTCAAAAACTAGTTCCACTTAGCAATAATTTATCCTTGATCAAATTCAAACTTAACATAAATTGGTTAAGACCCTATTAACCTTATTTGTTAGTAAAAAACAGAAAAGAATACCCAATTTACATTAATTACTATGATTTTAGATCATTATGTGTGAAGACTTTAAAGCCATAAAATAACTTTCGAGCGCTAGATTGAGAAAACTACCCACTGTATGACGTTAATATTCACTCGTTTATTTTACGCGTAGGATATAGTAGTTGCTGTCTGGTCTACGACATCAAGGTCGGTAATAACTTAACTATGTTCAGGAGGAGGGAGTTTCAAATTTCACCTCCTGAACACAATTCCGTTTGCGCTACTTAACCACCCCCAACGAGTCAGATTTTGAGCTCAAAATTTAAGTTTAAGTCTAAGTTTTTAAAATCATTTAATGTGATTAAAAAAATAACTGTAAAAAATCGTTGTTTGTTACTCCTATGTCTAAAGCGCCCCTCTATCAAGATTTTTCTTATCTTTATCTTTAAAATTTATTTTTCAAGGAAATACTGACAAAAGAATAGAATCACCCCTTATCATCCAAGATTTTAGATACACCCTGTATTTCTGTAGTGGCATTTTAAATTATTATGCTAAGTTCGTCACTATCCATTATGTTGTGGAGAGTGCTTCTCCATATTTTACTATTTTGCTATCAAAAGCTTTAAAACTGAATTAATTGAAGATTAAGAGAGTTGGTGGTTTAACTGTAATACTGGCTTATATATGAGCCAAACTCTATTTATCTTACACAATTCTATTCACGACATGCTTTTTCTTATTTACAACTTCTTCAATTGAAAAATACCTCCAATTGTATCTGCGGTTCCGCTGGAGGTGCTGTCTACTACGGGTTCTCACGTTCTAATCCCATCCTGTTCACTTTTTGTTTCCACTAAAGAACTTCACATTTAGGCTCCCCATCTAAAAATACTAAAAAAATAGGGTTCCACTCTATCGTTAGAAATAATTTCGTTCATTATAAATTAAAGTCATGTATTAAGACTGATTTTACACAATCAGTGACCAAAACCCTTACATGATCAAGTTTGAAGTAGGGGGGTTAAGTTTATCTCTGAAAAAGAGAAGACAAATAAATCACTTTCTTTCGATATCATGATTTATTTTTGTGATATAGAAGGGAAGAAAACAGGAATTTTTATTTTCAGGAAATTATTTGGGATCAATTGAGGGATAATTATTATTATTATTTTTCAATTTGCTTTTCATTTAATTTTCTTCTCGGAGGATCGGTTTTTGTAACTCAAAACCTTTTGGGTTACAAAAGGTTAAATGACTCTCTAGTAAGTCATTTGACCAAACTCTTGTTTTCAGAAATTTTTTCGTTCTTCTTAAGGGAAGTTGGACCCCTCTCTCTCTCTGTATATATATATATATATATATATATATACTGACAATGTTAAATTGGCTGTTTTCGATGAACCTTTTCTCAAAATCTGTTATATGTACATGTTTGAAAATTTTCATACAATTAAAGTACACATTTCTCATTATACTGAAATGAATTTTTAGCTAACTTTTAATTTTTTAATAATTTATGAAATATTTTTCCAAACATTGCGAAATTTGACTAATTTTTCCCATAAAATATTTGTAAAAAATAAATTTTTGAGTTTTTTTCAAAAGCTCATTTCAGTATATACTAGACATCATTATAAATATATCATAAAAAATTTATATACCTCAGAAAATTTACCTTTTAAGATAAATTAATATTAATGTATACAGTTAGACTTTTCTAATCGGCTAGGAAATAAAAAAAATTAAAAGGCTCACACAGTTTACAATGAAAGATTCATGTTTTGGTTTATATCAGACGTTCAACTTTTAAGCAAAAACGAAGTACTTTGTTTACATTTTCCGCCATTCAAATGAGCATGACCCAGTTTCCTCGATTATTTTAAAATAGGTTTTAAGAACTTCTAGTTACCCTAGAGGTTACAATAAGGTATTTTTAGAAAGGTTAAAATCTATACCATTTCAAAATGTAAAAATCTCAAATTGTCAAAAAAATAAGTTTTTGGCTTTCCAACAGCCCTTAACATCCTATAAACTGCATAGATTTTCATTGCTCACGTTGTGAATTAATAGTTATGTTGCTTCCATTGTCTGATGACACAAAACAGTATCAGTCTTTTGCAGAAAAGGGGAATGAAACCAAGTCGAATGATACGTCCTGAAGAGCAGTTTCTCTTCCAAACTATTCACCTTCTAATAGTAATTCTTGAGAAAATCACTTTTAAATGTCGCTTAGATTATTAATATCGTAGTTAGACATGGCACAAGATTATTGGCGATATTTTGAGTTATGGTCAATTGAATTACAAGGTCAAAAGACCAAGATACCAGTGAGTGTTGAAGATCCCTTCTCAAAACTTCAAGACCACGATAAAAAAGGGGAGCTGCAACATATTATCAGTTTCTCTACATGAAAAGATTATTGTGGCATCAGGACTTGCGTAGTTACGATTCAACAGAATTAACGAACTTGTGGTTCAACTTGGGTGATGATCTTTTGTCTTTACTATAAATTGTTTTATACATGGAAAAAAGCATAATGGAAATTCCTTAAATCAGTGGTTTATAAACTTTCGATTGCTGCTCCCTTCATGTATCAACTTGACATAGCGAACATGCAAGAGGTTTTGAGCAGTTCTCCCTGATCCAACACACATGGCTGAGTGATTTGAAGGTTCCCCAATAATTCTAAGACTGCCTCTGCAACTGATACAGACTTTTTTAACACTTTTTTTCCTATAAGAAAACAATAAACATCTCAAGGTAAAAAAAATATAAAATATAACTTCAAATAAATAAATAAAGTACTTATATTTGTATTAATTAAAGTTTTTAATGAGAAGGGGAGAGATGGTGTTGCATTTCGATTAGGAAATCGGGAGGGATGCAGTCGTTATAGCATTGGCGCACTGTGAATTCAGTTCTTAATCTTCGAACATGCGTTTCTACTACAGTTTTTGAAAATATTACGTTGTAGGAATGACTATGCATTGCAAACAATAAAAAATTGAATTGAGTTGTTATTCTTGATCGAAATACATGCTATAGTAATTCTCCATTTGGGGCCATTTAGAAATCTAGTCTAGGTTGGCACTTTTTTCAATTTTTCAACGAGGTCTCTTATTATACAAAAAAGAAGAAAACATTAAATGAGAAACCTTCCTACAGCCTCTAGAAAAGTGCTAAGGGCCTTCGAAGGGCCACGAACTGCAGTTTAAGAACCACTGCCTTAAATTGAAACTTGGTTCTATATGTTTTATCTTAAAAAGAAGATGGAAACGATTATAATCTCGAAGTTATACCGTTAAAAACATTTTATGCGAAAAAACTAATTTCATGCAAGTTTTCTTTATCGGTTTTATTTCATTGGCTTTTAAATTAAACGCAATAAAATTGCTAAGAAACATTTCGAATAAACATGTGTAACTCAAATTTCTCAAATAAATTTTTTTAAAAAACTAGGGATCTTACATATGTAGTATTAAATATATGTGTACATATATATATGATCATGTACTAGGATTTAATTTTGCTGAGAACACCTAAGCCAAACAGTCACTCTAGGGATCTTTTACATGTCGTAAAATCATACGACATGGCCTCTATCGATTTTTTGCATCGTGGAAATCCACAGACTTTGGCCGGGGTTGAACCAGCAACCTTGGATGCAGAAGGCCAGTGACAAACCAAACGCGCCACCTAGCCGACGTATTTAATTTATATTGAAACTTTCGAAGAATAAGAAATGTGTAAGCATATTTAACAATTGCCTTCTTTTAATGGCTAAAACTAAAATTCAAATTACAATTATTTATCGTATCTATGCATATAAATAAAAATGAAGTGTCTGTTTGTAGTTTGAAACTAACAGCTTTTTAATTAATGCATTTAAAAGTGTATACGGTACCTATATGAAAAAATAAATTTTTAAAAATTTGTCTGTCTTTCTGTTTGTTCCGGCTAATCTCTGACACGGCTGGACCAATTTTGAAGGAACTTTCACTGGCTGATAGCTAATGTTATAAGCAGTAACTTAGGCTTCTTTTATTCTTTTTTAAAAAATTAGGATTCCACAAAAATAAAATTAAAATTAATGAAATAGTGAACAATATCTGATTCAAATAGAGATTTTTTTTGTTTCAATAGCTATTATTTTTATTCAATTACTTTATTTCGTGAGCCTTCTGTCTCAACGATTTCTAGCAGTTATATCAAACTTTTTTGTTTGATTAGGTTGCTGCCACTCGTGACTTTTCCCGTTCATGTCCTTTGATCCTAAAGATTTTACAGTCCTCCCCCCATAAACAGTGTCAAAGGTCACGCGTCCCTCCCACACCTTGCTCAACAAAAAACAAATAAAAAAAAAATAAAACAAAAAAGAAACATCTACTCACAAAGTAGAAGAATGACAATATACATATAGCATCGTATACATATGTATACAATATACATATAGCATATAAGTTTCCGTAAATTCTGCGAATTGAATGAACACTTTTTTGTTAAATTCCACGTGGACGAAGTCGTGGGTAACAGCTATTTAACATAAAATAAATGCATCAGAAAGTAATACTAACGTATTACACACATCCAGATACAAATTATTTACTGCACTACTTTAAGCGTTTATTACACAAAATTTGTAAGAATGTGTTACTTTTGCTGAGCAAAAGGTAGGTGTTTTCAAAAATCGACCCACAAGAAAGTTATGGGGTGTTATAAATAAATAAATAAAATTTATCAGCTATTATATCTACAGATTTAAAATTTAGCAAACAGGGTTTTTTGTTCAGCTGAAATGTGCAAAAAGCTTTTTTTTTTGTTTAATTTACAATTCACATGCAAAATTAACTCATTAAAATCTTCTTTATCATTCAATCTGCATTGTTCAATTCACCCGTGCGAAGAACGGGTATAGCAGCTAGTATAATTATAAAAATAAAGCTCTTATTACCATTCAAAATTTAAAAGTAATGATGGAAAAAGTATGTTTCACATTCATTACTGCTTGCACAAGGCAGAGCTAATAATATTGTAATAGTTAATCTGTATCATCACAATAATAAGCAAACTAACTTATCCTTTTCAATATTTCTCTCTCAAATGTATATGTTAAATATTTAATCAGATATAATGAGTTAACTGGTTTATGTGATCTAAATTCTTTGTAATCACTAAGTACACGAGACAAATTCAATTACTCATTACAATTCCACGATCAAATAAATGCTTATGTCAACGAATACATTAAAACACAATTTTATGTTTAAATGAGAAACGGGACGTGTATAAAACTTCTAAAGATTTTTTCAATTTTCACAGAGACACACATCAAATACAATGATTACTTTTTGCAAATGTCATTTATAACAGTTGGCAAAATTTGCTCTTTATTTGCAAAATGTTCTGAATAATTTTCTATAAGGGATAATTAATTTCATCTCCCTAATTGACTTCTGCAGCATGTAAAAGAACTAATTGATTTTATGTGTAATTTAATTTGACATTGCATAATAGGGATTAGATTTAATGAAAAGATCTTTTTCCAAAATATATGTAATATTTTAATGCATGTTTATCATCGCAATCTTGTCATTGAGATGTTGTCAAATTTATGAGTGCTGTAATTTTTCAGTACTCAATAGTTGTGTTTCATGGAAATCATACGCGTGCTTTCAAATTCTGTCTAGATTGTGTACGTTTAGTGTCTCCCACAGCGTTTCTGATTGCATTCCCACACACTAAATGCGTAAACATGTAAATAAAAATAGAAAAAAATTCATTTGTCTACTTTAAAGAATATACACGTACAGTGAAAATCATTTAACACGAAACTGAAGGGACTGACATTTTTTTCTCGTTTTAAAAGAATTTTAAATTATACGATATTGCGAAAAGGTTTCAACAAAATTGAGTTTATTTGAGTACATTTTATATCCACATAGATATGTATACAGAATGTAACTAAACTATGTGGCAAAACTTTAAGGGATGATAGTACACATCAAGACAAACAATAGTAAATGGGAAACTTAGGGTCCCAAACATCTTCCGAAGGAGATAGGTGCCATTAAAGTTTAGGGTCCGAAATTTCAAATGATTATGAAAAACGGAAAAATGGGTCGATTCGTTAGCGGTTTTCGCTAAAATTATTCTTTTTGTTAGTATTTTCTTGCAAAATTCATTTTAAGAATAAAGCTCAAAAATTATCGATAGAGGACGTTTTAGACTTTGGAGTAACGAACATCTATTTTTTATTGTTATTTTTTGTATCACATTAAATGTTTTTAAAAGCTTAGACATAAGCTTAAATTTTGAGCTCAAAATTTAAATCGTTGGGGGTGGTTAAGTAACGCAAATTCAACTGTGTTCAGGAGATGAAATTGGAACTCACCTCCTTCCCTATACACAGTTCAGTTATTCACGATCTTCAGTGTTCGGTAGTAGACTAGGCACAAACTATTACCCACTAAACGTAAAATAAACGAGAGAGGGATGACAAAATTAAATAAAAAAGCTATTCATAACAGACATGTGCAATTTCTCCCCGCAAATTACCCGATTTGCATGAAAAGTGTAGTACACAAGGATTTAACTGTATGGTGCTAACTGTATGTAAGGATGTAAAGTTCTACTGCAAAGTCTTCCAGCCAACATAAGGCTCATATGTGGTTCCAACATGACTGAACGCCTGCACATTTCAGTGTAGATGTGCGAAGTGCATTGGATACAGCATATCCAGGGCGAGGGATTGAACGGGGTGGTCTGGTAAATTGGCCGGCACGCTCGCCTGACCTCTCCTGCCTAGATTTTTTCCTCTGGGGTCATATGAAGAGTATTGTTTACGATAGTCCCGTCGACTCCAACGATGCCCTGGTTGCAAAGATTGCCGTCGTAGCAGGCGATATCCGGGAGATTCCCGGGTATTTGCTTATGTTTGACACTCCCTCCGCCGGCGGTGTGAGGCCTGCATTTTTGCTGATGGGCGCTCTTTCGAGCAGTTTTTGTGATTCCGCAAGAAAATTATGCCTGTGCCATTTTCTACGTGTCGAAACGAAAATTAGATTTAACGGGTGCCAGCGAAATGAATCGCTTATACCCAAATTCGCGGAGAGAAAGTAGCAATGAAAATCAATATCTGAATACACTCCCCCGCAGGGGGGGAGGATGGAGGAAGAAGCGGCCAGACGAAAACGAGACAAATAGTACGTTACGCGGGCAGGAATGGAGGAGTGCAAGGAAGGGGGGGGGCTTAACAGCCCGAAAAACGCGTTCGAGGAGCACCAAAACGCAATCGGAATGGAGAAGCTGCGGGATTTTTTTTTTTTTTTTTTTTTTGCAGCTGGTATGAAAAAGAGAATGGAGACTGCAAGACAGAACTTGCAGCCGGAACGATGTGGAACTTGAAGCAGGAGCCAGCTTTAATCACTGATCCCATTTCTGATGTAGGCAAATGCATTTAAATGTTGTTTAAGTGTAGCAATTAAGTATTATTGTTGTAATTACGGCGGTTTTAAGGGCAGGTTCCATTTTGTCGTTTTGTAAGCAAAATTTATTTTAGCGTGAGGATACGTGAATAGAGTTTGTGCTTTAATTACTGGGTTGTCATGATTTTGAATAGAAGTAAAAACATTTCTAGAAGTTCTAGTGATGTAATTATCAATCGGCTCCATGTGTAAGTCGCGATGAATGACACTATTTCTAACGTACCAAGGTGCGTTAGCAATGATTCTAAGAATTTTGTTTTGAATAATTTGAATGCGTTTTGTGTGGGTCGGGGCCGCGGCCCCCCAAATGGGGGACCCATACGTTATTGTTGGACGCAAAATTTGCTTGTACAGTATAACTATTTTCAAGGGAGAGAGGAGAGCTTCTCCCAATAAGGGAGATAGCTAACGCTATTCTACCCCAGAATTTGTTTGAAAGATAGTTTCTACGTGTCTCATCATTCATTCAACCTTCATTCATAGGCACTACGTGCGTACATCAAATTGTTTCTTTTTATTTTGAGCAGAGAAGTTGATCATGTCTATTATGAATTTTTTTTATGTGTAACATTTTTCCTCTCGCTTACTGAATGTTTGTCGTGTTGATTTTTGTGAAAAGGGACGGAAATTCTTAACAGGAAGTGACGTAAGTGCGCGCTATTTGATTTGACCAATGCGCGCGTGTAATGGTATGCATTCGCTACCCGTGGGGTCCAATTTGCTTGATGTGGTATGTCTTTTTACTACCCTCGCATAGGGTCCAAATATAGTAGATGTGTGTGTTTTCTTTTTTATATTTTTAAAGTTAGCATTTCAAAAGATTCGAATTCTTATTCAGGATAAACTTACTTAAACAATTATATTTACTGTTAAGCGTCTGAAAAAGTTCAACATTCTTAAGAAAACACGAGTAAGTAATATAGAATTATTCGAATGAATATTTTAGAGTGCGTTTCTTTTTCATACTTTAAGGTTAATTCCTGTCGCTGTCAATATAATTTTTTTATAATTGTGATTAAAAAAAGTTTTCTCGATTAAAAATTAAACATTTACCAAGCTAATTAAATTTACATGATTTTGTGATTTGCAGAGATGGGTAAATCCAGAGAAGAATATATGCGAAATTATAGGCAAAAAAAAAAAAAAAAAAAAGAAACGAGCCTTACAGTAGTACATGACGTGTAACATCTGACATGTTGTGACGGGCTCACGCGTCTTTTCTTTAACATGTCCTTTGGGTTCTTTGGGACCAGAATTAATGGCAACTCTTTTCCAACCAAATCCAAGAAGTGAAATGTGAATGAAAGATGCAAATTAAGAACCTCTTAAATATCAGAAGTTAGAGTAAGCGCGATGACAATTTGTGGCAAGTGATGGCAATTAGAGGAATGTAAACAGTCCGTGGTTCTAGATTGAAGAAGTTTTAGTTAACGTTACGTGGCGAAGAATAGTAATTATACGTAATAGAGATCCATTAATCAAGGTGCATACCATTGCACACGAGTTATCGCAAGACCTCATCTAAAACTAATGTGATCGTTTACTGATACTACAGCAAGGTAGTATTGCTTATTTAATATTAGGATCAGTGATTGTATTAGAATTAAGTGTAAGCGATTCAGTTATTGATAATGATCCGAGTTAGGTTAAGTCATCATTATAAATATATTGTATATGGTGTGTTTTACCATCGTAGATTCTCTCACATAAACTGTTATAATCTAAGTTGTTAAAGGTTTAAGTTGAATATCTTAATAAAGTCATATTAAGATAATGTTTCCTTCTAGTTCTTTCGTTAATCCTACGCCTCTATATATAGCTCACGCTGATACTCAAAGAGATAATCACCCCAGGGGGGGAGTATGGTTGGAAATAGTTTTCTATCGAGAATAATTATATCTTTAATGAAAATTGTATTTATTTAATACAAGGAGCAATGCAGTTTTTTTTATCAAAAATATTTATTCTTGTTAGATATGGGGAAGAGTGGATGCAATAGACTTGAAAATGGACAAACAGGGATTTCGATGGCCGTATATATTTATTTCTCCGAATTAGACGGTTCAAAAAATTAAAGATTTCCTGCATTTTATACCTTTACCATATAACGAAGATGGTTCTGCTCTTTTAAAAACAAACTATCTCTCGCTTCCCATGTTTTGAGTGGCGATTTCAACGTTAACTTCAGTTTGTCAGAAGTTGAGCCGCTCATAGCTTTTTTGACTGATGAACTAAAACTCGAAATGAATACAAATCGAAATATTTTGAAAACTAATAGTGGTACTGTTATTGACGCTGTTTTTCAACGGTTTTTAAATACTTTGATTGATTGATTGAATATTAACGTCGCACTGTTTAGCTACACGAGGGCTTTTGGCGACGGACCACGTAATTTTGAACCATGGTCAAGTGACGGGGACAACACCTGAGCTGGCACCCCCCTCTCCTAACTACCACACCACACCAACGGGAGGACGTTTCAGCTCTTGACAGATTTAACGTGCATCGCTGCCCTACACGGCGGGTCTTTAGTGGTACTGGGCTCGAACCCGTGACAATGCAAGCCACGGTCCGATACCTATACCACTCGGCTACCGCGGCCACTTAAATACTTTGAAATAACAAGTATATGTGTCATATTTTACTTATCATGAGTCTATTGTGTCCACTCTCTTCCCCAAATTTAACAAGAATAAATATTTTTGATAAAAAATTGCATTACTTCTAAATAAAATTTTCATTAAAGATATAATTATTCGATAGAAAATTATTTCCAATTATATACTCGATTCAAAACTCAATTCAATCTCACTTAATTCAATCACACTCAAAATCATGGGAAGCTAGTGATAGTTTGTTTTCAAAAGTGTAGAACCATCTTCGGTATAGGGAAAATGCAAGGAATCTTTAATTTGTTGAGCCGTTTGATTCGGAGAAGTATATATGCCTACCGAAATCCCTGTTTGTCCATTTTCAAGTCTATTGTATCCACTCTTCCCCAAATCGAAAAAGAATAAATATTTTTGATAAAAAATTACATTTTACTCCTTGTGTTATATAAATAAATACAATTTTCATTTAAGATATAATTATTCGATAGAAAATTATTTTCAATTATACTTGATTCATCTTTTTCAGGATTTAAGTTACTATTGCGTATTTACCACGATAGCATGTCAGATGTTACATATCATATACGACTACTGTAAGCCGCGTTTCCTTTTTTTTAAATTTTGTCATCCCTTTCTCGTTTATTTTACTTGTAGGAGGTTAGTTGCTGTCTGGTCTACGACACCAAGATCGAAAAAAATTGAACTCTGTTCAGAGGGACGGGAATTTCAAATTTCACCTCCTGAACACAATTCCGTTTGCGCCACTTAACTACCCCCAACGAATCAGATTTTGAGATCAAAGTTTAAGCTCAAGTCTAAGCTTTTGAAAGCATTCAATGTGATACAAAAAATAACAGTAAAAATAGTTGCTCATTACTTTAAAGTCTGAAGCACCATCTATCGATATTTTTTGAACTTTATCTTTAAAATTTATTTTTCAAGAAAATACTGACAAAAAGAATAATTTTAGCGAAAACCGCTAACAAATCGACTCATTTTTCCGTATTTTATAACCATTTAAAATTTCGGACCCTAAACTTTAATGGCACCTACCTTATTTGGAAGACTTTTGGGACCCTAAGTTTCTTATTTACTTTTGTTTGTCTTGATGGAGTACTATCACCCCTTAAAGTTTTGCCGCAGAGTTTAGTTACACCCAGTATATATATATGCATGTGCTTAATATAAAGTAAATGAAGCAAAAATATTCACAATAGCTTATGGAATTTATTATAAAAATTTCAAGTTTTTTGAAAAACAAAATATTTATTGAGTTTTTGGAAAACCATCTATTTTTCTTTGCTCTGTCTTTTTTAGCATCATTAGTTTTTTTGTCAAAAAACTGTTATGTCATCCACTTTGTTATTCATTTCACCATTGGTGTGTGCGTCTAATTACGCATACTTTTCATGATGTTCCTCTTTTCGGATGACGTGGGAAGAGGAGTTGCATCATTCACTTCATTTTAGTCATCAAAATCTGCTTTATTGATTTTTTTAGCCTTAAACAAATGCCTTTGTCCGCCACAATTAGGGCTGTACACACATTATCATCATTTATTGCAACGAATTCTACCAACGATTCAGAAGGATAGTTAAATAAACCAGAAACTATCTCAAACAAGTTTCACAGTTCTGTTTTAATACCCTTCTTCTCCATTTCTTCTGGCAACAGTGACACTGGTGCCTAGTGGTCAAGGTAACGGTGGCAGGATTGGCAAGTCATGAGTTCGAGCCTAGTACCGCTGAAGGCCTGCCGTGCAAAGGGGGACGATGCACGTTAAATATGTCAAGGCTCAAATATCTTCCCGTTGGTGTGGTGGGGAAGTGAGGAGGGGACGGTGACAGCTCAGGTGTCGTCTTCGTCACTTGATACTGGTTCAAATGTACGAGATTCCTCACCAAAAGCTCTCGTGTAGCTGAATCGTGCGACGTTAACATTTACTCACTCCTTTGGCGCCAAAGAATCTGATATTTTTGAAAATCAAAGTAGGACGAGTCTGCAATAAAAAAAAGTTCACTCGTCATCGGAGTCACAGAGTTCCACGTAGATTGCAACATATGGAAAGCATTTAATAAATTGATCAAGAAATCTTCGTTTGCGAGTAAATGTTTTAGAGGGAATAGCATCCGGTGGAAAGATTTCATGCCTTGTATAATCCCTTGTTCACGAGACGGTAAGGCACTTGTTGCATTCGGAGGTTAAAAGGTATGTTTTATAGCTTTCAATACAACTTTGGGGTGTGCAGTACAATTATCAAATATCTTTTCAACCTTAAGCTTTTCTCGTAAGAATTGCTCATGGAACTTTACGATCCAGTCGCTGAACAACGTAAATGCCCCCCCCCCACACACATACCTTTTTATTTCTGTGCATTCGATGGGTAATGTTCATACATTCTTAAAACACCGCGGTTTCGAACTTTTGCCAATAACAGAAAGGTGTAGTTTTTCAGAACCATCCGAATCTCATCCTACCAGTACCGTATTCCATTCTTTAGACAGTTTCCCCCTGAACACAATTGTCCCCTTAAGCAATAAATTCTTACTGGGTGAGGGAATATTAACGTCACACTGTTCAGCTACACAAGGGCTTTTGGCGACAGACCTCGTCATTTTGAACCATGTTCAAGTGACGAGGACACCTGAGCTGGCATCCCCCTCTCCTAACTACCACACCACAACTTTGGGAGGACGTTTGAGCTCTTGACAGATTTAACTAGCATCGCTTCCCTACACGGCGGGTCTTCAGTGGTACTGGGATCAAACTCATAGCATGCCTGCCATGATCCGATACCTTGACCACTGGGCAATTTTATAGGGTAAGGAGCGGTAAAATAACCCAGTTTTGTCCTTGTTAAAGGCATCTTTCGCTTAGCGTTTTTCAAGTAGTGAAGGAAACGTAGACGAAAAGATATTGATTGACACACATTGATTAGCTTCACCTCAAACAGTTTTTAGTACTACTCGTATAGCAATTCTTTTCTTGATACGTTCCAACCCTCCTGGATTTGCAGACAATGTGTATCATACCCATTTTTTAACAAGTTCATTCCTTTTTTTTAGCATTACAGGTCCTGAGGTATTGCGCTTGTTTGAACCAAAAACAAGTAAATCCGTCTCTAAATCCTCGCGTTTAGCTCAAACTTACTCTAATCAAACATTTCAATAATTTGCTCTTTTGTTTTAACACTAGAAAGTCTGAAATTTAGTATATAAGTATATTGCCCCAAATCAGTCAAAGTGACTGCATTGTGAAAGAATAACTAATGTGTAAAAAATTTGCTTAGAGAATTAATTTTTAATATTTTTTATATTATTTACTGTCGTATAACATGTTATTAGTAAATATTAACAATATTTTTTCCTTCACTTGGAAAACAAATGTATTTTAAATAAGTCGAAGAAATGGTGTCATTATATACAGTGGAACAAACAATTGAGGATACACCTTACTTTTACTTGATAAATCCAACTTTCAATCGAAATAACACATTAACTAGAAGTGCAAACTTGTTTTTATTTTCACAAGTAACAAAATGATTAATTTACAATAAAAATAACGAAAATCAACAAAAAAATGCCTAAAATTAGAAACTTCACAAGTATTTGAAATAAACATAGGCAGATCTTTACCTCAAAAAATTGAGGATACACCAATGAAATGTTGGTTTAACTACCACTAGATTTTTTTCCTGTTTGCTACTATAATAGCCCAAGTTTCGTCAATTTTACCTTACGCTTTTTCGACTGCTACTTTTGTCTTTTGAAGTTAGTTATGTGAATTTAAAGTCGCAATTTTAAATGGAAAATGGGTCCTCGGAGAGAGAGACCAGTATTGATGTAAGAAAATTTATATAAGGTTATTTAAGAAAGGAAAATCTTATCGTGAAATAGCTAAAATTGTCGGTAGAAGCCACTCGTGTGTCCAGAAAATCGTTGGAAGATTTTAAAGCGATGGATTAATTGAAAATAAAAGTGGAAGAGGAAGGAAAAGTATTCTAAGTGATGTAGCCAAAATGAAAGTTTTGAAAGATATCGAGATTGATCCTAAACTAAGTGCAGTCAAACTAGCTGCAGAAACTTCTCGAATAATAGGCAGAAGACTAAGTGCTGAAACTGTGAGAAATGGGATTAGACATGCTGGATATAGCAATCGAGTAGCAAGAAAGAAACCTTTCATAAGCTTACAAAATCAGAAAAAGCGTTTGGAGTTTGCAAAATCGTTGCACCGTTTGGAGAAAGCCGAACACCGCTTTGGATCCAAAAAATGTACGTCCTACAGTTAAACATGGTGGTGACTCCGTCAGAGTTTGGGGTTGTATGGCTTCAAATGGGGTAGGAAATTTAGTTTTTATAGATGGCATAATGGATAATAAGCTTTATATAGATATACTCAACAACAATCTTAAAGAAAGTGCAAAAAAATTGGGTTTAGATGGAAATTTTATTTTCAAGCAAGACAAAGACCCCAAATATACGGCACGTAATGTCAAAATGTGGTGTCTTTTTCATTGTAAACAGTAATTGCACACGCCGCAACAGTCCCCTGACATAAATGTCATAGAAAATTTGTTGGCCACACTCGAAACAGCGGTCTAAAAACACCAAATTGGGAACAAAGCCCATTTAAAGCAAGTGTTACAAGAAGAATGGGATAAAATATATCCAGATACCACCAAAAAATTGGTCGAATCGGTACCAAGACGTTTGGAGAACATTATAAAAGCCAAAGGACATGCAACCAAATATTAACACTGTCTTTGTATGTGATATGTCACACAAATTTCATTGGTGTATCCTCAATTTTTTGAGGTAAAGATCTGCCTATGTTTATTTCAAATACTTGTGAAGTTTTTAATTGCAGATATCTTTTTGTTGATTTTCGTTATTTTTACTGCAAAAATTAACCCCTTTGTTACGTGTGAAAATAAAAACACGCTTGCACTTCTAGTTAATGTGTTATTTCGACTGAAAGTTGGATTTATCAAGTAAAAGTAAGGTGTACCCTCAATTGTTTGTGCCACTGTATGTAATTGTTTTTCTAAATCAAGTTAAAAAAGCTGTCAAAATGACTTCCTTGGGCAATCTAGTGTTAATTGTTGATAATGTAGAGTTAACAATACCTAAATATTTACAGAATTTCGTTTTCTCTTTCTATTTTTGACCAATAGACACTCTGGGAGAATTAGAGTCGCCCATCCGGTAGAGTAGTTTACCGGCGCTGACTGCTGTGCCGTTGGGCCTGGGCAGGAATCCTGGTGAAGACATTGATGTTTGTAAATGTATAGTGCCTTCGCAGCATAGGGGTACTTTAAATAGCCATCGAGCCCCAAGTCTTCTCGTGAGGTTGTTGGATGTGGAAGAGAGGTAGAATGCCCCTTATGACTGGGTTTTTATCGGGATTTCCATTAACTGTCTTCTTTGGGATTTCCTTGGGGCCACAATGGCAATTCTTTCCAAACAACTCAGGTAGAGAATGTGTATATGTTAATTAGGAATCATGTATATATTGGAAGTTTAGCATTCGCGGGGTGGAAAAGTGAGGTCGATAAGTAGAGAAGTAGTCATAAAGGGATATATATGAGATAAAGTCTATAAGAAGAATATTAATTCTGGGAATTAGCCCTGCAGTGCCCGTTCAGACAAACCAAAAGTGGGCCCGAGACCAACGGAGCATAGCCTAAGCAAGAGCCAGCCAAATTAAAGCAGGAATGGAAGTTTTAAGAACCGTAGCTGTTTACTCAGGATATAGCGGTAAGCTAGATCATTACACTTAGAGTATAAGGCGTTTACTATTGAGATAGGATTTAATCTATAAAGATAGATTCCGTGGTTAAAATTTCGCTATTGATTAGTAATACGTGTTGCGTCTTCTCATTTTTGACCCTCCCCCTCTTAGATTAATATCGGGTTGTATTGTGTTTAAACTAAGATCTTAATAAACAGATTTCAGTATGACTGAATTTAGTAGTTCTTCGTTCCTTCCCACAGACATAGGTCGCGTGAATAGTGGAGAGCGGGTACAGAGCCCTGAGGGGAGAGAGAGAGCCCTAGGGTGTTCTCCCTCAAAATTGGGGTGAAATTGAGCAAAATCGTTCTGTCACCTGTATGGTGCTCAAAGCTACGGTTACCGACAGGCGTCACTTAGCCCTTTACCATGATTAATTTCAGGAGCCTTGATCTGGCCTTTACCGATCAGGTGGCATTGACAACAACGAAAATTAGAAGTTTGCTTTCCTCCAGAGCACTTCGTAAAACACTTCTAAAATACAGAAAAAAACCCGTGAATTAAACTTACTGGTTTTCACTCACGCTGCAATTAACTCGTTCCTTTGAATTCCAAAGCCACCTGATGAGAGGTTTTTGTGTGGGAGTTTTTAGCGGTGGATGACGAAAATAGATAAACAAAATTGGCTCTTGTCACAGGCCTTGAGGGGATTTCAAAGTCCAGTTAGCCTCCTTTCTACAAAACATGAGAAAGCACCTCTTTCAGTTCACATCCCTCTTAAATCTCGCTTGCGGGGTCGGTATTTTCCGAATTTCATCCATTCCCAGAAGGGAAATCTTTTCGTGTTAAGCGATTTTCATTTCATTTGAAGGTTACGTTCGGAACCCTGATTTTAAAAAAGCGCATAAATGGATAATTTTCGTGATATTTAGTGTCACTTAGATTATAATACATGTATAAAATTGTTTAATGACATTTTGAAAAAAAAAAAATCCAAAAACAATATTTCGGCAAAAAATTAACTTAGAATAACCTTTTTTCAAAATGTTTTCCTTTTGTGAAAAAGGCTTCTATTATAATAATATTTTGCCTGCATATAGCTCAGACCTCTGTACAGAGGGTCAACTATGATTTTTGAAAAATTCCCATTATTGTCAGAGTTACAGCCCATTGAAATAATTATGGGCATTTTTTCCTTAAAACTTCACCCCTTTGTGGTCGTAAACCACACATGGATAAACCCTCTTCCAAGTTATATATTTCAAACATTCTAGTTGAGCCTCTGTACAGAGGTCTGAGCTATATACAGGAAAAATATTATTATAATAGAAGCATTTTTCACAAAAGGAGATTATTTGAAATTGGGCCATTCTATATTCAGTTTTTGCCATATATTGTACTTAAATAATTTTTATTGAAATACTATTCTTAAAACAGTTTTATGTACATTTTCTAATCTAAAGAACATTAAGTATCATAACTATTATCCATTTATACGCTTTTTCAAAATCACGGTTCCGAACGTAGTCGGATACCTTAAGAGAAAAAAATGGAAGGAAATACACATTAGTTTGTCGGGACCGTTGAAATACTTCGTATTAAAAAGCCCTCGTGTATTTAACAGCGCGACGTTAATATGCAATCAGTCAACCAATCAGCCAATTGATTGATTGATTGAATATTAACGTCGCACTGTTCAGCTACACGAGGGCTTTTGGCGACGGACCACGTAATTTTGAACCATGGTCAAGTGACGTGGACGACACCTGAGCTGGCACCCCCTCTCCTAACTACCACACCCCACCAACGGGAGGACGTTTCAGCTCTCGACAGATTTAACGTGCATCGCTGCCCTACACGGCGGTTCTTTAGTGGTACTGGACTCGAATGCCTGACAAGGCCTGCCACGATCTGATATCTTGACCACTCCGCTACCGCGGCCACACCAATCAGCCAAATAACCCTGAATTATTTTAGAATGTTTTTAGAAATAACAAATCCGTTATGTGTGTGTGTGAAATATACAAATATGTATATTTTTTTTCTAGTTAATAGATGTTCCATCCATTTTAAAAAATTAAAGTTATCAAATGTTTATAAATTAGCTTTAGTTGTTCGCATATATGTTCTGATTTTGAATTAATTGATTTAAAATTTTTAATGTAAAAGTTGAAAAAATGGTTCAATTGCCCGTTGCAGTTTTTGTATAAGCAGAGATTTATATAGAAATTTATACAACTTTCAAAGTTAAGATGCATAACACAGTTATGATAGTTGATGGACAGAGTGGTACAGGATACAATTCTGAAAATGGATTTAGAAATTAATTTATAAACCTTAGCATTTTTTTCCCTGCTTAGCTTAGTAAATAAACACAACATTATTAAATTACGTCTGTTTGCTTTTATATTTAGCTTAAAAAATGAAAATGAAAAAAAAGGAATAAGGAACACATGATTGAATTATTAATAATGAATTTTCCTAACATACTTTTTTATCCTTTAATAAGTTTTATTGTCCTGAAAAAATTTTTCTTTGTTCGTTAACTCCCAGAAATGTCTGATATAAAGCTAACAAGAGTAATATCAATGTCAAACATATTCTAAGCATTCATTTTTATTCAAACTTATCTATTTTCAGAAAAAAAGCAATTTGTTAAAGGGATTCAGTTGTTTTAACAAGTGCTTCTGTTTTACTTTCAGCTTCAAATCTAGTGTAAAAGGAAATGTTTTCTTTCGTTTCGAAATTAAATCTCGATATTTCAAAAAAAAATAATAATTTTAGCTTAGGAGAAAAGAAAAATTGCAAATTTTCATCGGCTTATCTTCTTTTCACCGCGGTTTCCCATTATTCTCTTCCATATTTTATGCAGCAATCTTTTTTTATCAGAGAAGTCATCTTTGGAGGTTTCCAGCGGAACATTAACTTGAACGGAATTCTACGAATTTGTTAATTACCTGCTCTTCCCCATCAGGAAGTTTTCTCTTGGATATATTAAACAAATATAAGTGAATTTATGAAAAAATTAGGTGTAAAATATTTTTTTATCACGAATTTGTAAAACATTTTTTAAATAAATCAATATTTTTGTATTGATCCATCCATTGATTCATTTATGTTTTAATAAAAACAAGTAATGTAAAAAAATTTTAAGTCTTACTTATATAAATATATAGAGCAACGAAGAAAAATTTTATTTTAGCTACTTTTTATTAAATACTTACAATTAATATAAATATGTGTATATACATATGAAAAAAAATCACAACATTAAGTGGTCATTAATTTTTATTAATTATCATTAAAGTATCTTATTGTCATCTAAAACAATCGAATTTCAGTTCAACTGAATGCTTTAAGAAGTGAGAAAAAAAACCTTTCAAGTTTTGACACAAGTCACCAAAAATGATGCCTAAGTGGCTGTGTTTGTAATTTCTTAGATAATTAGTTTGAATCAATTAATTTTTATTCATTTTGATTAA
Source organism: Trichonephila clavipes (assembly GCA_019973935.1). Classification (NCBI taxonomy): domain Eukaryota; kingdom Metazoa; phylum Arthropoda; class Arachnida; order Araneae; family Nephilidae; genus Trichonephila; species Trichonephila clavipes. The sequence goes on along the minus strand of BMAU01020910.1, from coordinate 410,452 downwards.
ATTATTGTATTGTCATCCAAAATAATCATGTATATAAAATTTAAGCTCAACGGAGTGCTTTAAAATGTTTTTTATTAACGATTGAAAATTCCACCAAGATAAATAAATAAATATATAGAGAATATGAGCTAAAAGTAGGAATTGAAAAACAAATCTCTTTGATTACAGTTTATTGTCATTATGCTCCTTAGTGTATCAGATTAGAATGATGAGGTATTATCTTTTACATAATCTTACAAAATTATATTTAAATAACTTAGTAATCAATAAACAATTGCTGTAATTTGAATAGGATTGAGCGCCAGTAAATTCTGAAACCATTGTCGGTGACTGGCAGGTACACTCGAAGTGGTAGCTAATGTTTTCGAATTAATTTTTTTTTTTCCTTTCCGTGAACTGTGTTTTTGTGGTCTTACGCTTTTAACAGCTGCTGTGATGTTAGAAACAAAGCTTAAAATCATTTTTGAAATTCTCGTTGAATATTAATATAAAGCATCAAGCCACTGAAATTACCGCAATTTTAGTTTTTAACATATTTTTCGTGTAAAGGAATAACACAAAAATTGTGTAAAGAGTGAGTGAATGTATATTAACGTCACACACTGTTCAGCTACACGAGGGCTTTTGGCGACGGACCACGTAATTTTGAACGATGGTCAAGTGACGTGAACGACACCTGAGCTGGCACCCCCTCCTCTCCTAACTACCACACCACACCAACGAGAGGATGTTTCAGCTCTCGACAGATTCAACGTTCATCGCTTCCCTACACGGCGGTTCTTTAGTGGTACTGGACTCGAATGCCTGACAAGGCCTGCCACGATCTGATATCTTGACCACTCCGCTACCGCGACTACCAAAAATGTGCGTAGCTTGGATTTGAACTAAAAAACGGATTAGCAACATTTAAAATTATAAAATATAGACAAAAATATGGATCTCGCCAAAAGTGCAAATTCGACGAAAACGAAGAAAATTTACTCAAATAAAATTTATTTGGAGTTCGTTTTCATTAATTTTATTCATTGACTATTGACAATAATAGCTGTACATATTGGAAAATCATTATAGTTAACGATCTTTCGTCTTTGGAATGTAGCATCATTTGGTGATTTATTTTTTACATTCAGATAATCTCTCGAATAGAGTATCCAGTTTTTCCTCAGTGTACAAAAATTTGTAGGAATGTGTTTAAGAATTTGTTTTTAGTAACGGAAAGAAATATTCTTTTTTCTCCATATTTTTATGTATACCTTAAGGTATTATAAACCATTCAAAACAAAATTTCAGACAAACAAAAGCTCTAAAAATGAATTACTTCCCAGTCTAGAACATAACAATGGTTAAGGGCGTAAGTAAAGTAATAAACACGCTCCAACAATATCCGGATATTTTCTTCCCGAAATAAGATCATTTTTATAAGTTGAAAGTGATTATAAACTTTTTTCACCAAAAAAATATTATTCTTAGAACAACTATATACAGCGAGCCACAAAATTGAGTGTACACCTTAGAAGCTTAGAGACTTTTTGCAATTACAAATTAAATATCGCTTTGAGATGATTGATATTTTTACCTTCTATACTTCTCAGTCAATGCTTTGCCGTACTCTACTAATAAAATTGTTACGTTTATTTATTTTTTACGAAAAAAAATAAAATATCTGAGACGAGAGGGAAAACAATACCACAAAAATAAGTATACACCTTTATTAATTTCCTTTTAACGTACAAATTAATATTTTGTTGCATAACCTTTCGCTTGAATTACAGCTTGTAATCTTCTGGGCATAGATTCTACCAGTGTTTTAGTGGTTTCAACAAAAAGTTTAGACCACATTCTTCTCTCAGACAGAGAAGAATGGTCTATAGAGAACTTCCTTGCTTGTGATTTCGTGCTCATGTAAAGCTTACTCTAATTGCGACCACAAATGTTCTATGACGTATATGTCTGGAGACTGGGCTGGAGTGTGCAATTGCTTCCTGCAATGGTACAGCAAGTACACTGGTGTGCAAAAATTAAGGACGAAGTCGAAAGATTAGCATATCAGCTGAACGAAGAGGCAGAATGGACAGAAAGACCAATCAGGAGATTAAGTAAGGTGATGTACGGTAGCATATGCGCAGATATGCAGGTAAACGTAATGGGGGAGTGTCTGAGAAGTATAAAGCATGTTGTCGGTGTAAGATCAGTATTTCTTGCAAAGAGATTGCACGCCGTATAGCAGTTAAAATCACACCGAGTTGCTGTCTCAGCAAGAAATGGCGAATAATCAATCTGTTAGACGACATCTGGATGCTTTTACCCGAGGTCTAATCATTCGGAGAAGTTGGAGGAAGGCCGCAGTGTGACAAGTGTGGCTGCAGAGTTCGGAATTGCTCACAGCATCGTTTCACGACTTTGGAGACAATTTCAAACTACAGGAACAGCTATCCGGGGTTCAGTAGTGGTCGTCCACGAGGAACCACACCCGCAGATGACCGGTACATTGTCTTACAGGCCAGAAGATACAGGCGGCAGACAGCGGGAGAAATCGCTAGACACACGACACAGGCGACTGGACGACCGATATCGCGTTTTACCGTGGCCACAAGACTACAAGGTGGTGGTCTGTTTGCACGACGCCTATACGGTGTGTACCTTTAACGCCTGCCCATCGGAGAAGGTGTTCTCTGTGGTGCCGGGAACACCGGAATTGGAGAGACAATGAATGGGGACGAGTACTCTTTACAGATGAGAGCAGATTCAGTTTGAGTAGCGATTTTCATCGCATACTCATCTGGAGAGAGCGGGGAAGCCACAATCATCCCTCGAACATCATTGAAAGGGACAGGTATGGAGGTCGCGGTGTTCTCGTTTGGGGAGGCATCATGCTTGGTAGTCGTACAGACCTTCACATCTTCGACGCAGTTTCAGTCAACGGGACCCGTTATTGTAACGAGATTCTTCTTCCATATATGCGTCTTTTTAGAGGCGCTATGGGTCTGCAGTTCTTTTTCATGGACGACAATGCACCCTGTCATCGCACAGTAGCTGCCGAACAGCTCTTAGAGAGTGAGGATATTGAACGTATGGATTGGCCGGCACGATCTCCGGATCTCAATCCCATCGAGGATTTTCTAGGCAGACGCTTGGCAGCTCGTACCTTACCACCAGTAACGATTCGGGAGCTTCGATTGGCGCTGCAAGACGAATGGGCATCAATGCCTCAACAACTCATTGACACCCTCATTCTCAGCATGTGCAGACGCTGTGAAACCTGCCTAGTAGTCCGGGGAGATCATATCCCCTACTAAAGACCGGATGTTTCTTGCTGGACACCCATCACAGGGATGTTTTGGCCTTCAGTCGCATTGCGCTCCATGCTACTTTTTCAATAAAGCTTCTTTTTATCTCTCTGATTTTTCTTTTAGTAAGTGTTGCTTACATATTACACATGTCCTTACGTATTGGGGATCTTACGGTATTAAATGTGTTGATTTGGAAAGCTTTTGTACAAAGTTATATTGAAAAAACCGTCTCGTCCTTAATTTTTGCACACCAGTGTATAACTGCACAATCTTCGCAGTATGCTTAGGTTCGTTGTCCTGCTGGAATATGAAGCTTGACCCAAGCCCCAACTTACTGTCACTTTTTTCCAAGTTATCCTTTAAAATCCCCAAATATACACGTTTGTCCATAATACCATCAATAAAAGCAAGCTCTCCAACTCCTCCGGCAGACATACAACCCAAACGAGGACAGATCCACCCCCGAACTTGACTTTCTTAATGGTGTTTTTAGGTGCCAGTGCTTTCCCAGCTCCTCTCCAAATTTAAAATAGTCCATCGCTTCCGTAAAGATTAAACTTACTTTCATCAGAAAATATTACAGTGTTCCAGAAAGAAATAGGCTATATAAACGATGTTCTTTGGCGAAAATCACTCTCATTTGTCTATTCACATACTTGATGAGTGGCTTTCATATTGGTGTACGACCATGAAACCCATATTGGTGAAGTATACGTACATCGAATTGTTTTATCTGAGATCTTTTCCCCGATTGTAGAGGACATCGATAAAGCTAGTTTAGAGACACTCACCCTCGGGTCTTTCGTTACTGAGTGAATGATCTTTCTTTTCGCTGTAGTACTCAGTATTTCTTTACGTCCTCATCCAGGAATATTGGCCACAGATCAAGTTTTTTTATACTTCTGTAGAAATTTTTGGACACAACCATGAGTTACACCAATCAACGAAGCGATTTCTCGTAGAGATTTGCCCTTTTTCGACCATTTTACAACGAGTAGCAGTTCTTGGTGGAGAAGGAATAACCTGATTGGTCGTTGGTACGTGGAGAGAGGGCGTGGCTATGAGGCACTTGGAAACGAAGTCAAAGTGGTGAAAGAGTCCATCCTGGAATGGCTGAAAGACTGCCTTGTGATTGGACGAGGAAGATGAGTTAACTGGCTCTAGATTGGCTGCCCTGAAGTTATTGAGAGAATCACAGAATGGGAAGCTGCCTGTGTGGGTGAATTGTGAACTTAAAAATTAAAAGAAAAATAGGTAAAAAATAAATGCTTAAGAAATATTAAATTTAGCAGGTCATTTGCCAACAGGCAAATTAGATCAGTTACTGTTACGGCGGATTATAGGAGTCAAGGAGTATTCTCCTTGGCCTTTGGTATTGTCATGGGGTATATAGTTTTCCAGATTTAGAATATGGCAAATATTAGTGAGAGGTAGTGAATCAAAAAAAATTAACACCAAGTTTCTTAATGAAATTTTTAAATGTCGAGAGTTTAAGAGCTTTGTAAATATCGGAGTTTTTGATATACATATTCTCATGAACAATCATGCGAATATTTTTATTTTGAGATATATTTCTAACATTTTTAAATTACTTCTAGCAGCATATCCCCACACAGGACAACCGTAACTCAAAATGGGCCGCAAAACGGCTGTGTAGAGAAGTACCTTATTTTCAGTTGTCATTGTGGAATTCATGCAAATTAGAGGGTAAATTAATCTTAGAGCATTCCGGAATTTGTTTCGCGCATAAATAATGTGTTGTTTACATGTGAGTTTATTATCCAGTAAGAGTCCAATGTAATATGTGTTTTGAGACTATTCGAGTGGTGTGGAATATAGTGTTGGTGGTGTTGCAGGTTTTCTTTACCTTGTGAAAAGTACTGCAACAGTTTTGTCAATATTAAGTTTGATTTTCCATGTATTAAAGTATGTTTCAAGTAGCGTAAAGTGATTGTTCAGTGCTTTTGTGATATATTTGTGATTTTTGTGTCACAGCATGGCAGTATCATCCGCATAAATATTGAGACTGGTCCGGTGGAGCGTAGGTATGTCGTTTATATAGATGTTAAATATAACTGGGGCCCGAATAAACTACTTTGTGGGGCCCCGATAATAACAGTAGTCGGTAGCCACTATACCGACAATGTTAAATTGAGCCATTTTAGGAACCTGTTTCTCAAAAACTGTTAAATATAAAAACTTCAAATTTTGGCTATATTAGGCTTTTTTATTTAAATAATAGTAAAATATTTCGAATATATTGTTTACTTTTTTTAAAAAAATTCATCGTAAAAATATCGCTTTGAAATTTGTGAAAATTATCATTTTTTTTACGATAACTGCTTCTGAGCAAAATATTTCGGAAAAATCTCCAAGAAAGTAGCTCCATTATATATAGTTACATATCATTTATGTGCAGTAAAAATTACAAGTAGTTTCAGTATTTTCTATGAAAAAGGTACACGCACTTTGAAAACAATCATTTTGAGATAATTGCATTTTAAGTGTAAAAAGGCACTTAATCACAAAAATAATGAATTACTACAAGGATTTGCCCTATTTTATTAAACATTAGTATCTTCATTTTTAAGCATAAAATAGGAAACAAAAAAGCCTTAAAATGTTCAGAAAATAAATATATAGTATTGTCAGTTTTGTTCAACGAGATTTTTTTTAGCATTTGGCATCAATTTTCACAAATTATGTAACAATCTGTGAAGAATTTTTAAATTCGATGCATTATAAATATCAAATTTGACCTTATAACATCATAAATATAATGTAAACATGTATATCAATATGTAAAAGTCATGATTTGGGAATATGTGATTTTACGACGTTAGAAAAGTTAATTATAGATTTGTATGTTCCCATGCAAACACAATTTATAAAAGTTTCAAAATTCCAAATTTTCTCTAAATTAAACAAAAGATATCTAAAAAAGTCAAAAATAAAACTGTTTTTATGTTTTTAAATATGAAATTGGTGTATTTTTATGCATGTAATAAGCTTCTCGCAACGACAAAAAGCAATACTCATCTGAGTTGTTAGTTACCTATTATTCAAAAACTTTTGAATATTAAAGCTTAAAAACTTGTCTGAAAAATAAATAAACATTAATATTTGTAATTAAGTGAAATATTTAAAATATATTGTTTAGTTTTCTCAAAAACGTATAATATAAAAATATCACTATGAATTTTTAAAAAAATTGACATTTTTTGTCACGGTATATGGACTCCAGTCAAATAATTTGGGAAAATCCCCAAAAAACTCACATGAATATATATTGTAACATATTAGTAACATGAGGGGAAAAAATTCATTACATTCATACATTATATTCTGTGAAAAACATGAATACAGTTTTAAAAACATCATTTTTGAGAAAATTGAATTTCCAGTATAAAGTGCCACTTAATCACAAAAATAATGAATTACAACATGTATTTGTCCCATTTTATTGAACATTAGCATCTTTGCAATTTATTTTGCATAAAATAGTATGCAAAAATAGTCTTAATTTGCCTAGAATAGCCTTTCTCAGTTTTTTTTAACGAGATAATTTCTAGTATTACATCAATTTTCTCTATTCTGTATCAATTTTAAGAGTTAGTAGCTTTCATGCTTTACATATATCAAATTTGAACATAAAGCAACAAAAATATAATGTGAAAATGTATCAATATGGTTTTTTTTATGAATTTGAGATGATATTTAAAAATACCCGATTATATATATATATTCATTTTGAAAGTTTTCGCTGGGATTTTGTAAAGTTATTATGTTTTGTTGTTGCAGACAGTTTCTAAGTTTTAAACTTCAAAAATTTCTCTAAACTAGACAAATTATTTCTAAAACAGCCAAAATAAAACTGTTTTTATGTTTTTAAACATAAAATTTATGTATTTTTATGTATGTAGCGAGCTTCTCGCAAAGACAACAAAAATCCCATTTATGTGTCATCTCACCTTTTTCTCAGAAACTATTAAACAAATACTCAAATTTTTATTTTACATCATTTAGACATTTATATTTATACTGAAGTGAAATGGTTTTAAATATATTAATTAGTTTTTTCAAAGTCAAACTGTTAGTTCACCAAGCATTAATATTATGAATTTATTGAAAATTGTTATTTTTTGTTATATCTGCTTTCTATTTGGATGTTTTAAGAATATTTCAAAAATGTCACTTCAGTATACACAATTTCATTTAATACATACATACAAGAAATTTACACATTTTTAAAAATATGAATTTTAGAAAACAGGAATTTTTATTAAAAAATCTTACCTTACCAAAAAAAAAGAAATGTAGCCTATAATTTATTTTGCAGGGTAATGAAGGGTAAAATTCTTGATTTCCTTCAATTTCCATTGATTCAATGAATGGTATGAAATGTCTTTTACTATTGTTTAGATGAAAAGCAGGTGTTTTACATATGAAATATTTTAACAATTATTACTTGTGCAGTATCAAAATTGGTTGTAATAATTACACTATATTCTACCATATCCCTCATTTTTAAGCTACTGAAATAATTTTGTAACTGTCATTTTTTCATAAAGCACTTTTTCAATATTTACAAACAAGTTATTAAGTATTTAAAAGTATAAAAATTTCGAAAGGAGAAATAATACACAACAAAAAAAATTCTAATTACGCAACAAAATATTTTCATGAATTTTTTTAAAACTTCGCTCCAAAATACACAAAACAAACTAAGAGCTAAACTTGCAGTTAAGTTTCATTTGATCTACAGTTAATTGTGTATGATTAAATGAAATTTTGTGGAGGCTTTGCAAGTTCTCAGATTTAAAAAGTAAATATTTACACTTAATCTGTGAAAATGGGCATGACCGGGGCAGCTGATTATTTTTTTTTAAAAAAAACATTTTAAAGTATTTCTAATTTATGTAATGAATTGTATATTACATCATTGGAAAGGTAATGATTTGGAGATTTTAGAAATATCAAAAACTCAAAATCGATTTTCAAAATGTTTTTACCCTACTGACTGCTCTTAATATTATATGAATATGAGAAAGTGCCTTAATTCGAACTTGATAGGATCTGTTAGTAAGATAAGAATTGTTAATGTGTGAATTAGATCAGGAAGAAAGTTGTAAATTATTAGTTTGTAAATTAGTCCACTAATCCAGACTCGATCGAACGCCTTCTGAATATCCAGAAAAACAGCTCCAGTGGATCTGTTTATCTGAAATCCAGAAGTAGTTTTCTCAGTCAGTCTGAGAATCCCCAATCAGTCCACCTGTCATCCACTCTGAGGAGTGGATGACAGGTGGATTGATTGAGGTTAATAAAGTTAGTATCTGAAATGAAGGTGTTAATCCTATTAAGAATGATGTGTTCAGTAATTTTACTGAGGGAGGATAGGAGAGAATTAGGTCTAAAACTTGTTGGATGATGGCTATTTTTACCGGGTTTTTTAATCGGGAAGATAATAGCATTTTTCCAATTTTTTGGAAAATGTCTAAATTTTAGAATTTTGTCAATTAAATAAGGAAGAATTAAAAATGCTTTGAGCGGGAACTTTTTAACCATTTTATTGGAAATCATGTCTGAACCCGGAGATTTTCGTTATTTTATAGTTTATTTATTTTTTAGTTTACTAGCATAATTAATTATTTCATTCGGATCAGTTGAAGTGATGGGAATAGAAGGTGGGTTTGAGAAGAAATTTTCTAACGTATTAGTTACGGGTGAATCTATATTTCTATTAAAGTTCTCTGTACTTACATTATCAGGGAAGTAATTCTGAAAAGTCGCGGCTGGTAGGTTGGCTTTTTGCTCATCAGTAATTGCCGCACCATTAAGTAATGGAATATCTGAGCGTTTTTTACGGAAAAAATTTTCATTCTGCCATAAGGTGTCTTGTGTATTCATTGCTTCTAATTTTATTTTCCAGGTTTCATCTGAAAATTTTTTAAGTTCTTAATCTTTTTCTGAAGTCTGTTATAGTTTGTTTTGTGAATGGGGTTTAATGTATTTTGAAAAGTTTTTCTAGCTTTATTTTTCAGTCTTAAAAGATTTTGGATGTGCTGCGGAGTGTATGTGTGATTCGTGTTTGTGATTGGTCGGGAGAAATGTTCATAGGCGGAGCGGACAGCTTCGGTGAACAGATAGATTTTACTTTCTAAAGTATTTGGGTTTTTTATATATTTGAAGTCCGAAATATATATATATATATAAATATATATATATATATGAATGTTTTTATTGATATAATCTGAAAATTCTGACCAACAGGTGACAACTGTTCTAGTATTATCCTTATGTATATTAGAATTAAAGGATATGTTAAGAGTTATGGGTTTATGATCTGATGAAAGTTCGCCGGAATTGATAGGATTGTGTATGGATATTGAAAATTGTGTGTTTATGAGCGCAAAAATCAAGTGTATGAGAGGTATCATGTCCGAATCTGGTCGGGGTGTCAGGGAACGCAATTTCAATATCTGGAATATCTGTAAAATTTTTAATTTGATTTCCACGAGTGGAGTTGTGGGAGCAGTTCCCCGCATTGTTTGTGGCGTTAAAATCGCCAAAAATCACACAATTACTGTTGATCTGAATTAGATTTTCTAAGTCGAGTGTAAAAAGTCCATTCTTAGAGCTAGGGAGAATGTAGATACTAATGATTGCAAGAGGGTTGAAATTTGGAGGATTAATTGTTACAATGGTAGCTTCAGAGTAGTGAAGTTGAGGTGTTGGTGGGTTGAAGTGATTTATGGAATTTTTAATTAAGATTAGTGTGCCACCGTGAGCATGTCCTTCCGCAACACGATCGTTTCTATAACATATGTAGTTTGCGATTCTAATGTTATGTGTTGGTCTCAATTTTGTTTCTTGCACTAGAATAATGTCGGGAGAGTACTTCTGTAGAAACAGTTTAAATTTAGTTATTTTACTAAGAAAGTCGTTTGCATTCCATGAACACAAACTCAGGCCAATCAATGTGATCGACCAATCATCTTCATCTTCTACAAGTGCCTCAAACAGAGTGTATAATTCTTTTTTGCATTGTGATTTCTTTGATTTTTAGGCTGGGGTGGTGGGGGAGACTTGTTATATTACTGATATGTTGAGTAAGCATGGAAAGGGCTAGAATTGTTTGTTGAAGTGTTTGGGTAATGAAGTAGAGGTCAAACATTCCGTTGTTTTGATTAATAATAGTATGGGGTAAGCAAACTAGATATATTGACCTGGTTTGTTACCGAAGCAGCAGGAGTTTCTTATGTGGTGCCATCTGTTGTGTGTTTTTGGAGTTAGAAGTACTTGCGGCTTGTAAGAAAGAAAAAATTTCTAGTCTAACTATGCTGTTGACAGTGTTTGCGTATGTGTTGTTGTTAACTTGAGTGCCTTTACGGAGTTTGGGGAACTTGGGGCAACCTAAATAGTTTGCCATGTGTCCGTATGTTTCGCAGTTGATACAATATATTTTTTAAACTCTTTGTATTTGACAGTCACGCGTTTGGTGCACTTCCCCGCATTTAAGGCACCTTGGCATGATGTGGCAGTTTTCATCTGTGTGGTGGAATCGGTTACAGGAATAGCATTAGGTAATCCCTTTGCCATCGTAACCGTCCACAGTAACGTTCATGTAGCTCACTTTTGTTGTCAAAAATCTTAGCGTTGTGTATGTTTCTAGGAAGTGAAACGAGAAAGATCGGGAGTAGTTGTTTAGTTTTTCGGCCGATAAGTTTAATAAGAAAAAAAGAGAAGAATTAATTGAAAGTTCCATAAAATTTAAAAGATACTATCCAAATTATTAACAACAGCTCAGAGCCGTTCTATAAGAAAGCTTCTCACCAGTAACTGAGGACATACTACCAGTGAGAGAGCGAGAAATAATTCAATCGGCAAGTATGGAACATATTTAATGAGGCACCATCCCGGAGGGAGGTGGTAGAAATCTGTGCTATTCTCTAATTCGTCCTTAACGGAACAAAATCAGAAAGTAGACACGGAATTTGGAAGATAAAAAAGATGAAATGGAAAATAAAAGCAATTAATGCCCTGCTGCTCGTGGTACATGATGTTTAAATAAAGGGAAAGGACAAACACTGCTGAATCGTGTAGTGATAACGGGAGTGTCGCTGAACAGCGATCGAAAAGAGAAGTTGTTGACACAGAAAGTGTCCATAATGTGATGTCATCTGCTGGAAAATGAGTAAAATAAAGGATGATCCACAAAAGATGTGGAAAAGGAGAATAATTGACATGGAATTAAACTACCACGCAAGACCGATTCAAAAGAATGTGGGTTTAAGTCGAAGTAATTTAATGGAGATGAAATCTTGCACATACTAAATGACAAAAGTTAAAATTAGACAATGTTTATTTTTCAGAGAAAGAAAATTGAAAACAGTTACCAAAGAAAATATTTAGGATATCCGAAGTCTTTTAAGGACTGAAAAATGCTGATACATGTGGTGAAGAGCAGCTCTAGGTCTTTTTGCAGAGCTTGGGACCGAGTTATCATAGGCAGGGATGACTCGGATAGATTGGTTAGGAATTAGAGGTAATCTGTCAAAAAACTTTTTGTACTGATTTTTAATGAAATCAAGAATTGGATCAATTTTGAGATCTTTTTGTAAGTTTTCATTTCTGACAAACCAAGAAGCATTAGTAATTTTTCGAAGGTGTTTATTTTGAAAAACGTGCAATATTTTCAAGTGAGTTACTGCAGCAGAAGCCCAGATGAGAGATGCATATAACAAAATTGGTCGGAGGAATAATTTATAGAGTAAAACCTTGTGTCTGATTGGGAGTTTACACTTTCGAGAAATTAAGCAATTGAGCGTTTGCCTCATTCCTGCCACTTTTTGAAGTGCAGCACGGATGTGGGGGGGGGGAGTTCAATTTTGCGTCGAGAATGAACCCTAAGTACTTAAATTCAGTGACCCGGGGGACGGGTTGGTCAAAAATATAGATATTGGGTAAGTTTCCTATACACCTTTGTTTCGTAAAGAGGAGGCTTGCGCTTTTTGATGCATTAACTTTGATTTTCCAAGAAACGATCCAGAGCTGAAGCCCTGTGATGTAATTTTGTAATCTTTCAATAATTTTGAAATTATAAGTGTCTTGACTAATGATAGCAGTGTCATCCGCATACATAGCTAAATGAACATTGGCAGCCTTCGGAATGTCGTTAATATATAGGTTAAAAAGTCTTCGTCCAAGCAAACTTCCTTGAGGAATTCCACTTTTTACTGCAAAAGGGCTGGGGAGAGGCAGTTTTCGACTCTAACTCTAAACTCTCTCGAGTTTAGGTATGAGTGAATAATTTTTAGGATTTGGTCCGACAATCCAAGTCTCATCATCTTGGATATTAAGCCATCATGCCAAATTTTGTCAAAGGCTTTGGCTATGTCCGCAAATAGCATACCCGTGGCCTGATGGTTTTGGAAGCCTGTGTGAACCAATTCAGTGACTCTGAGTAACTGGGTTACTGTAAAGCACTTAGTTACAAAGCCATGCTGTTCTGGAATAATAATATTCCTGGCTAAGCAGTGTTGGTTCAGGCGGTTCAAAATCACGAATTCGTTTGCTTTACTCAAGCTACTAGGTAGTGAGATTGGACGATAATTTTGAGGATTAGAGTAATCAGAATTGGGTTTAAGAATGGGGATCACCACAGCCATCCTCCAACTTTTAGGGAAGTAGCAATTTTCCAAAAGCATGTTGAACAGCAAAGCAATGAAAATGATAAATTTAGTGGGAAGATTTTTAAGGATGCGGTTTGTGATGAGATCCATACCAGGAGATTTGTTTGGTTTGAGATTTTTAATGAATCTTTGTATTTCAGAGGGAGAAGTTTCTTCCAGATCCATACAGGTAAGGGAATCAAGGAATCTCTGGACCTTCCTTTGTATATGTGTAGATAATCTAGGATTCTCCACATCAGTATTTGGTTCAAATTGTTTTTGAAGGCTGTCAGCAATTACCTCGGCCTTTTCAATCGGGGCAACTGCGATACTGCCGAGAGCTCCCTTTAGGGGGAATGTGATGAAAAGGCTTTTTGAGAAAGGAGGTACGCCTCCAAAGAGTGCCTGTTTCGGGAGATAACTCCTCAATTGTTTTCTCCCATCTTGCACGGGAGACGTGTCTGATATCACTGGCGATCTCGTTGCTGATAGTACGGAGTTTATTTTTAAGAGCAGGGTCTCTAGATCTTTGCCAAAATCTCCGTACCCTATTTCTGTGGCGAATTTTGGAGCGAATATCTGGAGGTAATTTAATAGGTGCGGTTTTAAATTTGGGTTTTGAAGCAGACACAAGTGCTTCGGAGATATTTTCTCCAAGCCGACCAATCGCAACGTCGAGATGCTCATTGCTGGGGGAGACGCCGGAATGGGAAGTGGCTTATTTTTAAGAAGGAATCGGAAGTTCTTCCAATTGGTGGAGAGTTGCGCAGGAATTCTCATGGTATCAGAGTTAGTGTATAGAGTTAAAATGACCGGTAGATGATCCGAACAAAGATCATCTATAACTCTAATGTCATAATTAAAAGGGATATTTTTGAAAACAGCCAGGTCGATAACTGAGTCACGTACTCCCGGCCGAGAACGTGAATTAATATGCGGTGGAGTGTAAGGTGCAACAATCCTTGCATTGGGATAATTTTAAATAATTCTTTTAAGACGAAAGCCAAAATTGTTCGACCTGGTGTTATTCCACGTTTTGTGAGCAGCATTAAGGTCTCCAGCAATGATTAAGTTATTACCTCTGAATTTAGAATTTTAAGAAAATCCTTTTCAGGGAATTTTCTGTTGATTTCCGCACAAAAACGAGCATAAGCAGAAACTACTCGGAGTGGAGGGAAATTATTAATTTTAATTTCAATAGCAGTAGCATCCATATACTGTATCCCCGGTAAAGGGACTCTGCTTTGAACGAAATTACTTTTACAGTACATAGCGGTGCCTCCTGCTGTACGAATTCTAGGAAAAATTACACGATCATCTTTATAAAGATGATAATTTGCAATCAGGGGGTCCTGACCAGGTTCTAGTTTGGTTTCTTGGACCAAAAACAGGTCAAGATTTTGCTCCAAAACGAAATCTCTGACTTCATGAATTTTGGAGCGCAGACCGTTAGCGTTCCAAAACCCAATTGAGATTGATTGCACGTTTGCACGATTGAAAATTAGGCTGAATTGTGGGCAACATTATTACGCCCATTTTTTAACGCGACATAAGCCTGAACATTTCACAGGCCTTATCGTCAGGATGAGAAAGTTTTCGGAGTGCTGGGAGTGCTGCTCGGAAAACCCGGGCCAACTGTTCCTCATCGACTCCTTCATCATTAGCTATCTGAATTACATTTGTGAAAATGGTTGAAAAATTGGAATTTGGGGTGTTAACATGACTAATCTCCCTGATCTGTCCAGAAACAACTTTAGAATACGAGACAGAGGGAATGACAGCGCTGTAGTTTGATTGAGGCTGTTGGATCTTGGATTGAGAATGCATGTTACTTTTTAAGTTTAGATCATTACGAGAGCCTAAAATTCTCTCTTGAATTTTATTATGTGGCAAGTTATTAGGATTATATATTTCCCTTAGGATGTTGATTCTTAATTTGATTGCCCTTTTGGGGCGCTTTTTTATTATTTGTAATCTTCGGAAAACGGGGGCATTGGCGCCAATTCGCCGCATGTTCCCCACCGCAGTTGGCACAAATTAGTGGGTCTTCAAATGCACGATTACAGTTTTTAGCCTCGTGAGGCCCTGCGAATTTAAAGCATTTAATTGGGAGATGGCAGGCTTCCGAAGAATGGAAAAAACCCTGGCATCTCCAGCATTAATTGGGTCTTTTATTGCGACTATTTTCATAGCGCTCAAAGGAAATTTGTGTGCCAAACATTTCAGTAAACTGAAAGATAGTGTCTGCTTTGGCATCATTTACAAGTTGTAGGTAAATTAGCGGCATGGGAGCTTTGGTTTTAAATTTTTGTAATTGGGAGATTTTATGGATCTGAAATCCTTTTCTCTCGATTTCAACACGTATTTCTTCTACTTTAGTGGAAGTAGGAAGACCACGGATAAATAATTTAATGGGCCGATCAGATTTAAGCATAAATGATTTATACTCAACTCCTTCATGTCGAAGGAATTGAGCGAGTTTACGATATTCGTCATCACTTTGGACAGTAATACGAATAAATTTACCAGTTAGTTTACTTATTAGAGTTGGGGCTAATTGCCTAGCTATGGAAATTAAAGTGCACCAATTGTCAGGAGGGTTGACAAAAATTGGTGGAATTCGATTTTGGGGGGTGTCAACAGCCGTAGGATTGCTTTTACCAGTATCCTCGTCCTCAATCTCAGAATCACTCGTTTCAGCGGGTGGGGGCGGGGCTTGAGCGGGGTTAGAAGTCTGGGAGGTGGTAGGAGGCAAGGAAGGAATTTTCTTACCGATTTTCTTTGCGGTATGTCTTTTGTCTGGGGTTTGAAACCCATCATCATCAATCAGTCTTTTTTTTGTCGGTTTTCAGTCTTAAATTTTTTAAAGTTCTCTTGCTGGTAGAGTTCAGTGTGGTGTCCACAGGAGTTAGATGGGCGCGTTGCTCTTCCACTTTCTTGATGAGGGCGTCCAGGGCCCGGATAGATATGGGGAGCCGGAACAGCGGTAAGTTCATCCTTTCCTTGGTGGCAAGAAGGGTGGTGTGGATGTTTCCCAATTCTGCACTAGTGGCGGTATACTCGTCGCTAGTTGCTGGTACAATGGAAAGTTTCCTTGCCCAGATAGCGTAAGAGTCTCTTAACAGTTCTCTTACTGATTGTTGATTATCGTAGATGAATTCGTCAGTAATCACGAATCTGGAAGGTGAGGTTGGTATGTGAACATTATTGATAATTCCATTTTGAGTCAAATCCATGCCATTAGTGGTAGCCATAAATCGGTCCAAGTCAAAAGGATTGGAAGCAGAGCCAAAAATAATCTACGTGTACAAGCTGTGCAGTCACAGGCAAGCAAAAGATATGAGCTCAGAAACTAACTCTGTGCTGGACGGATTCTTGAGCTAGAATCCTGGCGAAGAGGAAAGCGAAAGCTGCGGCAAGAAGAAAAGCAGAATTTCCGTTACCGGAAAGCTTGAGAAAAACGACCTCACTTCGTGAAGGCGTAAACTCGAATCCAATAGAACCAACTGATAGATAAAATCTCCGTATGGATCGGGTGAGTGAATGTGAATATAATCTATTCAGATACTCGAGGGCTTTTGTTTATTGACCTTGAAATTTTTAACCATTTTAACAAGGGTGACACCTGCGCTGACATCCCCTCTCCTAAATTCCACACCCCACCAACGAGAGGACGTTTGAGATTCGAAAGATTTAATGTGCATATTCCCCCTACACGGCAGGTTTTTAGTGGTACTAGGCTCGAGCTCATGACATCTGGCCACAAGAACGTTACCTTGACCACTAGGCTACCGTGTCCCCAATATCGTCGAGAGTTTTCATTTGATTTCTGTGTGTATCCGTAATTTTAAGAAAAACTGGTGGTGGAAGATTTTTGATTGCAGGGTTATTGGCTTTAAGTTGGAGGGTAGTACTTCTGGTGTTGTTAAAGTGAGAAGTTCCTGCTGCTTTGGTATCTTTAAGTTGAAGATTTTTAAATCAGTTTTCTAAATTAATTTTAAATATTTCTTTATAATTAATATTTTATGCTTGGAGACTTTTCCTGAGGGAGTAGAGGAGAAACCGTCCTCGTCCTTTAGTTTTAGTCGGTTACGATTTAACTGAGGATGATGGAAGGGTTTCATGTACAGGGAAGCCAGGGGTATCACAGTAGGGTAGAGAGCCAAATTCACTCACTGCTTTTTCCAGAAGATCTTCATATGTGGTGCACTGTTTGATCATCTCTACAAAAGTGGGATCGTGCTCGTCTTGGGCATTGGATTGTCGAAGAATCGTTAACATGTTCTCGAATGCTTGAACAATGAGAGTGTAGCGACTTGGTAACCTCGAGCCTTGCACAAGAGGTTGGTCCGGTCGGCTGTTCTGGTGATGAGTTTCCAGATTTTGGGAGAGTAGCATCCGTGGGGAGGTCGTTCTTCTGTCCTATGGTTGTCAACGTATGATTTGGTTTCAGTTCAGCAAGTCGACTCAGCTCTTTTTAGAGCTATAAGTACAACCTAGTAGAGTATGCGGTAATGTCAGACGTGGGAGCTCACTCGAAGCAAATCCTGCTATCACTTCAATACAGAATTCCTAATGGTCTTAGCAAGCGCACGAAGAGAATCTCAGTCGCTTCTGTCTGGATCTGTGGTAAACCGCATGCCCTGTTATAAGCAGCAGCCATTCCTGAAACTCTTTAAAGAAAATTTGAAACTAAAAAAAAGTGGTGACAAAATTTACAAACATAAAAAGTGTATACTCAATTTTGTGGCATAATTTTCTGTCTTTTCTTCGAAGTGCTTAACTTTTTCGTAATAAATAAGTTAACTATAGAACTGTGTTATTATAGGATGGTAAAGCAGAAGTTAAAGTATCTAGGATAAAAAAAATTATCTATTTTAAATCAATATTTAATTTGTAATTGAAATAAGTCTAAAAGTTTTAGAGGTGTATACTCAATTTTGTAGTTCACTGTAGTATTAAAAGTAATCATATAAGGATTACCAGCGTTAAAAAAATGTTTTGGTGGAGGATTTTATATTTGAACCACTATTCTTATTTTTGATTGGAGAACGGAAAAAATAGGAAAACTTACAAGACTTCAAGGAAGATATAATTATTTAATACACAATATTAACAAGTTTCCTCAGACACAGTAATAATCCTATTATTGGTAATACAGCTCGCAAGTCAAGGAGAAAAATTAAGAATGATAGGAAAAGGCAAAATTTTGAAGTTTCTAGGATATACAACACTTTCTAAGAATTTTTTTAAAAGGAAAGTATTCTTCAATCAAATGAAAATTAATTATTGTGATTTCAGTTATAATCACAATTAGTTTGAGGCCGAAAAACATGTATTATATTTTATTTTAGAATTACGTTACATTAAAAGAACTAACTGATAGATAAAACCTCGGTATGGATCGGGTGAGTGAATGTGAATATAATCTATTCAGCTACTCGAGGGCTTTTGTTTATAGACCTTGAAATTTTGAACCATTTTAACAAGGGTGACACCTGCGCTGACATCCCCTCTCCTAAATTCCACACCCCACCAACGAGTGGACGTTTGAGATTCGAAAGATTTAACGTGCCTATTTCCCCTACACGGCAGGTTTTTAGTGGTACTAGGCTCGAACTCATGACATCTAGCCACGAGAACGTTACATTGACCACTAGGCTACCGCTTCCAGTATTGATCGAGAGAAATTTGATTTGTTTTTCGAAGCAGAAGAATACGATGGTTGATGATAGATCTCGAATTTTCGACTGCATTTGATGAAGAAGAGCGACCCTTTAGCTGGTGCTCCGCTTTCAAAATTTCCTCACCACAGAAGCGTTAAGGGTTGGAGCACCGACATCATCCACTTCGCCTCACTGCAGGTCTCAATGAGCAACAGGCTTTGAATTCACGACCTGTGGAACAAGTATTTTCAAAATTCTATGATTTTACAAAATTTGATTCAATTTTTAGTCGAAAGAAATATGGTTCTTGTCGATCTAAAATTAATAAATAAATAATGGGAAATTAATGTATTTTATTTTAGCAAAATTTCTCAAAAAATATATATTCAATATTAATAAAATATTCATAGCATGCGTTTAAAAATATTATTGTCATATGTCTATTATATATAAGGGAGAAAAACGACTAATCACGATATCTCCGGAACTATTAAACCTACAGACTGGAAGTTTGATAGGCAGGTTTCTTTCATGGAGCAGACATCAGCTAAGAACGGATTTCGGAAAGATCGAACCCCAAGCGGCGTTATATAGATAATTATTTCCATTATTATATAAACTATTAGATTTACAGTCTTGACACACACTTGGTACACAGATTCCTTTAAGACCCCTATAAAAGGATTTTTACGAAAATCGACCTCCAAGGGGTGTTGATGGCACTTAAGAGGCGTTAAGCATAATTATTTCCTTTTATAAACTATTTGGTGTACAGTATTGAAATTTGATAAACGGTTTCCTTTCATCAAGTAGAGATCCGTTGGAAAATGAGTTTTATGAAAATCGAATCCCAAGTGGCGTTATAGATAATTATATTTCCGTTTTTAAATTATTTGATGATCAGTCTTGAATTTTAGTAAGCGGATTCCTTTCCTGGAGTAGAGTTCCGTTACAAAATGGATTTTGTGAAAATTGACCCCAAATTGCTATGTAGAGATTTAAGGGGCGTTGTAGGTAATTATTACTATTTTTAAACTATTAGACGTACAGTATTGAAATTTGGTGTGCGGATTCCTATCATAGAGTACAGATATCTTATAAAATGTGTTTTGTGCAAATCGATTCCCAAGTAGCGTTGCGTGGACTTAAGTGGCGTTATAGATAATTATTTCCGTTTTTAAATTATTTGACGTACAGTCTTAAAAATTTGGTAAGCGGATTCCTTTCATAGGGTAGAGATGCGCTACAAAATGGATTTTGTAAAAATCAAATATCCAGAGCAAGGAAATATCCATTTAAAGCTTGATATTGTTTATAATCACATTGTCTCATTCTTCTTGGAGATGTTGTCATATCTATGTCGGGTAAAACAATCTTACAGTTCGGATTTTTATCCCCATGACGAGAGGCAAGATTTGGAATCAGTAACCATCAGTATGTGAAGGAACTAGCTTACGCCCCCATTCATTTGAGCAAAATCGTGGCTGAAAATGTTCCCAAATTAAATCAAGAACAGAAGTAAATTTATGAGAAAATATTAAATAGTATTACTTCCAACTCAGGTCAGTTGTATTTCCTTGATTCACCTGGTGAAACCGGACAAACGTTTTTAATTAATTTGTTACGTGCCAAAATCAGGTGTGAAAGAAGTATAGCTATTGCCGTTGCTTCTTCAGGAACGCTTGCGAAAAATTTAATATAATTCTATTTTTTAAACACAAAAGAATATCTCCAAATTTTAAATGCTGTTTTTTTTAAAAAAAAATATTTCTTTTTTACTGTATCATCCCTTTTTATTTTTGCAGAAATCGTCTCCCACAACGGCGTAAATGATAATGTTTATTAATTTAATTTAGATTCCATTTATATATTGAGTAACAAATGTGACCTAGGGAAATATCATTTAATTCAGTTTTAATTATTTAAATGATTTCGCTATTCCATTTACTAAATTGTTCTTTCCTTGATGTTTACTTAGCAATTCACTTAAAATAAACTCATTAGAAGTTTCCTTATTCTTATATATATATATATATATATATATATATATATATATATATATATATATATATATATATATATATTATATATATATATATATATATATATATATATTATATATATATTATATTTATATATATATATATATATATATATATATATATATATATGTGTGTGTATGTCTTGTATGTGTGTATATATCTCACATTTTATTGAGTTATAAGGAATTTTTAGTTTAGCATTAAAGAAAGCATTATATTAGCATTAAAAGATTGGTTAAGCTCTACACATTGCTTCTTGATTACTAAGAAAATTTGTATGAGGTACCTGAGGTACCTGACATCTTACTCTTACATGAAGAACTCAGTAATTAATTATGAAATCTGGTTTTCCACAAAATCTCCATAGAAACGGGGAGAAAAATTTTTTGAAAAAATTATCTTTGAGTGCAAAAAAAACACCTAATTTGAACGTATTTTGAGATGCATGGTCATCTTCTTTTTTTTAATTAAACTGAATAATATAGTTATAATTTCTAAAACGAAATCTTTAAAAAATTTACTGAGCTTCAGTGGAAAGCAGATTAGTCAAAATTGTATTTTATTAATCCCATGAATTATTTTAAAGCATTGAAAATTGAATTTTATAATTACCAAGCATAAAAACGTATTCAAACCTGTAACAAAAAGTGAAAAAGCTCAGAAAATGGATTTATGAATTGCTTGAAAAACTAAATTTTGTGCAAGCAAATAAGCTTAGACAAAAGGAATCAAAATAATGACCCCCCCCTTCTTTTCTTTTTTTTTACATTTAATTTTAATTCATTTTTGTGTTTCGCGGTATTAAGAGTTTTCAAGTACTAAAAAGTAAATGTGTGTTTTTAAAAAAATATAAAAAAATATTTTTGTTTGAAAAATACTTTTAAATCAATTAGACCTAAATTCTTTATATTTTAAGTGTTGGCTTCTATAAAACAATAAATGGACGAAAAAAGAAATGTTTAGAAAAAACTTCACTTTCCTCTAAAAATGAATTAACGAAGCACACTATTAAATCAAAATCTGTAGCTTCTGCGCAATTTTAAAAGGAGAAATGTCCTTGGAAATAATATATTTTACGCTTGTTATTTAATTCTAAGACATTTGCCAAACTAATAAAAAATTTCAACTCAGAGAGAGTTATATTGTCGCGCTATACAACTGCTGGTAGACTATTTCCGACGAATCTCGTTATTTTGAACCATGGTCAAGAAACGAGGACGACTCATGAGCTAGTACACCCCTCTCCTAACTTTCACTCCACAGCAATGGGAAGACATTTGAGACTCGACAAATTTCACGTGCATCAGCCGCCTCTACACGGCGAGTCTTCAGCAACACAAGGCTCGAACGCCAGCAACGAGTCTGTGACCTTGACTACTAGGCTACCTCGGCCTAAATTTTTACTGACAGCTCAAGCAAAATCTACTTTAATATCTATAACTGTTGAAAATCCTCGTGCAGCTGAATAGTGCGACGTTAATACATTCACTCACTATGCTAAAACTGTGAAATGTTTATATATATATATATTAGATACTTTTCTTCCATTAAATTACTATGATTATATATCGTACCTATAAAAATAGGTGCCTTTTCTCTGAACTTTTAACTAATCCCTGAAGAAAGAAATTTGCTTTTACTGCTAGGCGTTAAATTCAGCAAACGGTGGAGTTTGACTACATCACACAAAATATGCACTGATAGACGCTATTTACCTTGAGTTGTTACTAATTATATTGAATCTTATCATATTTTTATGATATCATGGACGGTGTTATTACAGTCTAGTACTTATTCCTTTAAAGGCATAGCACGCACATGTCTGAAACAACCGCTTCGGGAAATTTTTCGAGCAGCTGTGAGGATGGAGGGTAGCCGTATGCAAATCGTCAGCGGCTCCTTATTCTCACATTGAAACATTACTCTCCAAATTTTCCGCTTCCTAAAACTAAAATCCAGTATTATTTCTTTTATATTCCACTTGCACTTTTATTTACGGTCGTCAAGAAAATGCAGAGCCATTCTGCTTAAAATATATGTACCCAGGTTCAAAAATAAATCAACGCTTAATTTTTATGATTTTTTGAATAAATACTCTAAATTTCATTCGCATATTTAGTAACTTCGCCAGCAATTTTATAATTGGAAAAATAATTTGTTTCGTCACAATACAGTTTTTTTTAAAAAAGGAAATGATACTTTACATGTTTTAAGATTTTTTCCAAAATGAATCAATACCAATGCGTTTTTATGAAAATGATTTTTAAAAAACTCATACTTTTTGATCTTTTAGAGTTAGTGATGTAAAGAATAAAATGCCGAAAACTTTTTTTTACGAATTTTTAAAATATACTCAAATTTTAAATATTTAATAACTACTTATCAAATTCAAAGCTTTTATAACTTCTTCATTTATGAAAATAATTGTATGAAACTTTTTTTCCGTGTATCGTACATTTCAAAAAATGCTCACAATTTTAATTCAATATTTAATGCATTTGTGAAATTTTGCAATTATAAAAATTTCTACTTTTTTCAACATACAACTTTTAAAAAGGTACATTTTCGTTTCCGGGATCTAAAAAGTCGCAAAGTGAGTGAGTGAATATTAAAGTCCCACTGTGTTCACATTTACTCGAGAGATATGATAGCGAGAGGGGAAGGGGAATTTCCATGACAATATGTTATGCATTTACAAATGTCCGTGCAATGCAGGTGGGAAATAAAACTCTCTGACAAATTCAACGAAAAAATTTCGAAACGGGGAATTTTAAATTATACAGTCGGTAAAAGCCCGAACAACGCCGAGCTAAATAGAGTTGGGGTGGGGCTGGAAGTCATTTTGAAAAAAGAGTATTAGAAGTGTTTATTTTGTGAAGGAAAGAGAAAATTTATAAAAGTAGAGAAAACCCGTGCAACGCCAGGCCATGCAGCTAGTATATATTAATCCATGTAGGGTTAAAAAAACACATTATAACAATAATTAATGACGAAGTCAAATTATTCAATGTACGTTCTGTATCATAACGTCTCGTACTTATGGAATCATGGAGATGCAAAAAGCAGAAGAATTATAATTGTTTCCAAGCAGAGTATAGGGCCCAAATGTTTCACTATAAGCCGAAATCCATTCAATTTTTTCCAAAAAATGCTGAATGATTAAACGTATCGCTTTTATCATAAATAATCAGTTTTCTTCTGTTGTCAAGTTTGATCGTTTGCAGTCTAGAAGGGAATTGGTTAACTTTTCACACTTGTCAACTAAAAGTGAAGTGAAATAGATCTCAAGTAAAACTTGGAATCGTAAATTAGAATTAGAAAACAAACATCAAAGAAAAACGGGGGATAAATTAATCTGAAAATTTTTTTTAGTAACCGTTGACGTAATTATTCATGTACCGTTTCAAAGTTCCAAAGATCATGCAATTTTATTTGTCAAAATATCTTTGTGGTACATATCAAGCTCCATTCTAATGTGCCCCTGCACACATATTGAGGAGGACTGTTGTGAAATCAAATAAACTTTTATTGACACAAAATAAATGATTTATTAAAAAAAACTAATATAAGCTTGTGTTTGTAATGTAAGTTGCTAGTAAATTTCTCTGTTTCCTTGTATAAAATGGGATATGTGCTTAATGTGTAATATATATATATATATATATATATATATATATATATATATATATATATATATATATATATATATATATATATATACATATACATATATATATATACATATACACATATATATATATAATATATATATAATATATATACATATATATATGGGAAAAATGACTACAACCTAAGGATGATAAATGATTTATTTAACAAGATGAGAAAGATCTAGATTATTATATTGAACAGCAAAGGAGAACGTCTTTCTCCTACGTCTAAAGCTTAGCGTCACTAACGTCCGTCTAACTATTTTCCCGTGTCTCGTTTTAGTCGGGCATTCCTGACGGGGTGTGACGTCAGTGTGGACTGCTCCACCCTAAGTACAGGGGGAGAGGTTGTCCATTGCACATATCCAACCCTACATATATATATATATATAATATATACATACATATATATAATATATATAATATATATATACATATATATATATGTATATATATATACATATATATACATATATATATATATATATATATATATATATATATATATATATATATATATATATATATATATATATATATATATATATATATATATATATATAAATATATATTGCTGGACAGTTGCTAAGAACAGATAACACTATCATCCATAGCAACCACAAAATGAAAGGAAGCAAAATGTGGAAAATTAGAATAAGTGCGGGATATTAGTAAAAAGTATGAGTATGCAAATTTTTTTCCACGTCTGTTCATCACGTGATAGCGTTCATAAGAGCTTTAAAGGTTTTGACGCGTGTGGACAGTTGTTGTTTCAAGTCAAAGTTTTACAGGAAAGATTTAATAGACCAACTTATAATATTTGGCATGTCTTCCCGACATCACATAGATGATTTTATGCGTGGCCGAATTATTGGAAAGATCGAAGAAGGGCGAAAAATAACAGACGTTGCCAGGGAGTTCGACATCGCTCACAGCGTTGTTGCATGGCTGTGGAAGTCATTTAAAACTACTGGAATGTGTAGTAGACGGCACGGGGGAGGTCGTGTTAGAAGTACGACGCCTGCAGAAGACAGATATATCGTCCTATCAGCAAAAAGGAACAGGCGCACCACAGCTCAGAAGGTGGCAAATCAGTTTCTTGCTGCCTCAGGAAAGCAGATCTCCCGAAAAACTGTTGTCAGACGTTTGAGGGGAGGAGGAATATACGCACGCAGACCTGTTGTGTGTGTCCCATTGACCAGACAGCACCGTACTGCCCGTTTGCAATGGTGTCGTGAGCATCACAATTCGACTGAACAGGACTGGGTATGCGTGCTATTCTCAGATGAGAGTAGGTTCAGTCTGTCATCGGATTGTAGACGCCAACTGATCTGGCGCGAGAGTGGTACTGCTTATCGTCCAGAAAATATCCAGGCAAAGGACCGATATCCGACATGCAGTATCATGGTGTGGGCCGGCATTATGATCAATGGCCACACGTGCCTACATGTGGTTGCGAAGGGGACTATGACGGACCAACGATACATTGATGAAGTTCACTTCCTCATGTTCGTCTTTTCCGTGGTGCTGTCGGTGATAAATTTGTTTTTATGGACGACAACGCAACATGTCATCGAACACTCGCTGTTCAGGATTGTCTAGACAGCGAGGGTATTTAACGTCTCGTATGGCCAGCGCGTTCTCCAGATCTAAACCCCATTGAAAATGTGTGGGATGCTTTGGGGAGGCAAGTTGCTGGTCGAAACTATCCTCCGACAAACAAGAACACCCTCATCCGTGCACTCACAGAGGAATGGGATAAATTGCCTCAACAGCTGCTGGATAATGTTGTGCAAAGTATGGTACGACGTGTGGAATGTTGCATCACACTCCACGGTGGACATATCCCGTACTGATACTTTTCTTTAAGGTGCCTGCTGACTTTTAGATGCATTGTTCCATTTCTCCGTACGCAGATTTTTTTTTTCTTTCAGATGTTTCACAGCTTTTGTACTTTCCAGAACAATAAATATTCTTTATTCTAATGTCTGAACAGTGTGGCAACTGTATTTTATCCTACTAGGCCTCATGTCTCGCTTAATGTTATGCTACATAGCAATTTGTGATCCGTCCTTAGCAATTGTCCAGCAGTGTATATATATTAGGTTGGAAAAAAAGAAATCCATATTATTTTTTTCGGTAGATGGCTGTAGTGTCAATATCGTGTGAAGTATCGATCAAAAAACTTGAAATTTATGCTCGTTGTCAAGGTGACATTTCAAACTAAAAGAATTTGTTTGCATTTTTTTGCTTGGTCCATTCAGTTCTAAATTACAGGGTGTTAAATATGGAAGTCGAAGTTAAGTTATTTCTTGATAAAGGCGAAAATGCAAGCCAGCGGCTGAAATTGTGAATGGTGTTTATGGTGCCAATACTGTAACAGCTAATGACGTGCAATTTTGATTTCCTCTTTTCCGTTCAGACATTTTTGATGTTAAAGATGCACCTCTCACATACAGGCCCATCGTCGAAAAAAGTCAATAAAGTCATAGAAATAATCGATGTTGACCGGCATTTTAGTAGTCGTAACATCGCCCAAGAGCTAAAGATCGACCATAAAACAGTTTTAAACCATTTTCACGAAGTTGGATTTAAAAAGAAGCTCGATGTTTGTGTGTGTGGGTGGTACACCAATTAACACCAAAAGTGTCACATACGACAATATTGTGCGAAGCAGCTCAAACAGTGACCAAAATAAGACTAACGGCCAGGAAGGTTCTACTGTGTATTTAGTGGGACTGGAAAGGTATAATTTATAATGAATTGCTTCCGTATGACCAAACACTAAATTCAGATATCTACTGTCAACAACTGGATCGTCTGAAGTCAGCGATGGACCAGAAACGGCCAAAATTCGCCAACAGAAAAGATGTTGTGTTCTATCAAAACAACGCCAGGACACACACGTCTGTAGTGACTCGCCAGGACCTCTGGGAGCTTGGTTTGGAAGTTTCAATGTATCCACCATATAGTCCGGACCTGGCACCAAGCGATTACCACCTTTTTCTCGCATTGCAAAACTTCCTGAGTGATAAGAAATTGTGATCCAGAGAAGATTGTGAAAATCGATCACTAGAGTTTTTCGCCAATAAGGACCAAGACTTCTAAGAGAGAAATTATGAAGCTATCTTGTGACAAATCTATACGGAACTTTATCACTAACCTTCTGAGTCGTCCTTTTTAGGGAAATTTAATTCCCTACCTATTTCCAATCAACTCCAAAAAGCGGACATGATTCCTTGTTATATGCAGATTAGATAAAGTATTTAAGTCAAACGGAATAGTAAAGTTAGAGCAGTAGGAGATAGAGATTGAAGCAGAAAGTTATAGTGAAGTTAAATTGA
The DNA here is from genome assembly GCA_019973935.1 of Trichonephila clavipes. Classification (NCBI taxonomy): domain Eukaryota; kingdom Metazoa; phylum Arthropoda; class Arachnida; order Araneae; family Nephilidae; genus Trichonephila; species Trichonephila clavipes. The sequence continues at coordinate 382,765 of BMAU01020910.1, read as the reverse complement.
AGATTTCTTGTTGGAGATAATTTAACCTCAAGAAGAGTTGAGATTCCGTTGGTAATTATTGATTTATAATTAAAGTCTCATTAAAGTTTTAAGAGTGAGATTAAAGTTAAATGTTCAATAGGAACAGTATTAAATATAATTCTGGGATCTCTTATCGTGTTAATCTCTGCGGGATCGTTATTTAATTGTTAATTAATTGGATCATTAATTCATTAAGTTAAATTAAATGATATTACCTTTAAAACCTCATAATACTAGTTAGATATATTTGTTAATAAGTCTTTGATTCTATTCGGATAAGATAACCAAATAAAGAAAGTTGTTTATAAAAATGGCTTCTGGTTCTTACATGACTCCTATTTATTCTCGTTCTCAAAGTGAGGTCCAAGGAGACCCTCACAATCTTTAAAAAGGCAACAAATTATGCAACAAAACGGTGCATATTTGACCCAAATCGGACACTCCGAAGCATGTTAAATAACTTCTTAAATTGGATGCAAAAATAATGGATTTCTTTTTTCCCAACCTAATATACTGAATATATCTTATAAATAATAATCACACGTTATCGAAAATCATTTTACTTTATATTGACTTAATTTCATGGCTAATAAAATTAATAATATATGAGATTGAATGGTTTTTCATATCGCCCCACACTTTAAAATTAAGTTAAAAGTTTCGGGGTTTCATCTATCATGATGTGGCCAGATTATCTTTAGTAATTACTAATACTTAACGGTCTCAATCGAATTATTATTTCTGTCTTTCATTACCTAAAGAGTTGATACTAACCAAAACTTTCCTCCTAACCGTAACTTATGAAAAGTTTCACGAACTGTGTAAATGTTTATTGGTAAACTAATGTAATTATGCACAAATATGGTTTTCAAAATATAAGATATTCTGTAATGGAAAAAGGCTGAAATATAAATGGTACATTTTTACGGAAAATTGGAGCATTCACGAAATCCATAAGAAATTTTGTAATTCATATTTCCCCACCCTTATGTCTCAAGCTCCATTAAGAAGCCATTAAACTTACGTTTTAAATGCGAACGTTATTTTTTTGAAGTAATACGACTTTTTATTTTCCAAGCAAAAAAAAATAGCTCATTAGGGTTTTGAATGGTTTTCCTAAGTAATATTTCAATACATTTTACTCAAATATTTCCAGTAAGTCTCCGATGACAAATTAGTCACAACGTGAAGCGAGTTTGTACTTCCTAAATATTAAATGCATTTGCAAAAATTAAAGTAATGACGATAAACTAAGTGTAAAGCCGACCAAGTCGCAAATTTCATAAAAAATAGAATAAGTAATCTAAAGTGCCATTTAGAATGGGAGACTCTGCAGGAAAAAAACTAAATAAAAATAATTTTGAGAATAAATTCATTTCAGTATGTAAGCTTATTTTGTGCTAAAACATGAAGTAAGCTTTACTTATGATATTCTATGTCGGACCCATTACTTAACCGATTCTATTTCCTTATAAGAATGACCGTGTGGGTAACGAGCTCAGGTATTGTCCTCCTCACTTAATTCAAAATGACGAAATCCGTCATCAATAGTTCTCAATTTGTTTCGAAGTGCAATATTAACAAACAATAGATCCATTCTTGCTTTCTTTTATCACTCGGTGGGTTTTGCATTGCAGAAATTATTTGTTTGACAAAATAAAAATCTTATAGAAAATACAGACTTGGAGAAGAATTTTGGAAACTCTTGATACAAAAGAAATAAGAGCGTACATTCTTCTTTTGTCTAAAATTTTAAATAATGTTGCTTTTCATAATAAATCAAGGGTGAGTCAGTTTCAAAGGGATAAACCACTCATAAAAAAACTTAAGGAGCAAAGTCTATCGAGGCATTCAGTCAAAATTTATGAAACAAAATAATTTGAATAATTTATTTTTCATCAATAATACTAGCAATAGGTACATTTACCAATTGAACTTTTCTAGTAATTCTTATAGCAGTCTCACAATGGACGGAGTAGCCGAGTGTCATGGTTATGAACTCGTGGCCAGCGAGACCTCTGATCTACAGCAGTAGCTGTGGCGGCAATTTTAGTGCTGTGGCCAAACCGATCTACCTCTAGGATTGAGGGGGAAACACTGCAGGAAATATTTGAAACAATTCGATTCCCGTGACGATACATGTTGAGTTAGGGAATAATGGTCAGGAATATAGGTCTACTGCTTTTTTATATACTAATTTTGCATCATTTAAAGATTTAACATAAAAATAAACAACATAAAATATATAACTATCCCTTCAACATATTTATTAAGATAAGAAATAAACGACATAAAATATAAGTGTTTTTTTTTCAATATACTTAAATAAAAATATATTTTAATACGAATCCTGTTCCTGCAAAGATTATCGTAATATCACACTATCAGAAGTATAATTTGTGACTTCCGATTTCGAACAATTCTGAACGACTTCTTTGCGGACTCAAAATATTTGTCTTAAATCAAAAGATTTGTTCACATGGATATTTAGTTACAAAAGCAGAAAACACAGTATCCATGCATTTTTCTTCAAACGATCAAATATCTCTGGAAACGACATCCAAAAATTTAAAATAGCTAAAAAATTATCAGCAAACGCATTTTTCCGATTTTGTTTGTCATTCCATAATTGCTGCTTTCTATAATTCCCAATGATATTCTCCCAATATTAGCTGTATTTCTAAATTATCAGTTTCTATCCACATAAAAAATAACAAACTTGTACAATAGTGCATATTGTCATTGAGAATAGTACCACGTGCCAAATGTGACACGCGTGCCATAGGTTGCCAACCTCTGGTGTAGAGGGGTAATATATGTTAAATTTGTCACACAAACTTTCAAGTTCTTAAATTTTTATGACTTTTTGGATTTGGACTATGGATTTTGTAGATTGTTGTCGCTTTTACTACACGAGTGTAGTGACTGTGGTAGCTTAGTGGTCAAGGTAACGGACTCATGTCCGGATGGTCATGAGTTCAAGCTTAGTACCACTGAAGACCCGCAGTGTAGGGGGGTGATGCAGGTTAAATCTGTTGAAGCTCAAATGCCCTTCCGTTGGTATGGAGTGGAAGTTAGGAGATGGGGTGCCAGTTCAAGTGTTCGTCACTTGACCATGGTTCATAATTACGGGGTTCATCGCCAAAAGCCTCCGAAGAGCTAAATAGTGAATATTCACTCTTTCACAAGAGTTTGGTACAAAATGTCGAGGTCTATCACCAGTAGCACATGTTAATTAAAGTGAAATCAAATAACGTTTACCAACAGCGTGTGAGTGAATATTACATCACACTGTTCAGCTGCACGAGGGCGTTTCACGATACCAACAGCCTTCCTGATGCTTGGAAGTTTAAGAGAGGCCTCTACCATTCGTAACTTTTGCGATTATTGTAAGTTTCGTTTTTTCTTGCAACATCACGTATTTTTAATGCTAAGTGACATAGAAAATACTACAATAATAACCACAAGTGCAGAAGTTTGGGAAACAGAGACAGACATCAACGAGTTAAGTTTATTTTTTCACGGAACGCAGAACAACATCAGCTCAATAGGTTGCTGAACCACCAATGGTGGAGTTATACACAAAGCAACCCGTCTATGTATAGCTATACTTTTTGGTTTGTGGGACATCTTGAAGGATGGTTCTCCACTCCCAGTCAACCATTAGACACTGTTCGTCTTCTAAAGGTGGCAGTTGCAGATCATGCAAAGTACACCCAATTATGTATCGAATGAGTTTGATTGATGAAAGATTAGGGGGAATAAAAAATAAGAACCATCTATCCATCTTACAGGGCAAGTGAGCAATGGGTGTCAAAAGACATTGGGGTTAAACCACAGAAAGAAGAGGATCAACGATATAGTGCATCGTCAACGCAATGCTGGCTTATCTTAATTTCTTGAATGCTTACCAGAAATGATGCCACGCGAAGCTACAGAATCACATGATGCAGCTTTCTAAACATTACCGCCGCCGGATAAAACTTATCAAAATGTAAGCGTGAAGCTTGTAATCAACGACTTTCGTTTAAAAAGTATGACCCACCTGTGTGTGTGAGAACACGATCTTCAACCTTTCTGTCGACTGAGTGAGTGTTATTCAACAACACATTGCGAGGGCTATTTCCCACAGACCTTGTAATGGCAAACCATGGTCAAGAGACAAGTACGACACCTGGACTAGCACCACCTCCTAACCACACCAGCGGGAAGACTTTCGTGCCTCGACATATTTAACGTGCACCAACCCTTTCTACAAGGCGGGTTTTAAACAACACTAGGCTCAAACTGCAGACACGCCGACCATGAGTCCGCGGCCATAATCATTAGGCTAACTCCACGGCTTTTGTCTTTATTTTAGTCGAGATATAGATTGAAAATATTGACCTCTATTTGGTTTCTAAAATATTCTATAGAATTATTTTCTTTTCAACTAAAGATAATATACAGGTTAGCGAAATGAAACTTCCGCAACACAAAGAGCCCTGGTGACAGTTCTACTTGTCCGAAGAGAAAAATATTTCGGCAACAGACATTTCGGATAATGCACTCAAGATTTCTGAAATAAAAAAAACGTTTAAAAATGGCCACTAGATGGCACTTATGGCGGCGAATACTGCTCTTCAAATGCAAAGCATTTGTCAAACTCTTCCCAGTATACGTTATCTTTCAAAGAGCCCCATAACCAGTAGTTGCAAGGGGTGAGATCGGGTGATTATGGAAGCCAGTCTGTGAGGAATGATCGGCTCTTTACACATGCCGCTGTAAATGCCTGCCCTAACAATTGTTGGACTAAGCTTGCGATTTGAGGTGGGCTCCACCGTGAATGAATGTAGTTTCTTGTAGGCAGCTTCGTTGCTGGAGAGTAGGTATTACGTAGGTCTGTTATATCTTAAGATAACGTTCCCCGTTAACAGAAGAGGTAGTAAGACCTTGAGGGGGTCACTCGTTAAAAAAAAGAAATGAGTCTTACAGTAGTCGCATATGATGTGTAACATCTGACATGTTATCGTGGTAAATATGCAAATTAACTTTTTTCCTGAAAAAAATATGAATCGGGTGTGTTTGGAAATAATTTTCTATCGAAAAATTATATCTTAATGAAAATTGTACTTAATTAACAAAAGTAGTAATGCAATATATTATCAAAAATAATTATTATTGTTCAATTTGGAGAAGAGCGGAGACAATAGACTTATGATAACTAAAATATGACACATATACTTGTGATTTCAAAGTATATCATCGTTGGGTGGATGACCTGAGTACTACCCAGGTCTTTCGAGCTACAACCTCATATCAGTAGGTATTTGAGTGACTGTACATGATTGACTTTTGCCCTATGTTAAGTTTAAATGCTTTAAACATGAAAAAAAAAATACAGGGAATTTTGCGAAAATAAAAATTTAAAATGCATTAAAAAAGAGAAAAGAAGCTTCAAAGTCGATACAAAGCACCGAAAATAAAGCTAAAATTTCGATCTTGGGTGGGCGGGGCTAAGCCGACCAATGGGAATGCAGCTAGGATCATGAAAGAGTAGTTGAAAATAAAACAGAAAAAAGCTTTTTTAAAAGCTATTAAAATATACTATCAAGAATAAAATTAGTAGAGGAACATTTAAATATATAAAAAAAGATCAGCCAGAATAATTTTCCGAGGAAAATAAAAGAGTAAAAAGTAAAAATAGTAGAATCTGTGGAAAGAGGTGAAATAAGCGTTTAAGTTGGAGAAAGTGAGATTTGAGAGGAGAAAAATAGTTATATGAGGAGGGGGTCTCTGAGAGAATATTTCTAGGTTTGTTGAAATTTGGATCAGGGATATATTTTTCAATATCCAAGATCGAGAGATTTCTAGAATTATCAATATTTTGAAAGAAGTTTGTTGCAATCTTTTTAATGAACTATCTAATTGACAGCATTTTATTTGTCATCTTGAGGTCAATTTTAAAGTATTTAAAATCCGTTGAAAAACAGCGTCAATAACAGTACCACTGTTAGTAATCGAAACATTCTAATTTTTTTTTGTGTTCATTTCTAGCTTGAGTTCATCATTCATAAAAGCTATGAGCGGCTCAGCTTTTGGCAAACTAAAGTTAAAGATAAAATCACCACTCAAAATCAGGTGAAGCGAGTAATAATTTTTTTAAATGAGTAGAACCACCTTCGTTACATGGTAAAAGTACAAAATATAGGAAATCTTTAATTTTTTTTAACCGTTTGATTCGAAGAAATGTATACGACCGCCGAAATCATTGTTCAGTTTTAAATAAGCATTCTGCCGCACTTATGTTCCCCAATATATCATGACTAACGGATTTAGAGCCAAGTGATCAAGTACTTGATGACTACTAGAGTTGGATTCCCATGCGAGGTAGCGAAACAACACAGTCACGCACTCTCATTGGTCGAAACAAGTAGCGCACGCTTACGTCACATCCTATTACACACATTCGTCCCTTTTCACGAAATCACTCTCACAAATATCTAGAAACCGAGAGGAAAGATGTTACACATCAAAAACTAGAGTCCGAGAATGAATGAAGTAGTGAACCTGCACCATACGGTCACTTTCGTATCATGCAAAGCTCTAGCATGTAACGTGGGGGGGGGGAGGGCTCAGTTGTCCAGATTCGACTATTATGGCTGTTCCCTTGCCTATTAAGTGGAAGTGGGGCTCAATCGCACACAGTATGTTCCACGGCCATGAATCATCGACCGCCATTCTTGCGAGAAATTCTATCGCGAAGGTTTTGCGAGTGTCTGGGTCATGCGGTTTCAATTGCTAAACCGCTTGAATCTTTAACGGGTAGAAATTCAAAATTTTATGCATGACCTGTCAAACAATGGAGTAGGGCATATCAAGGGTACGTGAAATTGTTGGTCTGCTGATAGTTCCGTGAAGCGATTCACTGCTTGCTTCTACGATCGCTGTAGCAATATCTTCTACGACGACGGTGTTGATTCATTTTCGGCCTCTCCCAGGAGCTGTCCTGTTTTCTCGAATTTTACAATCATGTCTTTAAGTATCTTAAGTCCTCACACTCCGACATCAGCCCAAGTCTTTGTTTCTTGAAACTAACAGCTGCCGCTTCATTCTCACTGTTGCGGTATTACACCTCCACAAGAAGTGCTCTCGCATGCAACGTCAGCATTATGCAATACTTATCTGCTTGTGGCAAGAACAACGTCATGCTGTAACATATTTTGCTGGAATGTGCTGACCTACAGCCATTATCTATTGGCAATTTTTTAACAATATGTTTTTATTTCAGAAACCTCGAGCGCATCATCTGAAGTGTCTGTTGTCCAAATATTTTTTACTTAGGACCAGTAGAATGGCCTCCAGGGCCCTCTTGGTAGCGGATGTTTAACTTCACCGACCCTGCGTTTATGTTAGAGCTCTTCGCGAAATTGAAACACTAAATATATAAATTTTACTCCTCTAATTTGTGACCTGGAATCATTAAAGCTAAAATTCTAGATCAGAATAGGGAAGACTATATTTTATGAAATAGATCCCTGAAAGATATTTTACATCACGATATTTTAAGGTCTGAAGTTTTAGAAACGAATCGGGCCGCGGTAGCCGAGTGGTATAGGTATCGGATCGTGGCTTGCTTGGTCACGAGTTCGATCCCAGTACCACTAAAGACCCGCCGTATACGGCAGCGATGCACGTTAAATCTGTCGAGAGCTGAAACGTCCTCCCGTTGGTGTGGTAGTTAGGAGAGGGGGTGCCAGCTCAGGTGTCGTCCACGTCACTTAACCATGGTTCAAAATTACGTGGTCCGTCACCAAAATCCCTCGTGTAGCTGAACAGTGCGACGTTAATATTCAATCAATTTAGAAACGAATCAGGTTTAAATGAAATCGGTGATTTCAACACACCTTTTTTTTTTTTTTAGAAGGTTGAATATTTTTTCAAACTGTATGCTTTTATTAGTGGAAAGAAAGTCTATATGCCAATGCAAGAAAAGCATACAAAGAGCCCACCTAGATACATAACTCAGCGAATTAGGAACCAACAATGCCAAATAATTTTGCCGTGGAGTTATGCTTCACCAGATTTCCAATTCAACTCTCTCTTAAATTATATCTTTTCGAAAACATCAAATAAATCACAAAAATGAAGTTTTATTGCAAAAAATGACAGTTTATTCATTCAATCTAAATCTTTTTCCTTGTCCGCTGTCTCAAAATCATCAAACGCCATCAATGTAGTTGTCGCTCTTTAGAATAAAAATGACGTCGTTTTCGGATAGAATAGCTCAGCTGAAACTATACAAATAGAAATTTAAAAAATTATTTTAACGAAAGCATATTATTATTAACCATATAGTTGTTACTCTCCCTTGAGACATTAGCTCTTTCCATTCAGTTTTCTCATTCTATTTTTTTAAAGTATAAAAATGGCGTCATTCACGTTAATACTGTTTTGAGTGGTTCGTTTGTATGTATTTTAAAATTCTTATAAGAGTTAATCCCGATAACTTTCTGCCGTGATATTTCGTTATAAAATATACTGAAGAAGAGATGCTTTCAAATAATATGTAAGATGTTGATGCGTTTTTTTTTTAAAAAAACATTCTGGTGAATTTTTTTTTATGCAATAAGCATGAAATGCAGAGTTTGTGTTAAGGTTAAAATGACAAACTTGTGATTATGTGTTGCTTGATTTCAAATGATGGATTGATTCGCTGTAAACTGTTGCTCTTGTCTAAAGCTTTCAATGAGAACGTCATGATAAACGCTACGGAATCACTGGGGGTATAGGTAATAATATTTAATTACTTAACCGAGTAAATTACATTTGTAATTTCCATGAGCACACTCAGAATACATATTTTACATGAAAGTAACTTTTTGAGAGCAATCGATTTTATTGATGTACCTTTTTGTATAGCTATCCATAATATTAGAAAGATCATAATACAAACTTAATTTTCTTTTTACTTTACGCATTCAAATACATATTTTCAATGTTTTTTTTTTAACTCTTTGTTGTATTTCACCAATTTTTTGGAAAAAAGGGATCTTTCCTTTTAACCCTTTCGCTGCGCATTTCGCGATTTCCACGGGCAACATAGTTGTAGCAAAATTTGGGCAACCCGCGATTTCCATGGACATCTCAAATGTCGCAAAATATGCACAACCCGCTATTTCCCTGGGTGTGCATTTCCCCATTTATTTAGCTGTGCAACCCGTGCTGTTTCTGTTTGTTTTCATTTATTATTTTATGCTTATATTTTTATAATATAATTCTGTATTATAAAATGAAAACTCTTTTACGATTTTTTTTTTGTATATTTTATTTCTAAATGGAAGATTTGAAATACGTAATAATACCATACGCAAGCGGGAGGGTTAATAATAACATTGTGAAACTATTTTTGAAGGCCTTACCTTTCCTTAATTATAATACGATGTTGCCATGTTTTTACAATCCAACTTGAATTCACTTCATAGCTTTAAGTCTTTCAGAAGGTTTTAATTATCCAGATTCACTATTTTTAGAATTCTCAAATATTCATTTCACGCGGGTTCGTTAAATATTCCCGTGAATTCATTAACAGTGTCTTCCGCGAACTCTAGAACTTTTTAAAAATCATATCGTATTCAAAGTCAATGTTTGATGAGAAATGTGATAGTAAGGTAGAGAGCACACAGAAACTGGAGAGCATTATTATATATAACCACAGCTTCATTTTATTCATTAAAATCTCCTACATACATCGACGTCGTTTCTCAGGAATTCAATATTCTTAAACAGCTTTACTTATGAAAAATTCTTCACATAAGTTCAGTCATTTGAGTAGTTCCTGGTTTCAATAATCCGATAGTGAAAAAAATCCCAAATTTCACTCGGCCACCTTAAAGTTTCCGTTACCTAGAGTAGGGGTCTTCAACCAGTGACCCGCGGGTCACGATTGGCTTGCTGAAGCATATTTATTGAAAATGAGGCATTTTCATAAAAATATTGCCTTGTCTGCTTTTTGTCATGAAAACGCCATTTTATCTATTTTTCTTGTTATTTAAAATATTTCACTCATGTGTTTGATACCCGCTTGAGATAAAATTCCAGAAAATAAAGAATTTTTCAAAAATTTCTCTGTATCTTAAATAAGTGAAAACTGATGAAGTATTTACTGACTTGCCACGAAATGTGGTACAGTTACTTATTACATTGTAAGAAAGAATGTAGTAACATAATAACAAAATATGGAATCCCGAATCAGAGATAAAGCATTTACCTCGAGAAAAGTATGTCCTCACATAAGCTTCAATGACCTCATTCCTATAGCTCTCTGCGTTGACATTATTCACATCGAAGGCGTGCAGAGGTGTACGATTGCCCAATATTGTGTCACAAGGATTCCTTTGCCACCAAATGTGTCAATTTCTGTTACGTAGGAGGGATGAAAGTGTGAGCCCCAGTGTTTCTCCAGATAAAGACTCGATGAGAATCCCTCTGTTTGGTGAACACCGATTCATCCCTGAAACGAACACGGTTTAATTATTGTGGTGTCTATTACTGATCTTTTTGGCTCCCCACAATATTTGTACTTTCCTGTTGGATGCAGTAAAAGAAACACACATGCCTGGATGCAAATGCCAGTCTCTGCTAGACGTCTGTAGACTGTTTGCCTAGAAGTTCTTCCATACCCAGCACCAGGGTTATGGAAAAGCTGAGGAACCGTTGTCGGGCGTTTAATGCCAAGTTGTGATCCTGTGCAGGTGTCGTAGCTCTGTGGCGGTCTTAACTAACTTCCCTGGGGACAGAGTACCACTTGTTTGAAATTGATTCCTTATCCGTGATACCACTTTCGGTCCACACATAACAACTGACCCACCTTCGCTTGAAACTAACCAGCTTCAAGTCTGGAAGTGGCTAATAATGAATGTACTACCCATTCTCCAAAATTGTAAAATACAAATTCTGTCAATTTTACTGCCAGAAATTTCATCAAAAAACATGTTTGCGACCTTAAATTTGGACATGAGTGTAGTCCCGAATTCACAATAATTTGTCTTGAGGGAACAGAGGAAAACATTTGATGAAGTGTTAGACAAGTGTTCCTTCCTATATATGCATGTGTATGTGGGTGGGTGTGTAAGCTCATAGTACAAACATTAGGAGTTACAAATGACAAGAAATATCTATGGTTGTAACTCAAGCAATAAAGCGCTAGAGGGCATGTCCCAGTAAATCAAATCAAGTAGATTGTCACTTTTATTTCCGGAGAGGATAACCGATGAAATGACAGACCACGGTAACTAAGTGGTGACATTCACAAACTCGTGATAGGCATTGTTTACGTCCGTTTTTGGGTTCAAGTACTATTGCTGCTTAAACCTTGCCGTGGAGTGGGACTAAAGCATGTTTCAACTCTCTAAGCTCAAACTTTCCCGTTGGCGTAAAGTTGAAATTTGGAGAATGGAATGACAGTTCATGAGTCGTCCTCGTCTCTTGATTGTGGCTGAAAATTAACAAAGTGTTAAATCGTGTTACAATGTCAATACGATGATTGTTCTGTAATTTTGGAGACACCAGCCTGGCAGCCATTTCGGTATTTCTTGCTGCTCCTGTTGTATATATCCAAGTCGTCCTTTTTTGAGTCAAGAAAGGGAAATGTTTTTGTACTTTTTTGTGTGTTTCTGCATTCGATTCTCTCTGAAATAAAACTTTTAACTGCACTTTATTTGTTTTCTTTTTATTAAAAGTAAGTTTTAAAGATATCTATTTTGTTCGTTGGAAGAGCACGAACTTATGTTCATATGCCAACAAATGTTTAATAGAGTTTGAGAAATCTTAGATGTAGTATGGGTGTATTTCTCTTATTGGAATGGAATATTTTATCCATAATTATTTATCAAAACCTAAATAAAAACATTTCAGTGTTTATTCTTTGAACTGCTTTCTCTAACAACGTTTCCGTACTTTTTCAATTCCATATTACTCATGCGTGAATGCAGCTGCATTTGAGGTAAGATTACTGACATGAAAGAAATCAGGATCAAAAGTACTACTTTTGGAAACAGTCTTTATTGTTTAAATTTAGTACAATAGAAATACTTTATGCCATGTTCTAATTCGAATGCTCTATTCTGGCTCTTTTTAATGAAATATGAGTACAAATTTTAATAATTCTAATTTTTGGTCATATTTCAAAGAATTCCTAATATATTGAGAATGTGTATATATCGAGTGGGCGTGGTATGTAACTTTAAAGTGGAAGGTGCTAGCTTCAAGTGTCGTCTTCGTCAATAGACAGAGGTTCGAAAGTGCAAAGTCCGCCATCAATGGCTGTTGCGTTGCTTTAGATAGTGGGAATGTAATTAAAACCAATAAAATAAAATGGTGTAATCACAGGTATTTGATTCTGGTTCAAAAGTACATTGTCAGTTACAATAGTCAGTTACAATATTGGAGTCCAAAATATGACAGAGATTGTATGTTTAATTTTCTCTATGTGAAATAGATGATTTGAATGGATGTGTACAATATTTGCGTTAATTTTTAAACTGTGTCCTTTTAGATTTATACGTCTGTTGTAGTAATTTTCTGTTAGAATATATAATCTGATATAAAATAATTTACTCCAAAAACCCTGCCTTTTAACTGCGTGGACTTTTACCACGTTTGAAGAACTATTTACTATTTAAATATTGTTTTTCTATAAATCATTGTACTCTAATTACAGCAATATGCTTCCATCTCTGTCACTTTTTAAAATTTATAATTCTTATTCAAAACAAACCGCAAATGTTACAGAAACAGAGTATTATTTAAAAAGTTTTTCCTATACATACACAATATATTTTATATCAAAACCTATTTATTATTTTATTACATTTTATTATGTTTATTACAGTTCAATATAATGCGTTCAATGCAATGTAATGAAATTGGTCTGTCAGAGAGAAAGTCCATTTCAAAAGAAGGACTTTATATATCATTGACAAATGAGCGATTGGAACAAAAAAAAGGGAAGATATTTTAACTCTTAGAATGTCGACTACAATTGTACATTTCAAAGAAAAACATGTAAAGAAGTAGAATATTTTTAAACAGCTCTACAAGCATGCTTTATATATCAAAAGGTCTTGCTATTTTTTGTTATAAGGCAAAATGTGATTCAGCAGAGCTATTATCAGTTAATCTTTCACCCAATCGGTTTTTTATAATTCAATTATTAATATTAAATATTATTGAGCCTATAAAACCGTGAATAAAACGTTGCTGACAGTGCGTATACGGGAAAGTGAAAGAGGTTAAATATTACATTTATTAAAGTGTGTTAAAAATGTCTATTATGTGTGTCTGCAGCTTTAGTGTAGTTAAACGTTTTCAGTTCAAAATGTCATCGATATTGTTTTTACAAAAGAAAACTCAGCTGTTTTTTAGCATGAAAGAATTGATTAATAATATTATTTTGAATAAAGTTTGTTTTATATATCATCTCATTTCTTAGAGAAGAAGCTCGACGGAAAAAACAACCTTTGCTCTATCTCTCAACCTTTTAATATTTCTAAAGAATGCATTATTGTAAATAATAAAAGTATCTACAGTATTTTTTTATTTCTTCAGTCATGTGAAACTGTTCAATCCTGTACAGCAGCGTTTCTTAAACACTGGGACGCGGCCCCTTTGAGGACATGACAACTCTACGAGGGGAGGTTCGAGCCTATTGAAAAGTCGAAAACAAAGTATTATTTAAAAAAATATATTGATTTACTGAAAGTAAACAAACAAAATACATTCTGACATAGTAAAAAATAAAATACACATTGACACTTATAAATGTATCAGTGCTACACAATTCATTTTAGAATTAATTTAACAATACAAAGTTAAGAACCAGTTTTTAATAATTACTCGTGATCCCCATGGAATTGTCATACGTAAAATTATTTAAAAAATAAACATTAATCCCCATGATTTGTACAGTTTGTAATTAATTTTTTAGATACCGGTTAAAAGTTACGATATTCGCTTCGCAATGTCAATCGTTTTTCAAGTAGGCGCGCGTATGTGATGTATTGGGGGGAATAAAGAAGCAAAAATAATGTCTAAAATAAGTAAATCCTTCTCAAACATTGGCAAGGTCCTTTTATTACATTCCAAAGCCTCCGGTATTATTTTATGCATAGCAGAGCACTGAAAAAATCATACTTCGAAAAGACGTATGTATGCGTCCGGGAAAATGAACGCTTCGGCTGATTTATATACGCCTGGGACACTTAAGAGGTTTATGTCGTATCGTAGTTTTAGTGCCAAAGTATAGCATTATTTGAGGGGCGCGCGATGAAAATTAGGATTGAATATCGGGTCGTGAACATTGAAACTTCGAGAGGCGCTGCTGTGAAGCTTCAGTCCGCCATGGTTTGAAAGTACTGAACATACTTTTTGTCCTAAGGAGACATTAGTATTAAATTCGTAAAGGAGGGAGATAATTTATTGAAATACTCTTTGTAAACGTAGAGGTGACCTTTTGAAATAAAAAAAATATGCAGGTTTTACTTTATTTTATATTTATTTCGTCAAAGATAATAATAAATATACAATGGTGGAAAAAATGAACATATTTTTGTGAAAAATTGCATCAGAATACGCCTTCGAAACCGCATGTGACATCTATCGTAATGCTAATTTTTTATTTTCTTTAAGTTGAAAAACAGGCATTAAAATGATTATAAAACGAAGTACATTTTTCTTGAAAATATTATAACGCATGATAAGGCTTTTTCAATTCACATTCTTTAATATGGCATAGTTTGCAAGAATATTTACATTGTTTCTACATTATGTATGGTATGCAAACTGCTCGAAAAAGATTTTCTGTTTGAAACATACATAACATTTTTATAATCTAATATCTCCATAGAACTGTTTCATTTGAAACGATTTTTCTTTTATTCTATTCTGTTCCTATGTTTTACATACACACATATATACATGCACAAACATACACGTACACGTACACACACATACACACATATACATACACACACATATACAGATACACACACACACCTTATTTTAAGCTAATACGACAATCCTCGTGGCTACTTATCGGTGTAATAATTTTAGTGGGAGATAAACCTAATATTTTATTACGAAACTAATACAAATAATCACTGTTTCACAAATAGGTTTATTAAGAAGAGTAACACATCAAATGTTTTAACAAACCAGTTCATTGTATTTTAAACAATTTCAATGTAACTATTACATAAAAACTCAATTTAAATGTAGATTTCTGTAGATTAGCTTTTTTATTCTACAAAAATGAGTACTTCCATACACAAAATAAATCAAATAGTGAAGATTATATGTCAATAGAGGTGAAATAATTGGCACTTATATAAGGCCTTAATTATGTAAGTGTAAGCTACTTATTGACCAGCTGGTTCAACCAAGATGTACCACAAGAGTCGCATTAGTATGTGTTGAATAAGATTTTAGTTATAGTTATTTCAATGTTTAGAAAAATAAAAAATAATATTTTTATAATATTTTTTTTTTCTTTTTTGCTGTTACATTCATTACCATGATCTATAAAATATGTATACTTTATTCTTAATATCTAAGGAGCAAGGTTCCTGCTTCAACTGCTTACGGTTATAAGCAGTTCATTTGTATTGGCTCTTCTTTTCTCAAACAAAATTTTCTCTAAGATATCTTTCATGCTATTTGATTCAGAACTTAATGAAATAGCGAACACACCCTTAACGATGCTGTAAAATGCTAAATTGTGTTTTTTCTTTTTAAAGAAGGCAGTAAAATGTATCTGAAACTATATTTAAATTTGCTATTTAATTAAATTAATATCATTTGAAACTATAGAAATTTAATATCTAAAGTAGCGTCTGTGCAAAATCTCTCCTAAAAGTAAGACAAAGGAAGATACATAGGAAAGAAGCAGTAAGAGGAAGATTCCATACATATCTTCGAGTGCGAGAGCTGTTCTCGGTGATCTCTCGGACACCCCAGAAAGAATATTTGCCCTCGTCTCGAAGAGCCTGTCATCTACAAACTTCTGGAACAGTCCTCCTTCAACAATGCGAAGAATAGCGGAGTCCAATTGAGACTTGCAGAAAAAGTTATTCTTCAAAGCTATCGCTGTGCTGTATTGTGCGATAGAGTCTTCAGAAATGAACTTTCTAGTAAAGGGGGGTATTCCGTACTTACTTTGCAAAATAAGTCTCGGACCCATCAGAGCAGCATTGTTGCCAATCATTGCTTTTGGGTCAGAGTTTTTTCTGCTGTCGTACATCCAGTTGTTGATAACAATTATTTCTCCTAGTTTTTTTAATGACAGAGTTTGGCTTTCAAGCAGTAACTGTATTTCCACACTTCCTTTTGGAACAAAAGTTTTGAACTTTCCTTTCAGGACTGCATCAGAGAGTTCGTGGAAATTTCTCACCCCTGGTTCTCTGAGCGGCACCAAGAGAAATGAGAGCAAAACAGAGCTGTAGATGAACAAGAAGAACGTCAATGAAACCAACATTGTTCCACTGACCATAGATTTTTCAACTGATTCCTTTCTGATTGCCATACGAAGAAGTCCGTATGAGCAGCATGTAAGGCAAGATTTCACCGATACCAACATTCGAAGAATCAAGGGAAACATCACAAATGCTACGGTAGCTAATATCCAAACTCTTAACTTGAAAGGGTAAAGAAAAACGGCGTATTTTGGTAAAAGCCCGGGCTGGTCTGTGACAAATGCCCTGTCAATGACGTAATAAGGTGAACTGAAATCAACAACTTTGTTTCGGTTTTCTGTGATAGCCAAGTAGGACAAACCC
The DNA here is from genome assembly GCA_019973935.1 of Trichonephila clavipes. NCBI lineage: Eukaryota > Metazoa > Arthropoda > Arachnida > Araneae > Nephilidae > Trichonephila > Trichonephila clavipes. The sequence goes on along the minus strand of BMAU01020910.1, from coordinate 365,933 downwards.
ATATCGGCTTCCCCTTTTGCCACCATACCAATGATCCCTGACCAATTGCCATCAGCCTTCATGGTACCCCACTGACCGTCATCTGGAGAAACAATTTCGTATCGAAAATTGAGTGCACTCGCCAAGGTCTCAAGTAATTTGCCTTCAATACCTGAGAGGGAAGTTCCGGAAGAGTTTCGGTTGAAGACAATAATTGGATCACCAGACAAAGAGGCAACTCTTATAAAGGCTGGAAATTTCATAGTTGATATCAGTTGCGGACAATGAAAGACTAATTCAATTAGAAAAAGTTCAATGCATACTTAATAAGCAATGAATTCTTAAAGTTAAGGATGCAATATAAAATTTCAGTTTTCGAAAGAGTAGTAAATCCACAAGAATGAAGATTATTCTTGTTTGTGTGACTGAATGCAAAATAATATCGGCATATAGTCAGACACATTGAAGCAGGACTGTCAGTTCAAATGGTTTCTCTTTTTATTATTATTTTGCTTTGATAATTTTTCCCTTTGTGTAAACAGCCAGGAATAATTCAGTTTTTGAAAAACCTAATCCAAGCATTTAAGGGCGTTCTCTCCCTGATGATTGGTACAGCAGTGAAGCGAAATGGACGAATGATATCCACAACTTTTACTCCATAAAAGCAATGTCACCAATGATTGTTTCTATTATTGAGGAGATGTAAACATTGAGCGATTTAAATCAAAAGAAAATAATAATTAACTTTAACTTATAACTAAATTGCTACTAGCATATTTATAAAAGTGTTTTTTAAAGAACTTGAAGTTATATTAGAAATTTGATTATTTGAGTACAAAAATGTTCGAAGTAATATAATGTGTTAGGTAAGAATTTGATGTGTTTGTGAAAAGGGATATGCACTTAGAACAACAAAGTCTAGTTGTGGAAAAACAACCTCACGCTACTTGGACTGAATTAGAACTTTCATCTGTTTTACACACGCAATTTTCAACTTAACAAATGATGTAGTAATAGAGAAAGGTATGTTTTGAATTTGCACTGGAATTTAAGTCATATTTAACTTCCTATAATATACGTAGTTATGGTATATTTACCTGAACTTCAATGACTGATACTAAATATGCCTTTTACTTAGAAAAAGAGGTAGGAAAAGTAGTCATTAAAATGTTTGCTGGCTAATAGCGCTGATTTTATTTACTAATCGTTGGTCAGATGTTCTTAAAAATTAAGAGATACAGAACGTTAGCAAGGGGAAATACAAAGAGACAATTGAAAATACTGTTAAACGTTTTGTAGTTTAGAGTCAATTTTTCATTTGAGTGTATATCAACGTCGCGTTTTGAAGTTACAAGAGGAGCTCCCTCTCCCCCTTAATTCTGAACAGGATAGATTTCACCCTACAGCTGTAAACCGCACCCCCGTACAGGAACAATCGAGGGATGGTGACGATTTTTAAACCGATTTGAATTGTAAAATTCAACAAAAAAAATCGAGGTCTAAAAGATCGATTTTTTATTCAAGTCTGCATTTACAATGTAAATATAAATTCATTTTATCAAAAACAAGAAAAGTACCCTAATAAACGCGCGCGATCTCTTATCAGTAATATCAGGGAATTCGACAATTACAATTATTTTTATTACCATATCAAAGTATCAGGTATAAAAGACATTTATTTTCTAAATGTATTTGTTACATTAAAAAGTTAAAAGTTTAGAAAATAGATAATACAGATTATATATATATATATATATATATATATATATATATATATATATATATATATATATATATATATATATATATATATATATATATATATATATATATATATATATATATATATATATATATATATATATATATATATATGGTTCCCAATTCTTAATATCTAAGCTTTTTTATAAACAGTCTGTCAAGTCTACAGGGATCCAAGCGGCTCCGCTCATCTCTTGCGATGTTGCCGGCAATCGAAAAAAGGCGCTCGCAAGGAACAGATGATTCCACGATACTCATGTACATCATGGCTATTGAGTGAACGTGAGGATCAATAAAGTGTTTTTAGTCTAGCCAGAAAATTAACCCTTTAACCGCCAACACCGTAATATTAAAGGTTTTTAAGACATTCAACTACTTGTAAATAAGTTTATGCTTTTTACCAAAACAGAAAAAATTGAATGCCAACTTTTAAGGATGAGATATCGATTCACTGAACCGATTCATTGTTACATATCGATTTAAAAAATCGATTTTTTTTGTCTCGAGTAATAGATTTTTCGATTAATCGATCGCAGATCGCCCTCCCTAGAACAACCCTCTTAGTATTTCTTATTGAGTAAAATTGTTTTCTTTTTTTGATAATAGTGACGCCCTTTGTAGTTTCAAATCCCTGTCAAGTGACGAGGATACAATGTCTCTAGAGACTTAAATGACTCTTCAAATGCCCACACTATGAAATCTTGAGCCTCGAGAGATTTAACACAGCGACTTTTATTTGAGGGGTTCTGTTGTATCGTAATCTTAGGCTTAAGTTTTTCAAGTACGATGGTTTTTGTAAGTTTTCCAAATGTGGGGCGGAAAATTTCTTGTAAATCTATGCTGAGAGGATTTTGTTAAGATATCCGACTACGTTCGGAATCGTGACTTTAAAAGCCGTAACTCCTGATATTTAGTGTCACTTATATTAGAATACATGTATAAAATTGTTTTAAGAACATTATGACAAAAAATATTATTTAAATACAATATTTGGGCAAAAAATTAACTTATAATAACCTTTTTTCAAAACGTTCTCCTTTAATAAAAAATGCTTCGATAATAATAATATTTTGTTTATATACAGTAAAGACTTCTCTCTCTCTCTCCCTCCAGAGTGTCTGAAATAGGATGTTCGAAAAATTCACATTATTTTCAGAGTTACCACCCATTGAAATACTTATCGGCGTTTTTTCCTTAAAATTTCTCGCCTCTATTGTAGAAAAATATATGGATAAATCCACTTCTAAGATATATATTTCAAAAATTCTAGTTCAGTCTCTGTACAGAGGTATGAGCTATATACAGGCAAAATATTATTATAATGGGAGCATTTTTCATAAAAGGAGAATGTTTTGAAAGGGGGTCATTCTATGTTCATTTGTTGTCAAAATATTGTACTTAAATAACTTTTTAGTGCAATACTATCCTTAAAACAATTTTATATACGTTTTCTAATCTAAGTGACACTAAATATCATAAATATTATCCATTTATACGCTTTTGCAAATTGAAGGTTCCGAACGTAGTCGGATACTTTAATTGTGAGTGGATTTAGAAATAAAGTGTTTTTTCTTTATTTAAAATGTGAGCCGAAATAAGTTTTTTAAATAATTTTTCATTTTTTCTTTCTCTTTTTATGAAGAGAGTTTAACCTTGAGTTAAAAAATTAAAGTTACTATCGATGCGAGTACCTTTTTTGAAATCATTGCTTATCAGATGTTTTGTAAGGAGAAACAATTAAATTATCATTCCCGTTTCAAAATCCTCACTAGCCGCATTCTCGATAAAAATTAAATGAATGACGCAACAGAATTTGAGATTACAATGCAATTTTTTAATGTCTGATACGCGATGAAATACAACCCGATGATTTTGCAGTCCCCGTATTTCACAAACAATAAATCCCGTACAAAAACTTGCAATATAATTCTTCTTACATTCCAAAATGAAAATAGAAGTTTTACAGATATATAAAGTTTAAAAAGGAAAAAAAAATATTTAGATTTTTTTTTATAATCAACACTTATTTTGAATTGTACTTTTATTCAACAGATATTAAGGGCCACAAATATATTTTCTTGCATTTTGGAATTTTTAATATATTTATTATTATTATAATCATAAATGATATGATCTTTTTCAATAAGTTATTTTTCTATTCTCGTCATTGTTTTTTTTTATATCTATTGTTGAAATATTATGAAAAAGACATTATACTGATAAGGAAAAACTACAATGTTTTGAAATGGGGGGGTTACCAGCAGGAATATTATGATTGGCGTCCGTTGGATCTTTTTTGGTGAATTTATCGCCTCCGTCGGCGATAGGATATTTTCCCCAATTTTTTTTCTTTACTTCTTTCAAACGTATTTCAAAGATAAATTTTTTAAAAAAAGTAGAGTAGATTTCAATCTTCTAAGCAATAATCGAAAAAAAAGTAAGTGAATTGACGAAAAACATGAAAAATTAAGGGTAGATAGTGAAAAAGTACCAGTGCTATTTCTTTTTTTTTATGCCGAATAAAATGTTCATGTTTAAGAAAACCGTTGCGTCTTTTGGAATGCCTAGTTTCAAAAAGTATGTAGTTATTACAAATACACTCCTATGACTTTGTCTCTTCGCAGTCTATGGCCGATTGGTAAAACAGCTAGTTTGCGAAAAGGGAGACATTTTTTCAAGTTAGTGCTCTGGTAAACCGCGGTTCACTACACATCTCGAGTAAATGTAATTGTGTAACCGGTTTAATATTTTGTAGCAAATAGTTTAAGAAATAGAAGGAAAAGCATACCACCTACTTTTTTGCGAAGCATCTTAGGTTGCAGAAAATGGCCAACTTTTGACTAAATCGCCGCACATAAATTATTCTTTTCACAGCAGAATAAATTTCTTACATTTGTCCGTATGAACCAATAAACGTATTAGAAAATATAAAAATCTAACCATTGTAAAGTGATATTACTGATATTCTCTCTGCACAGCAAAATTCTCTGTTCTTTCATTCTCGAGTGCTTGCAGATTAACCTCGAATTGTTCACCTACACGAGGGCTTTTTGTGACTGACCTCCGCATTTTGAACCATGGTCATGTGACGAGAACGACACCTGAGATGACGAGTTCGTGACTTTGACCACTTAGCTACCGTGGCCTCTTTTCCTCTTTTGTATTAGGCAATATTCGAATCTCGAAAATCCGAGTGCATAAATGTTCCATACTTTCGCAGAATAAGTGTAGCATTTCTTAAATGTAAAGGAAGATAACGTTATATAAAAAAAGAAAGTGTGTATCAGTGTGAACACGCTTTAGAAGTTAACTTCTTTGGCTTACATGTATTGAATTGTATAATAAAGTTTTATTTTGAAGTAATCTTATATATAATTAACAAATTTATTATTATCATTATTATTTCAAACTGTATTTAAAAAAATAATTAGGATGGAAAAGGTATAAGTATAGACAAAATTTTCATTTTCAATACATAATACTAAAAAAAATTTTATTGTATGTATTTTGAGAAAAGTATCATCATTATTAGTCTTAATCATAAATTTGCCTCGAAACAAAAATACAAAATGTTCCATGCGTTGCAAGTAAATTAGTAAATTAATACTAGTAAATTTAGTAAATTAATACTAGTGGTTCTTGGTAGCCCTTGATATACGTAGTTTGGCTATAAAACCCACTTTAAAAATTGTACTAACTGCAGCTACTTCTTGTGTTGGTTGTCTGATAAGGGTAGATACATGTATAAAAATACCAATCATTGGGGTTACAATATTTGGTTAGGTTAAAAATGTTAATAATCTAAGCTATCACGCATTGTCTGCGAATGAATTGGATTTTCTGCAGAGCAAATAATTTAAAATTTTTATAACTATTTATAATTAGCTATTAACCTCCACCTGATTAATGCTCTGTTTCTTTCTCAGATACGTTTGAGAAATGGTTGTTCTCATGTATCTGCATATTTACAAAGGAAGATATTTTATCTCGAAAGAATATAACTCTTACGTTAGAAATGATTGTTAATAGAAAGCGATTCCTAATAGCAGGGGGGAATTTTCGAAATGGGTAAACAGTTTATATTATGCCACTAATGACGAAAAGTAAATGCTACGTTTTAAACTGTCAAATACTTCTGTCCCATTTGGGCTCACTTCATTCCTTACAGCTTTTATAATGAAGTATTTGTCTTTTTTTTTCAAAATCAATATCCTAAAGTGCTTTTTAATAGAGTATGAAATGCTATTTGAATTTAATTTTCTGTAAGCAAAAATAAACGCAGTAACAAAAAAATAAGCTATTTAGATTCCTTTTAAAAACCAAAGGATTAAGTTTCAGCTTCATATATTTTTTATGTAATTTTCCGTCTCCTAGCAACCGATGAATCTTAATTTGAAAGGGTAAAGAAGTAGAAAAGATGTGCAATAAAGAACGCGAATTTCTGATGGTGGTGATAAAAACAATGTTATAATGAATAGGAAATAGCTTTCTCCTAAGTGGCATTGATATAAAAATTAAGTTTTTTTAAATTCATATTATTATTACACACTTTCCCTATATATATGTATATATATATATATATATATATATATATATATATATATATATATATATATATTGCGACTCACTCACTGACTAATCACGATATCTCCGGAACTATCAAACCTACAGACTTGAAATTTGGTAGGTAGGTTCCCTTCATGGAGTAGACGTCAGCTAAGAACGAATTTTGCAAAGTTCGATCCCCTAAGGGCGTTACGGGGGTTGAAGGGGCGTTATAGATAATTATTTCCATTACTAAACTATTAGATGTACTGTCGTGAAACGTGGTACACAGATTTCTATCATAAAGTAGAGATTCTCTACATAATGATTTTTACGAAAATCGACCTCCAAGGGGCGTTGAGGGCGCTTAAGGGGCGTTATACATAATTATTTCCATTTTTAAACTATTAGACGTATAGTCTTAAAATTTGGTAAGCGAATTCCTTTCATGGTGTAGAGATCCGCTACAAAATAGTTTTGGGGAAAATTGATCCCCAAGGGTCACTGAGGGGGATTAAGGGGCGTAATAGATAAATATTTCCGCTTTTCAACTAATAAAACCACCTGCTTGAAAATTAGAAGGTATGTTCCGTTCATGGAATAAAGTTCCTTTTACAAAGATTTTTGCGAAAACGGACCCCCAAAGGAGTGGGATTGCGAGGGATTAAGGCGTGTTATCGAAAAATTCCTGTTTTTGAATTTAATTCATTTACTTGAAATTTGTTGAGCGCGTTGCTTTATAGTTGAATAGAGTTCCAATAAGAATGGATTTTACGGAAATCAACTCCAGGGGGAAGCGGGGAGAGTTATTGGGGCGTATTGATAGACAAAATTCCCGTTTTTGAACTGCTAAGACAATAATAATAAAATTTGGTCTGCATGCTTCATTTGTTGAATTGGAATCCGCAAAGAATGCTGGCAACGAGGTATTGATGATTAAAATTCCGTTTTTGCTCTGTTAGATTTAGACTTGAAATTTAGCACGCATGCTTATTTTATGGAGTAGAGATCCACTGAAAGTTGCTTTGGTAGAGAAATCCACTAGATTATTCGGTTAAGTGAGCGATAAAAATCTTTCTCCTATTTTAGATATAAATAGAAATTAGATATTATAATTTATGTTCTTTTTATATCAAGGGGAGAGAGTGTTACAGCTATAAATGTATTTTTCAATACAATCAAATTCTTAATGCTAGATATCAATAATTCATATATATGTAAATAGTATACATATATACAACATCGTGAAATACTCAGTGAAGCGGGTGGGTTACGGCTAGTATATATATATATATATACATATATATACATATATTATATATATATACATATATATTATATATATACATATATATTATATATATACATATATATATATATTCATATATATATTATATATATATTCATATATATATATATATATATATATATATATATATATATATATATATATATATATATATGTATATATATTACGTATATATATATACGTAATCTGGTTCAAATACATTTTTTAAACTTGTGGCGGATGACATTTGATAGTATTACAGTTTTTTTAAATATTAATTCATTAATAAAATTAAATTAGTGAATAAAAAGAAGCAAACCAAAAGAACAGTCTGAAACTGTGTATAAGAAAGGAAAACCGCTTGTTGTGTCCCTGTAGCGTAGTGGTTAGTGCGTTGGACTTCAAATCTAAAGGTCGTGGGTTTGAATCCCACCCGCAATGGCCTAATTTGCGAAATGGTCGATTAAAAGTACACAGCACCCTACTATTTTCAAAATTGCCTGAAAAAAATTATTGCCTTTTCTTGTGGCTCATATCACATTGGGATGCTCTCAACCAAATTTAAGATCTGATAACAAATTAGTTTTAAAAATATTTGAAATTTTCTTAACTTAGGTTTTCGTTACGGTTTCGTTTCAATGCTGTCTTCGGCTAATGTTAAAGAATAGGACCCAAATTTAGAATATTTTTTTCAGATTTATAAAAGTACTCCAGCATTAACATTATATTCTGTCTTCACTATCTTGTAGAGAATCCCTTATTTTATCATACTATTCATTCTTATTTGAGTTGACACGTTTTTTCTTTTATAAAATGTGTTTCTCATTTTTTTTCCTGTGCCGCAATGCTAAATGAGCTATTCTTTTACATGTTAAAAGAAAAAATGATTATTTAAGAAATATTTTGAAATTTTGAAAACACTGTGTCATGAACAAATGTATGAGTTACAATGTCACAAATTCTTATAAAATTGAGGCATTTTTTCTGTCTGAGAATGCGCTCCGCGGTAATTCCACATTGTCATAAACATGGCGTAAACAGCCTTAAAGCACTTTCCGGTCTTAAATTAAATTAATTTTAACTATTTCTGGCACAATAAACTCTTTCATTGTAAATTGATTACTAATTTCAACTTTCATTACTTAAATCATTGCTGCATGATTTTGTTTAAAGTTTTTTGAGTTCTCATAGTTACTTAATTAAGATTGATTTCAAGGTCAATTTCTGTTTTAGGAAATAGTTTATATAACTTAGAAGTTTTATCATTAATTTTTCCTGTTGATAAAATGCCATGGCAGAAACGCTTTCAGGATGCAATGAGAAACAATATTTCAAATACATGGAATACTACTGAAAATGATGTATCTAAAAATACCCTCAGCTGATACTGCAATTAGACTACCGAATACAAGTATTCTAAATTGAAGTATTCCAGATAAAACTAAGTATTTCCATGATGTACCAAACTATATTATAGTAAACATATTGTAGTACTATATTTTAGTATTTTAAAGTTGCTAGCCCCCTTCAAACTTGCTAAATTGCCCGAATTTAAAACTAAAAAAAAATAAGTTTTCTGTACAAACCTGTGTATGTGTGTGAGTGTGGTGGTATTTAGCCTATAAGTGTTAGTATCATTATTAAATCGTACAGAAATGTTTTGTATTTCAAAAGTTTTGTGAAAATATTGTGGTAAGATTAGAGTGTGAATAAAATCTGTGTCGTCGTCACAAATGCTATCAATATTATGCAAAAATATAGTTTGAACTAAAAAGAAATCAGTCAAAGTAGTGTTTGAATGTGGAATTAGAAAACCTCATCTTCCAAAGTAGACCTTTGCTGGTATTTGAAGTTTCTGTTTTATGCCTTCACAATTTTAAATGCGTTTTTCTCACACTTTTAATTCTGAAGATAAAAGTATTTTCTAATCCCTAAGACTTTTTTTCTGTTCAATTCTACGAAGGATCGATACAAATCTTTATATTTGATAAAACTAATTTTGTTTCTATTTTCAATCATTAAGTACAGAATAAATCGTAGCAACTAATGAGAAATTTTACTCTGTCTTCGCTTTTTAACTCTAACAAAAGAAATAAATGAGTCTTTTAGAAGTCTTAAACCGTGCTACTGAGTTATTAAGATATTATTAGTCAAAGTTATACATTTCTTTCTTATTTCAGAATATTCAGGATTGGATTATGATTGTCAGGCAATAGTTCTACTTCTATAGTTTTATTTGAATATTTAATTTCTGCATACAGAAAATTTTGCTAATAAAAAAAGTATGAGTTAAATCTTTTATTCGGTTTCAATTATTATTTTTCGGAAAAATAGTTTGTAATGATATACTTAAGTCTTAAGGTACGGACTCATTTGTTTAAAACGTTTACTTTTATTGTCTTTATTGAATTCCTTTGATAAACAGCTTCTCTTATATAATGCACGTTGAAAAAAATATATGAAGGTTCTTTTTGCGGTAAAGAGCCGCAACATTAATTACTATATTTTTATATGGCTTGATAAGATTTTTGATTTGTATAGAATCTTATCATGATATTAAATTTATTTGTAGGGAACTATTCAAATTCAGGATATTAAAGTAACTTTTTCATGTATTTGATTCCAAAGACATTTTAACCGAGCCTCAAACTTTTTACGGGGATATATTAATAGGAATATTTTTTCACAGGAACACTGGAAGATATATACACTGCTGAAAAAAATTAGTGGAACGCATGCACTTATTGAAATTACTCAAATAACGTAATACACAACGCTACGTAAAACAAAACCTGCATGGTCTGTACGAGTCGCTAAGCGTGGTTTCATAGAAGCTATTGTTTTTCCTTGTGTCATTGACATTCGAAATAACCTTCTATCCGTTCAGAAAAGATCATATCACAGAAGAGGGGGCTCAATGATATGGACTAGAATCAGCATAGGTGACCTACATATCATTCGGAATGATAATTTAGTATGCGAATTATAATGATATTAATCCATGATCAATTACGCAGTGAGATTCAATAACCATTAATTCAAAGTCTGAAAAACTTTAAGCATTAAATTTATTAACATTGAAAATTAATCGTTAAAAATTCCTAAACCTGAATTTATTAATCAAACATTTAACTGAGCTAATATTTTAAGAGACAATCATAATAATAATCCTTCAATCTCTCGGAATAAACATATCACGTGCATTTACATATTAAGCGAAGGTCTGATGTCATAGGAAATGAGAGAGCTTCATACAAAACTTCATGGAAATTAGATGATGTACGTTCGATAGAAGTATGATTAAATATCCTCACGATCTACTTATACTTCACTTGGCGGAAATTCCGGGTGATAAAAATAGGTAAAAGCAGGTTGATGGTGATCTGAGATCGATTTCTCGGGCCAAACAAATCGACTTTTTAAAAGATATGTAGTCCTGAATAGATTATGGGAATGACGAATGGGACTATGACGGGCCAACTATACATTGATGAATTTGTACTTCCTCATGTTCGTCTTTTCCGTGGTGCTGTCGGAGATAAATTTGTTTTTATGAACGACAACGCAACATGTCAACGAACACTCGCTGTTCAGGATTGTCTAGACAGCGAGGGTATTCAACGTCTCGTGTGGCCAGCGCTTTCTCCAGATCTAAACCCCATTGAAAATGTGTGGGATGCTTTGGGGAGGCAAGTTGCTGGTCAAAACTATCCTCCGACAAACAAGAACACCCACATCTGTGCACTCACAGAGGAATGGGATAAATTGCCTCAACAGCTGCTGGATAATGCTGTGCAAAGTATGGTACGACTTGTGGAATGTTGCATCACACTCCACGGTGGACATATCCCGTACTGATACCTTTCTTTAAGGTTCCTGCTGACTTTTAGATGCATTGTTCCATTTCTCCATACGCAGATCAAATGAACATTTTTTTTTCTTTCAGATGTTTCACAGCTTTTGTACTTTCCAGAGCAATAAATATTCTTTATTCTAATGTCTGAACAGTGTGGCAACTATATTTTATCCTACTAGGCCTCATGTCTCACTTAATGTTATGCTACATAGCAATTTGTGATCCGTCCTTAGCAATTGTCCAGCAGTGTATATATAATAGGTAAATTACCATTACTTTCAATAGGATTTTGATCAGAAATGGAAAGGTTTACTAGCTATGAAACATGTTTAACAGAACATTTATATAAATTACAAGCTGCATGGCCCGGCGTTGCACGGGCTATCTCTACTTTTATAAATTTTCCCTTTCTTTCTCAAAATCAGAACTTCTAATACTCATTCTCAAAATGACTCCCCTCCTCCACCATTGAGCCCATCGTTGCTCGGGCTTTCTCTTTTCCTCGTGACACCAGCATTTCTGTGTGTGTGTTTGTACGCGCACAATGTGAGTGATTTCTAAAATTATGTAAAAAAAAATTCCCTTTTGAGAAATTTGTTCCATTTCCCTTATTTTCTTAAATAGACTATGTACTTTTTAATTAACAAAGAATTAATTTCGTAATAAAATAATACAAATAATCCTTTTAGAAAAACATATATATATATTTATTAAAATCAAATGAAATAAAAGAAAGAAAAATTAACAGATAGCTGTTGAAATGATAACTTTTTTCTGAACGTTTGATTAAACATATAAATATATAAGTTAGAAAAAAAGCAGTATAAGGGAAAGCCTATATATATATAACGATCTGATTAAAACATTTTGATATTTCATTTTAATTTTAACCTTTTTCATTCCACTAAAAAAATTTTAAACTTTAAAAAGTTGCGTGATAAGACATGGAAAGTCTCTTACTCTTCAGTTTCGAACCGGGGAACTACCGTTTTATAAAGCGGCGCTTTAAACAGCTGAGCTGTCCTTACTCCGGGAAGAGAATTGAATTGAGCTTTAAAATAAAGATAGATTTTTTCAATACGCCATTTCGTTATTCGTTAAAGTGAAAGTTTTTTTTCTGGCTTCATTTTTAAGTTAATGCTTTCAAACTTCATATATCAATTGCAAACAACGGTAATTTTTAAACAAATAACTTTAAAAAAAGTAATGTTTACATAATTATCGCAAAAGGGAAAAAATGAAAAACACATTGTTTTTTTTAACCATAATTTTTAAGATATTTTATCAATCTTTGTACAGATTACGCATAATATTGTTCTACACGCAGAAAAAAAAAGAAAAGCATGAACTTTTTTTTAGTGTAAAATATTTTTTTCATTAAAGTGAAAGAAATTTCAAGCGGAACAACTCAGAACCGATTTCGACTTCTTTTAAAAATATCGTAAAAAATGCAAAATATAATTATTTTGTAAAATAAATTATAGCATATCGTGGCGAAATAAATGATGTTTACGAATCTGTAATTATTTTTGTATGAGTTTCATGAAAAAAATTAGATCGTGTTTTAAATACCTCTGGGAAAAAAGAAGTTCCGAAATATTTTAAAAAATTGTAAATTAATTAAATTGAAGGAAATATATATATATATATATATATATATATATATATATATATATATATATATATATATATATATATATATAATTTTATTATATTAATTTTTAAATAAATTTATTTATATGCAAAGTTTTTCTATAAGTAATAAATGAAAGAAAAATTAACAGATAGCTATTGAAATTATTGCTTTTTTCTGAACGTTTGATTAAAGTGTAATGCGAAATTGAAAGTTACTTCCTCTTTGTTTCGAAACTGGGAACTGCCGTTTTTTAAAGCAGCCTTAACCATCCATGCTACGCTCTATATATAATTCGGTTAGAACAGTAAAAATAACCTCTAAAATATTGGAAGATTTTTGTCAATTTCTCAGTTCGTTTTTTGTTAAAGTTAAGAAAAAATCAGGCTTCATTTTTAAGTTAATGCTTCTAAACTTCATATATAGATTGCAAACAATGGTAATTTTTTAACAGAAAACTTTTTTAAAAAAAGTAATGTTTACATATTTATCACAAAAGGGAAAAAAGTTGAAAAACACATTTTTTTAACCGTAATTTTTAAGATATTTTATCTATCTTTGTACAGATTACGTATAATATTGTTCTACACACGGAAAAAAAGTTTCGTGAGATTATTTTTATTAATAAAGAAGCTATTAAGTATATAAATAAAATTTGAGTATTTTTTGAAAAATCTTAAAAAAACCCAGTTTTTGACATTAAATTTTTTAAATGACTGATTCTAAAAGAGAAAAGCATGAACTTTTTTAGTGTAAAATATTTTTTTTCATTAACGCAAAAGAAAGTTCATCTGAACAATTTAGAAATTTTTTCATAAAACATATCGATTTCGACTCATTTTTAAAAAATCGTAAAAAAAGTTTCGTGATAAAAGAATAAAATAGATTTCCGATTTGCATGAATCAATCAACCGTTATTTCATTTTAATTTTAACCTCTTTCATTCCACTAAAAAAAATTTTTAATGATCTTTCCGATTTTCTGCAGCTATGCGTTTTAAGGTCTTAACACTCGTTTCAAAATAAAAAAAAATTCTTAATGTGAAGCAATAAAAAGAATAATAGGTAGTTTCTAAGAATCTAAAATTATAAAATAGATTTCAGATTTTCAAAACATATTTTGATCGTTTATTTTAATTAACAAAGAATTAATTTATTTCATTCCACTAAAAATATTTTAAAAGGATCTTTCCGATTCTCTGCAGATCGCGTCACGTGTATAACTATGCATTTTTATGGCTTTTAATTAATATCTTTTTAACTAATTGGAATATCGGAATATAAATGGTCAAAACGGATTCCTCGGATCATTCCCAAAATTTTGATACCTTTGGCTAGTTTCTGCGTCTGTGGTTCGTGAGAAAATTGGGTGACATCCCATACCTACATAAATACGCTTGTTTACCAACGAATTTTAATAGTGTAGATTTTACATGTAAGACCTGTCCTCTATCAGCGACGTTTTTGCTACTGCAGAATCAATATATTATTTTTAAAATTCGAATGTCTATTGTTTAAGGTTTCAATTATTTAGTATTCCAATAATTTCTGTCTCTCTAGTAGGGTAATATTAACGAAATATGTAATTCCAAATTTAATTTTCAGGTAATGTTTTCAAAGATTACTTTTGTATACGAATCACAATAATTAAATAAAGGTAATTCAATAAATTTAGATTTTTCTTGCTGTATTTAATAAAAAACGGACAATTTCTTAAATGGTTGGCAGTGCCTTAAAATATTAAAATAATTTTTAAAATGTTTCAAGGAAAAACTAACAAGAATATATTTTACGCATTATCACTAGCAAAAGCTGTATTTTTGGATCATAACACGTACTTCATTTTATATTGAATGAATTTTAGAGAAGAATACCTTAGCACTTCTACTGAATTATCTTATAACCGCAAGAATCATTCCAATTTTAAGTCGATTCCTTTGAAGTAAAACGATGTAAAGTTTGATAAAAAAAATGCAGCATTCAGAGTTTCGTTGTGAATTGGTTAATTGAGACAGATACTTTTTAGAAACTATTCTATCTTTCATCTATTTACTGCGTCATCCAGTTATAGCAATTTAGATCTACCTGGGTAAATTGGATTAAAAATAATCCTGGAATAATAATTGTAAAAGATTCAGCTACTGGAAAAAATAACTTATTTTACAGTGATGAAACGAGACAGGAGAAAGAGATAACTTTTCGGAAGTGCATCAGTAGTCAAATGGACGGAATAAAATAAAGTGTAGTGACGGAAATTGTGTCTCTTTTATAATGATGACTTGAATAAATAGCTCTTTACAACTACAAGAGATTTTTCGACATTGTAATTAGACCAATGATCACGAGACAAGGACAAAACCAGATTTAGAAACTTACCGGACAAAACGGAACACAAATACACACTTTTAATGTTTCTTAAATAAAATTATCATATAAGGAAAGTTTAAAAATTATTAAAATTATTTATTACTTCTTAATGCTTCATGCACTATTACGCAACAAAAAATCCATAACAATTTCTTCGTAGTTTTATAGGAAATTTCTAGTCATTTATAAATTATTCTTTTCTCAGCGTACATGTGGCAATTCTTTCAATTTTACGGAAAAAAAGTTTGTTTTTTTTAAAAAACTGATCCATTATACAGGTTGTTCTTTATAAATTTTGAAAAATATTTATCAATTTATTTATAATTATTTTGTTATCACTGATATTATTTTAACATTATGATTAATGTACAATGTTGTGTTTCGTAAGTGGTTATGTTAGAGCCTTCCGGCTTCGATGTTCATTTCTTCTGCGTTTGAGCTTGTTAATTATTTGTTCTGTGCATTTTTGAATGCATTTTAGGCATATGACTATTTTTGATAAATCATAATGGTGTCAAAAGATCAATCCATTATCATGATATGGATTTCGTTCTACGTCATAAGTAGGAGAGACACTCAAACTGGTTTCGCGTCACTAAAAGTATTCTTCAACCCACGGCGTTTGATGTACGTATATAATCATCAAAAGAACGCAACAGAATATTCTGAAATACATTTAAGAGGGGTGTTAAATTTCTCTAGAGGGCTGAAAATATAAACAATTTTCAAACAGGTATAATTCTTTTAAATTTGGATTAAATAATTCGAATCTTTCACACATTATTTATAAAAAGAATAAGGCTTCAGAAAAGTATAAAATGTTTAAAATGTAATCAAAGTATTAAAAATTATAAGCATATGAAAATTCTGTGACAAATATTAAGTAATTTTAGCGTTCCGCACGCTATTTTCTAAAATAGCAGCTCCTCTGATGTATGAAACTTTGTAGAATTTTAAAATGTATCATACTCTTTACACCCTACATCATTTAAGAATAATATATCTTTTGTATTTCAAAAATATTGAAATGTTTCTAAAAAAATTTTGAAAATGTAATTTTTTTAAAAAAATATATATAATTTATTATTCTACTAATATATTATTGCTACAGTGTAATAAGGATACATTTAACTTTATAAATCAACTTATAGCTAGTAATTAACGCTATTAGTTTAGAAAATAGCATGGCAACGTAAAACTTAATAAATATCTCTTGTGAACATTTTCTTATTTTCATATGCTTATAATTCTTAAAATTATGATTATATTTTAAACATTGTATACTTTTCTGAAGCACCATTCCTTTATAAATAGTGTGTAAGAGATTCAAATTATTTACTTTAAATTTAAAAGAATTATACCTGTTTGAAAATTATTTATATTTTTAGGCCTCTAGAGAAATTTAACACCCCTGAGACCTTTTAAAGTTCCTTTGATTAATTCTAGTGATTATTATATTTTATGAGAAAAAACACTACATACAAAAATTTAATTTAATTAAGCTTTTGTAATAATAAACCACAATTAAAAGATTTTTCTGATGAACCAGCAAAGTAATTAACATATGCATTTAATGTTTTCTGTCATTTAAATTTTACAAAAAAATTCTTAAAATTAAAGAATGATAATTTACCTAATAATTTAATAATAATTTACCTAAATTCATTAGAAATAGTTTTTAAAATGAGCAGAAATTTTCTGTCACCAAGACAAAGAAGAACTGAAAACTATATTTACATTTTACATAGCTCTTGTCAGAATTGCAGCTTAAGGCTGTTTTTGGCAAAAGTACGAGAGCCCCTGAACTAAACGCGAAACACATTTTCAGACAGAAAAAAGGCCTCAATTTTCATGAAAATTTGCAACATTAAAACTTATACATTTATTAACAATATAGCGTTTCTAAAATTTCAAAATATTCCTTGAATATTATTTTTTCATTTTAACACGTGAAAGGACAGGTCATTTAACATTACGGTATAGGAGAAAAAACGCAAAACACATTTTATACCAGAAGAAATGGCTCAGCTCTGTCAAAAAAGTGAAGAATGATAAATATGTTGTTGTCTATGGGTTAGTGAAGCCAGAATATAATATTAATTTTTCATTTCTTTCATATTTGAATAAATATACCTAATTCGGGTCCTATTCTTTAACATTAACCGAAAACAGCCTTAAAAGGCCATAAATACAAACTCAAAATAGGTTTATATATATAAACCCTGTTGTTTTTATTATATTCTGTCTTATTATATTATAATTTTATTATATTATATATGTATATATGTATCCTATTTTTTATTATATTCTGTTTTTATACATTATATCTGCCAAAATCCTTCAAAAATGATGCACAGAAACCAATTTAAAACGTTATTAATTCAAAACGATGAATCTTTAAATATTATTCATTATCTTTGTCAACAAGAAATTCCTAGAATTCTTCTCTCTGCAATAGTTTCTTCTTCTCGCCGCGGTGCTTCAACACATTCTAGTTTCTTTTTTTTTCTTTCAAAGAAGCCGTGGATTCATAATACAAATACATAATAAGAAACAGCAATTTAATGTTATTGCCTACTATTTCATAAGAAATCCATCAATTGATAAATTTATTTCTTTAAATTACTTGAATATATTGGCAGCGGTTTTGCTGAAATCAAATCAGCTCATTTCTTTCAAATATTAGTTTCTTAAAATCATTAATTTTAACTGTTTGTATTTTCGTTCTGCTTTCAGATGTGTTCTTTTGGCAAGCAAGAAACCGTTTAAAAATTATGAAAAAGTAACATCCGATATGCTATGCAAGATTTTGCATAATACTAATGGACACATATTTAACACAAGAAAGACTGAAATTTAGTATATGCCCATATTGCCCAAAAGCAGTCAAAATGACTGCATTGTGAAAGAATCACTAATGTGTAAAAAAAATTGTTTAAAAAATTAGTTTTTAATATTTTTTATATTATTTACAATCATATGTCAAGTTATTAGTAAAAAAATTTATTTCACTTGGGAAAAAATGTATTTTAAAGAAGTTTATAAGAGAAGTTGTGTCATATACGTAATCGTTTTTCTAATGGAAATCAAAAAGCAGTCAAAATGACTTCCTTGGGCAATCTAGTGTTAAATATTTTCGTATGATCGATACATAAAAGACAGATATTAATTGCAAAAACATATCTTGATAGTAAATTAAATAGATTGTAATAATTAATTGAAAGCTATGTCTTATTTATTGTAGTAATGTTTTGGGTACTTATTTTTTCATATTTTCAGTTTATTCGCACAATGATGAAACATCACTTCTCCAATCAAAGATATTAGAGATAATAGATACCCCGCAAAGAGCAAAAGTAACACACCGTTCATATCTTCCAGACTCAGGGAATGAGTCTGTTCTGTATGAAATATATCAGGGTCTGCTCCGAGGCCCGATCTGAACACCTCGTCCGACACAATTTTTTGGTACAATCCACCACTGAGCAACTTCATCACCACCTTATTCAGCCGTTCTTTGCAGCAAAACTGTCTACTCAAAACGACTCCAACATTCCAAATTCCAAAAAAATCTTCCGACACCTTTTTCTTGTAGTAAAGTGATCCGATGAATCTCATTTTGGGTCCTACCAGTGCGTTTCGCGTTCCAAAGTAAGTTGTGATTGGTTCTCTCGTGTCGTAAAACCAGTCGCTCTCGTTGATGATTTTGCCAAGCTCGTGCAGGTGGTAGTGCTCGCTTTCCAGTAAGTATTCCAAGAGAAAAGATCCTTTCGGCATCAGCGCCTTGAAGGTGTTGGCTCTCGCGGCGTGGCACAGCTCCAAAACCGTCTGAACACCTTTTTCCCTTAAGGGAACTGTTAGAAATGATAAGAAAACGGCACTGTAACCCATAGTGATGAAAGTCACGAAAAGCCACCAGAAACAATACAGAACTGTGAAGCTCGCAGTTCGGTTTCTTAGCTTTGCAGACTGCTTGAACATACTTCCAACAGCCGCTGTGAGAACTGTCGAAAAAGACCTTTTCTTCCCCATGAAGTAATATATTATAAAAGACGCCAGTGGCAGAAGAAACAGAAGACCCATCCAGACTCCCAAATCAAAGGGATAAACGAGCACCCACATTTTAGGTATTAATGCAGGCATTTCTGTTACGAAGGTCTGAACCTGGGTCGTGTAGATAGTGCTGAAGTCCACCACTTGGTATCTGTCGTAGTTCATTGACAAATAAGCAAACGCCATATCGGCTTCGTTCCGGTGTAGCATTCCAACGATCCCCGTCCAGCTCCCGTTGTCCAATTCATGCCCAAAAAATCCGTCTCCGGGAACCATCAAATCGTAATCGAATCCCATGGACTCGGATACCAAATGAAGAAATCTCGCTTCGATCGCGGGTATGTTGGCCACCCCTTTGATGGACTGTTTCGAGACATAAATGCTCTTTGAGGGAGGTAAAACGGCTCTGACCTTCTTTCGAAAACGCGCGTTCTTCATTTGTGAGACCACTGGAGGCTTCAAGTGTCTGCCTTGTGATGACGTTACCCATCAATCTATAGGTAGCATTTTCCCATAATGCATGTGTCCAGCGATTTACAAATGTTATGTTCCCACGACCCAATGAAATATTTATGAACATTTCTTGACGGATGAAGTATTGAATTTTGATCAATAGCACAGTTTTAACTCTTAACAGATGTTCGGGTAAATAAAATGTTAGTTCTTTTCAACTAATAGATTCGAATTATTCGTTTCTACAATGAAGGTTAGTCGAATTTTTAGTTGCAGCAAAATAAAATCGATACAAGGACATGTTGAAACGAAATTGTTTGGTGATATTCTCTAACAAACGTTTATTGAAAAAGCTGTTTCTATTGATTTAAGAAAGGCTACACCCACGATAATAGAAGACAATTTTTACAGTTAAAATGGACATATACCTATTATCAATACATTCTACGTATCTGTTTTTCTTTTTGAATGGAAATATAAGGCAGCAGTTTCGAGTTGTTACAGCTCATTTAAAAAGACGACATCACGTTAAATTTCAATCAGTCAAAACGAATACATATAACACACACACAAAAAAGAGATAAATAAAGAAGGAATAAGAACTCTGGTAATATTAACTACTATTTCATAACAAAGCGTATGCTATATTTAAAGATATATGTTTTATTCACCCTTTAAATTTTTAGCATATTTTTTGCAATTTTTGCTTGTGAAAGAAGATTAGTGTTTTTATATGATAGGATGGAAATGAGCTATTCAAAGATTTTAAAAAGGAGAGTTATTACACTTTTTTAAATATGAAATGCCGTCACACACACTGGAATTTTGAGACAAAATAGTACAATTTTTCATTTGTAAAGATTTGAAGTCAGATTTAACAATAAAGTCGAAATCGATATAAAAATCTAATAAATTTATAGAGTAAATATCGATTTTGGTGTAGTAAAAATATTTTTGTTATATTCTTACTTTTAAGCAAAATTTAACAGTAAGATTTAATTATTTTTTTAATAAAAAGGACATCTGTTAGAAGTGCGAAATAGATGAGAATTTATGGAATTTGTCTTGTAAATATTTTTAGCAAATACAATTTTTTTATTATTATTATTTGTACATTTTTTACTTTTTCCTAAAAGGGGATAATTTTTAAATACATCCACACTTCTTTGCACTACTTAAACTATCTATAATTTGTGATACCAAGGATTTTCAATAATTACTTTCTGAAAGTGTTATTTAAATAGCCTGTTTATTACTATACCATTCGGTTTTTTTGTCTTTTTTAGCACGCCATTTTTCTAAAATGTAGTTCTGAGTACAAGGCGTTTAAAGTGTACCACTGCCTTAAATTCGGAGATTTTTTAACGAAAACGATTTCAAATTTAATTTTTAACCACGCTTAATTTTTATTAGCAATTTTTATAATTATCTTTGAGTGTTGAATGGTTGTAGGAACTATCCACTCAATTAAGAAGAAGCTATTCTGTAGGAACTCTGTAATGAACACCACATGTATATATTTAAAGGAAACAAGTAACATAATATTATTCAACGTTGCTGTTCAGAAATTGTAACTGTCTCTCGTACTTTCACTATCTTTAGATGCAAACCTATCCCTTTTAGATGGTCAAACACTAACTATCTGGTCTTGAGCAGGCACTTCACGATGACTATATTGTACTTAAGTTTTAATCCAAATTAAATGATTTCGTCATTATCGTGTCTATGTTGGGTTTAATTTGGTGGGGGGCGGTTGAAACTCATTATAACATTGGCATGGTTTATAAATAAGTTCTTTGTGCTGTCAATAAATTTTACATTCACTCTATTTGCTGTGTCAGCCTTTTATGACTGTTAGACTCTATTTTTCACAACAGTTACCATTTTTATAATGGAATCATTTCAAAGTTTACACAAACATAACGAAAATCGGTAATCACACTTTCGCATGAAAAAAGACACAGTCGAAGTTCTATTTTATCGCTGTTCCATTTAGCACTAGAAGGACTGAAACTTAGTATCTACCTATATTGCCCAAAATCAGTCAAAAGGACTGCATTGAGAAAGAATAACTAATGTGTAAAAAATCTGTTTAAAATTATTTATTCAATATTTTTTATATTATTTACAATCATATAACGAGCTATTAGTAAATATTAACAATAAAAACATTTCTTCACTTGAGAAAAAAGTGTATTTTAAAATGTCTAAGAAGTTGTGTCATTCTGTACGTAATTTTTTTTCTAATTGAAATGCAAAAGCAGTCAAAATGACTTCCTTGAGCAATATAGTGCTAGTACTATCCTTATATAATCTCTTAAAATAAACCCTCTATATCTACTCTTCGCAATTATTCTCACTAAAAATTTTTTCGAGATTTGTTATTAATGTTGAAAGCAATTTAGGCGATTTGGCCACTCAATGGCTCCAAGGCCATCCCTACCTATTCAGCATGATTGAAACTCTTTGCAGGCGCTCTCTTTCCATTCATAATTCATGAAGAGAAAAGGTTATTTGATGACGTGTAATAGTAGTAACCCTAAAGAGGGAGTTTCATTCTTAATGTAATAGCGTCGAATGAACTCGGAAAAAAATGCCTTCACACTCAGGCTACCTCAAGGGTTTTTAAATTGAATTAATTATTTTTACAATTAAATACAATTGTTTATTCAGAAAAAGGTTAATTATTGAATGATATATTAATTACAGTACATATTTTACTTTTTAAAATATATAAAATAAGTACTAAGTATGAAAATATTACGATCGAATAGTTATTGTATAATAAACAATATATATATATATATGTAATCCAAAATATAAAAATACACAGATAGTTATAGAGCCTAAAATAACTATACTACAAAAGAAGAAAAGGGCACAGTAATACATTAACAAACTTCTAACCTTAGGAACCGGTATTGCAGGTTTAAACAAGTTTTAGGGCTAGCCAGCCTTCACCTGTAGTTTGTCATACTACGTACCAAGAGGAAAAGAAAGAATAACATTTGGATGTATTTAAATATTATAATAAATCACTTATATAACTAATAAAATATAATTATGAAATTATAGCCTACTAGTATTCACAGTATAGATTTAAATTCCATGCAAAAACGTAGATAGTAAAACTTACTAAGGGAGTGTAACAAGTGGTTATTTATGTTTCCCGCCAAATACAAGAGAGGGAAAACAGTTCCGCATAAAGTTAAATTATGATAGAATAATATAAAGTTTATATATATATATATATATATATATATATATATATATATGTGGCATGCAGCCAAAAGCAACGCAGTCTCCGCGCGCAGGCGCATTGAATGGAAACTAGAACTGAAACTGTCGAACTAGTGAAAGAAACAAAAACTTTTAGACATTAGAGCAGGAAAAGAGAGAGAAAGGAGAACGCGAGAGGTGCGCGAGCAGGCGTTACCTTCTGAAAATGATCGTCAATCTTATCTGTAAAAACTTTTCTACCTTTTTAATTAATTTTTGTTTAATGTTAAAATAAAATAGAAGATAGACCAACGTCTTGGACCCCTTGTTGTCTCCCACAAATTATGGGGGCTCGGCCGGGATGGATCGACAAAATTTCGATTTTGAACCAAAGTCTGGACAATGAACAACAGCGTCCGTGAAGGAGACGCTCCGCCATTTTTCGGAAACTTCGTTCAACCTGTGTAGAGGTTGAATTTTGCAACGAACCATCGACAAATATTCCGCCTGTGTAGAGGTTGGAAAACCCATCGACGAAAATCCCACCTGTGTAGAGGTTGGAACTAATTCAGTGTGAATTAACCGCGCCGGAACTACAATTTCAACTATATTACCTGCGAAGAGGTGAAATCAGTGGAATCGAAATTTTTCTTCATTGGATACATCGTACGTGCGAGCAACAAGGGAGCCAGAAAAAAAAAGGTAGGATCTTTCCATTTCTAAAATGTATAAAAACGCTCTTAAAGAGGATTTCATAAGAGTTGTTGAGAAGCTAGACGGTACTGTCGAAAGTACTGACACTATAGTTAAACTAAAGACTAAAATTGAGAACAGTAGTACATTTGAAAGTGATCCAGATTTCGTTAAAACTTTAATTCAAAACTGTATAGATGAGAGAGTATCGCAAAACGAAAGAGAGGTAACTTCAGAACAAAAAATTGAGCTCGCGAAACTTCAGTTAGCAAAATTAGAAAAAGAAATCGAACTACAATTGGCTAAAAATAAAGCATTAAGTTTAAATCCTGCAGCTAAAGTCGAAGAAAAACAGTTCGAAACTAACATAGAAAATATGATAAAAAGTATAAAAACTTTATCTCTTCCTGTTCCCACCAGATCTGAAAATTTTAATCTGTTCTTCCAATCATTAGAACGCGCATTTTTAACCAAGAAAATAAATGACGAATATAAATCTGAAATTTTAATAAATCTTCTGGGCGAAAGAGCTCATAACGTCTTACTGTATATTAAAGAAGAGGAATTAAATGACTATGAAAAACTAAAATCTATAGTACTCAGAGAATTCCAATTAACCCCTCGCGAGTGTTTAAACTCATTTAAAAATGCTGTAAAATCATCAGGCGAGACATACATCCAATTTGCTGCAAGATTGACGGCAAACTTCCAATATTATTGTTCGTTAAGAAAAGTTAATTCCTTTGAATCTCTATGTGATCTTATAATTTCTGATAAATTATATGAAACTTTAAATAAGGAAACTGCAACTCATATTGGCATTCGAGAAGCAGAAGATTGGTTTAGGCCTATTGATTTAGCTAAAGAGTGCGATATTTATATTTCATCTAGAAGCGGATCACGTAAAGAAATTCCTATTACTTATGGATATACCCAAGACCCCTTTAAAAATAGATCACAAAACTTTAAAACAAAGATTAAAGAGAACTATCCCCAATATCTTGAAAGAGAAAATAAAAATTGCTTTATATGCGGTGATTCATCTCATTACGCAAGAGACTGTGAGAAGCGTTTTAAACTTAAAGAATCTAATGATCACATCCATAATAAAATAAACGTGAATACTTTGAAAGTCGAGAGCGAAAACAAAATAGCGAAGAATGCGCAAATCTTCAATACGTAAACATTTTTGTGGAAAATCAGCCCGTAACAGCATTGATTGATTCAGGTTGCCAGATCCCAGTTTTAAATTCCTCACTAATTAGAGTGCAAACACCTTCCGAAGAAATCATAACATTAAGCTCATGTTTTGGCGAACAGCGTATGGTAGAAGTTAAACCCATAAATATTTCTCTTAATCAACACTCTCCTAGCTTAAGTGTTGGAACGGCAATATCACCGACCTTGACCGAAGAATTTATTATACATCCCAGTGTATATTCTGAAATAGAGAAACTAGGCCACGCAAAGAGCGATGTTTTATTGAGTGAAAATGAATCCTCTTTAGGTGCTCATGCTTGTGCTTATTCTTGTGGTGTTTCTTTTCCAAATGTTTCTGTTTCAAATGTGATAGAAAACTCTAGTTATGATTTGCCATATGTTAAGAACTCTAATACTAGAAATGATTCGAATTCTCTAATTAAGGATTATAAATGTAATAAAATTAAGATTACTAAGTTAAAATTGAGTATTGTAAGAGAAAAATGTTCTGATATAGTATTGTGTAAGAAAGCCAATGGTGCCATGAAAACGAGTTCCGTGGAATTTATCTCCCGCTCACCTAACCATTTACCTATGAAGAGTAAACATCATCGGTTTGTGTTGCTCCAAAGGATCTTCCAGCCCTGGCAGTGGAAACGAAGGAAAAAGAGAAATCGTTTCGAACAGACGTCCAGAACTCTACAGAGGAAAATATCGATGCGTTCAACCAAAGATCAACTTGTTGAAAAAGATGTTCTCATGCCGGTGAAACACAATGTTTTCCTGTGGAACCTTCCGGATGTCGAAGAGGTGCCTTCACATGATGGAGAAACTGTCATGTTCAGAAAAATTTTGATATGTTAAATCTCTATATAATTGTCGTATAGTCCTTGTCTGTTCCGTTTTTTTTTTTTATGTTTCAGATTCTCCTCTGGTCTCCATGGAAATACCGCTGCGGACAGCGTACGGTCAGGCTGGCCGTTGTGGCATGCAGCCAAAAGCAACGCAGTCTCCGCGCGCAGGCGCATTGAATGGAAACTAGAACTGAAACTGTCGAACTAGTGAAAGAAACAAAAACTTTTAGACATTAGAGCAGAGAGAGAAAGGAGAACGCGAGAGGTGCGCGAGCAGGCGTTACCTTCTGAAAATGATCGTCAATCTTATCTGTAAAAACTTTTCTACCTTTTTAATTAATTTTTGTTTAATGTTAAAATAAAATAGAAGATAGACCAACGTCTTGGACCCCTTGTTGTCTCCCACATATATATATATATATATATATATATATATATATATATATATATATATATATATATATATATATATATATATATATATATAAAAAGGTGTGTTTTTTAGAGGTATAGAACTTTAAATTGTAATAAAACAACGATGTATTTATTATTCGATTGACATGAATTTTTTTTATTCGAAAGATAATCTTGTGGCATTACATTTTAAATATGATTTCTGGCATAGGACTGCCACGGCTGGCTCGGATGTAGTGCAATCTGGACGTCCAATTTTCGATGACTTTTTCCAACATTTGTGACCGTATATCGGCAATAACACGGCGAATGTTGTCTTCCAAATGGTCAAGCGTTTGTGGCTTATCCGCATAGACCAATGACTTTATAGCTCCACAGAAAATAGTCTAGCGGTGTTAAATCACAAGATTTTGGAGGCCAATTCACAGGTCCAAAAGGTGAAAGTAGGCGGTCACCAAACGTGTCTTTCAATAAATCGATTGTGGCACGAGCTGTGTTACATGTTGCGCCGTCTTGTTGGAACCACAGCTCCTGGAGATCATGATTGTTCAATTCAGGAATGAAAAAGTTAGTAATCATGGCTCTATACCGATCACCATTGACTGTAACGTTGTGGCCTTCATCGTTTTTGAAGAAGGATTCCACCAACCCATAAAGCGCACCAAACAGTCACTTTTTCTAGATGTAACGGTGTTTCGACATACACTTGTCGATTAGCTTCACTCCAAATGCGGCAGTTTTGTTTGTTGACGTAGCCATTCAACCAGAAGTGCTCTTCATCGCTAAACAAAATTCGCTTATGAAAATCGACCTTTATTTTCGAAATAAAATTGCACAATTTGAAAGCCTTGTTCATGAGTGAGTCTATTCATGATAAATTGCCGAACCAAACTAAGAATAAATCACTTGACAGCTGTTAAATTGGTCGCCATCTTGGAAAGTAATGCCAACTTAAACTTCTATACCTGGAAAAAAAACCACTCTGTATATGTACTTTTTAAAAGTCATAAATGTATATTAATATAATTATTAGTGGAAAATATAAATGAATCCTAGAAATATTTAAATTATATTATTGATTTATTAAACATGTGGCGCTATCTATTTAATAATCGTATAATTAGTTTAAATATATGTATATATATATATTTATATATATATATATAAATATATAAATATATGTATATATATATATTTATATATATATATAAAATATATGTATATATATATATATATATGTACATAAATTTAAACTAATTATACAATTATTAAATAGATGGCGCCACATGTTTAATAAATCAATAATATTACTTAAATATTTCTACGATTCATTTATATTTTCCACTAATAATTATTTTAATATATATTTATGATTTTTAAAAAGTATATATACATATATATACTGCTCAAAACAATTAGGGAGCAAGCAAAAAGTGAAGAAAACCGTGTGAGACAGCCACGTATTGGCATACAATGCATAGTACACGCGTATCAATGCGCAATACAGAAAAAGGCGTAAAAAAATTTGGAATTAAGCTTTAATTCTTTGAAAATTATGGAAAAAACATTAAAAGATGATTTAGGGCAACAATTTGGTTACATGTAAACGATAAAAAAGGTACTGTTTAGACATGATGCATGAGTTTTAATAGGGCGTGTGGTCTCTCCTCGAACAGCTAAGACTGCTGCACACCTGTTTGCCATGGATGCGATGAGGTTATCGATCAGACTTTGGGGAATACTGTTCCACTCCTCAAGAAGTGCAATCTCCAAGTCTCGGACAGTAGCAGGTGACCTTGGTCGCGCAGCAATGCGTCGTCCGAGCATGTCCCAAACATGCTCGATTGGATTCAGGTCAGGAGAGCACGCTGGCCATTCCATACGCTGTATTGTTTAGGCTTCAAGCATGTTCTCCACCAGACGAGCTCTATGCAGTCGGGCATTATCATCCTGGAAAACAATGAATCTCCAATGGCTCCAGCGTAAGGGATGACATGAGGTCGAAGTATCTCGTCTGCATACCTTCGGCCCGTCAAAGTGCCATTACGAATGATATGCAGGTCCGTACGTCCGCCTATGCTGATTCCACCCCATACCATCCAACCAGCTCTTCTGTATTGTGACCTTTCACGAACGAATGCGGGGTTATTTCGAGTGCCCCTGTCCCTCCATACATTAACACGTCGGGTGTCACACTCTAGACTGAATCGGGACTCGTCTGTAAACAGCACTTGGCTCCAATCATGTTGCTCCCAATCTCGATGTTCAGCATCCCATCTTCTTCGGGCCACACGGTGGCGTGGGGTCGACGGAATGCAGACCATTGGCCTACGTGCATAGAGCCCTCCCTCATGAAGCCGATACGTACTGTTTGGCTGAACACGCTTCGCCCTGTGGCCAAGAGCAACTGTCTTTGTAGCTGCGTAGCATTCTCTGTTCTGTTTCGACAGGCTGTTAACTGTATATACCGGTCATCAGTTGATGTAGTGGCGCGTGGCCGACCTGTTCCTGGTCGACGTCTAACATTTCCTGTTTCTTGGAATCGATTCCACAGCCTCGCAACAACACTTCTGGCGACTCCAACAGCGTCCGCGACACTACGTTGTGTTTGCCCGGATTCCAGTCTGCCTATAACACGCCATGCCATGGATTCCGGTAAATCACTTTGTTGAGACATTCTCAAGTAACATTGTCTCAAAAAAAAAAATACTGCGCAATCGAATTTCACAGTTACGGCAATAAAACAGACGTTTTTGCAACATCCCGATTTCTGCCCTTATCTCCTTTTTCTCGTTTTTGACGTCATGAACTTTGATTTGCATATAAAGGTTTCTTTTTCCGTTTCTGGTAGTCTTTACATTACGGATGATTCATTTTATGTTACTTATTGGTATACATCTTTGCTTACTTTTGTTAAAATCATGTGCTCCCCTAATTGTTTTGAGCACTGTATATAAACGTTATGTTATTCTATCATAATTTATCTTTATGCGGAACTGTTTTCCCTCTTTTGTATTTGGCGGGAAACATAACCAGTTGTTATACTCCCGAAGTAAGTCTTACTATCTACGTTTTGCATCGAATTTAAATCAATACTGTGAATACTAGTAGGCTATAATTTAATAATTATATTTCATTAGTTGTGGTGTTAAGTGATTTTTTAATAATATTTAAATACCTCCAAATGTTATTCTTTCCTTTCCTTTTGGTACGTAGTATGACAAAATACAGGTGAAGGCTGGCTAGCCCTAAAACTTGTTTAAACCTGCAATACTGGTTCCTATGGCCAGAAGTTTGTTATTGTACTACTGTGCCTATTTCTTCCTATTTAGTATAGTTCTCTTAGGTTCTATAACTATCTATAAATTTTTATATTTTGGATTACATATATATATATACATATATATATATATATAAATATATATATATTTATATATATATGTATATATATATATGTATATATATATGTATATATATATATATATATATATATATATATGGGGGAAATTTCCACATGAACCTTCTTTAGAGGGCGCTGGCAAGGCAGCAACCAGCGAGTTAACGAGTTAACGAAGGAGAGGGGAATTCAGCGAGTGGACTTTAGACGCGGGTGTCGATGATCCGGGGCTGAAGAACGAGGGAACGAGAACGGTGGCCGAGTAGGGACCCACCACCCGTTGTTTACAAGAGAGACGCGTCAGTCACTCTCAACACCCAACTACCTGAGACTATAGTGAAGATTGAGTGTCAATAATTGTACTAGAACTGTCGTTAAGACCCAGAGGTGTTTAGTCGAATTGTAAATATTTTATTGTATGTGTTAAACGTCTGTTAGAACTGTGTCTTTTGTCCAGCATTAAACGTTAGTTTAGCAAAAAACGAGTGTGATCATTGAATACTCCTAGAACTGTACCATAATGCCACAAAATATGGGGGGGGAGGCACGGCCGCGATGTGGACTGTGAGGACTGTTAATATTGCAACAAATTCGATGTGGATTGTGAGGACTGTTAATATTGCGACTAACGCGATCTGGACTGTGAACGTTTGAACTGTGCTTGTGTGTGTGTGCATTTCATTGGATACCAGTTTCTGTGCTTGTGTGTGTGTGTGTGTGCATTTCATTGGAAACCAGTTTCTGTGCTTGTGTGTGTGTGTGTGTGTGTGTGAATTTTATTGGATACCAGTTTCTGTGCTTGTTTGTGTGTGCATTTCATTGGATACCTATTTCTGTGCCTGTGCGTGTAGAAGGGAGTTCTACGAAAAAAAAAGTTAAGATACCCTTTAATATCCTTCTATTGTGATAAGTAAAATTGAATTAGAATATGTCGTACCATAAAAATACAAGAAAGAAGGACTTAATAAATGTTCTCAAGGCAATTGGAGAACAAGCTACTTCGAAAGAAATAATAATCCAACTAAAAACTAAATTGGAAAAGTCCGCAGCTTTCAAAGACGATCTCGATTTTGTGATGAATCTGCTAAGTTTGTCCGTTGAGGACAGGCAGACTAAATCCGAATAGCAGCTGCAAGTGATCAACTCACAACTAGAGTTATAAAAAATTAAACTACAACAAATTGAACGAGAAATTGAACTTCAGAAAACTTTGGCAAAAGAGCAAGCAGCACAACAAAGTTCAAAAGGAGATGCTAATAATTTAGAAATTTAATTAAGTGTGTAAAAACGATGGGGTCAGATAATAAAGATAAAGATACAGGTTATGCGGTAAATCAAATTAAAACTTCTATTTCTAATCAAAATAACTTTCTATTTAATGAATTGCAGTATGTAGACCTTATTGTTGATGATACCTCACTAAGTGCTACTTTGGACTCAGGTGTTAATTCAGTAATTATATATAAAAAGTACGTTTCGGAAGAAAAAAGAATTCATTCCCAAATCGTTTTAAAGAGGGAGTCAGAGGAAACGGGGTCAACGGACGCGGCATGCAATCCGGTGTGTTTACAAAATGAAACAGAGGGGGAAATCACGTTGGGGTGTCAGGAGGTGTAGCTAACTCGGAAAAGCAAATAGATGAGTGGTTAGAACAGGGAATAGTTAGAGAGAGTTGTTCCGATTTTTTATCTCCGGTTGTGATGTATAAAAGGAAAGATGGAACAATGCGATTATGTATAGATTACAGAAAATTAAACAAGAAAATAATTAAGGATAGATATCCACTTCCTATAATTGAAGAGGTATTAGATAAGTTAAGGAATGGGAAAATATTCACGACGCTTGACTTAAGGAATGCATTTTTTCATGTAGATGTTGATGAAGCTAGTAGAAAATATACCGCGTTTGTAACGGAAACTGGCCAATATGAATTTTCGAAAGTGCCATTTGGGTTGTCTATTAGCAGTGAGAGACTATTTCCAAAGATACATTAATTACGTATTTAGAGAATTGTTAAGGGATGGTACACTAATTATTTATTTAGATGATATAATAATTCCGGCTTCTGATGAAAAAGAGGCTTATAAAAAATTAGCTCGTGTGTAAGAAACCGCGTCCAGATACGGCATTGAGCTAAATCTAAAAAATGTCAGTTTTTGCAGGGGAAAAATTAATTTTTTAGGGCATGTGATCCAGAACGGTATGATTCAACCTTCGGCGGGAAAGACAGAGTCAATTTGTAACTTTCCGCAGCCTAAAAACGCGAAAGATGTGCAAAGTTTCCTTGGGCTAACAGGGTATTTTAGAAAGTATATTCCTTCATACGCAATATATGATGGCTAGATCCCTTAGTGACTTATTAAGAGGAGCAAGTCCTTTTGAATTTGGGCATGCACGAAAAATAGCTTTTCAAAATATAAAGAACGCTTTATCCAGTTTTAACCCGTATTACATCTTTTAAGGAAGGTGCTAAGTTAGAATTACATACGGATGCATGCAAACTAGGGCTAGGTGCTATACTTTTACAACAAGGTGAAGATGGACGTTTCTATCCTATCCATTACATGAGCAAAAAGACTTCCATTCAAGAAGAGAAACTGTGTAGTTATGAACTAGAAGTACTGGCGGTTATAGAGGCTCTGAAAAAATTTCGAAATTACCTACTGGGAAGGAAATTCCGTATTCAAACGGATTGTGCAGCATTTGCGAAAACACTCGACAAGAAGGAATTAACACCAAAGATTTTGCTAGGGGGTCGATTTTTCTAACAGATTTTGATTACGAGGTAGTCAATCGTCCTTCAAAACAAATGCAACATGTAAATGCGTTGAGCAGACATCCTGCTTTGCTAGTGACTAGTGATGAATTAACGTACAATATAGTAAACAGTAAAAAAACTGACGAAAATATTAGAAACATTAAAAAGCTTTTGCCATCAAGCAAAACTTCTGAGTTTATCCTAAATAATTATGTTTTATTTAAAATAAGTGAGAAGCAAGAATTGTTAGTCGTTCCAGAAGTGATGCGAGTGAACGTGATTAAGAAAGTTCATTCATTTAGACATTTTGCAGTGACAAAGACTGAAGAGTTGGCGAGAAGAGACTATTATTTTCTGAACATGTGAAAATGTGTTGGAAATGTGATAAAGAACTGTGTTGAATGCAGATTGGCCAACAAGAAGATTCAAAAGGAGAATGGGAGAACCTATCACCGAAAACGGGAAAAAGCACAATATTAGAAAATAGAGTTGGTAGCCACCGTTAGAATTCAGTGTGGAAACAAGTAAAGCCATGGACTTTGCATTGATGAGAGAGGAAGAACGAATTTGTTTCAAATGTCTGTGTTTCTGTACATTAACCTTTGTTCTTTTTTTGTTTTTCTAACCCTAATTCGCTGACCTAATTCAGCGACAGCTTTAGAAATCATAATACGTCTCCAGTTTAGAGTCCAATGACTTTTTTGTATCTACATTTTTTGTGTCTCCTGAATTCCAATATCTTACTTCTTTAGCACTATAGGTTATAGTACTTCTTCACTTTTATTTTATTATAATATGTATTTTCGAGCATTAATTTTGGCTGCGTTGCGCCAATTAGTTCTAGAATTTTTTGATATTATATGATGGTGTGTTATTTTCTGGCAAAATGCTTATAATTAATGTTGTAATAACTAATGTAACAACATTAATGTAATGGTTATTTTTCTATACTTTCTCTACATTGAGTTAAGTTTTATTTTTCTTATTATTTTGTTGTGTGTTTTGCAGCATACTTTTCTTTTAAGTGTGTTTGGTTTAGGGAGTTTAGTTAAAAAATTTATATTATCTCAGATTTATATTTATGTTTATATTTTTATTCTTAAATTATATTTTTACATTATTTTGTTTATTCTAGACCTCTACTATATGTGTTATATTTCATTATTCATTCATGCTTATTTGACTTCGTCATTTTTATGTTGATTAAATTCCTTTTCATTTTAGAGTAATTTTGATAAATTTATTTTTTGTTTGATTTTTTTTATGTTTTTCTTTTGTTTCGTGTCTTTTGCATATATTCCTAGTGTAGCTTAAATATATTTCTGGGGACTATTTGTATCTTAAATACTTGTTGTTCCAGTTTTTTAGTTGTTCTATATATCTTCCAAATTATGTTTTACACATTACTTATTCTCAAATTATTATGATTGTAGTTATAAATACTTTTTAGTGACTGGCAATTAGATAAGCTTTATAGCAGATCTTTGCTCGGTGATGCAGTATTATGGTGCGTGCATTGTCGATAGAAAGTTACCACAATTTGAGTGTCAGATGTTCTTTGAATATCCGTTCTTGTACTGAAACGACTTTTTGATTTGGATGCCCTTTCTGGTTTTAGGCAATTTTTAGTTTGATATACTGTGTCAGTTCTACACATTGGAATATTTTTGTTCCATTTCATTAGTGAATTTGGATAACAGTTATTTGAATTTGAGTTTCTGACTTGTGTTACATTGATTTTGTATAAAGACTTACAATGAATCACAAGATTGGTACTTCAAATTTTTCAGTAGTTAATACTAGTGGTGAAAAGGCAAATTCCTATAGGACTAGAATTTTCTGGAATTCTGATTATATTAGGCATAACAATTTTTATAATTATGATTATGTTACCAATAATTCTCAGAATAAACATAATCATCGTTCTATTTCTACTAGATTAAACTCATATTAATCTCTCCACAATAACAATTACTATTTTGATACTAGGCAATTTCTACACAAAAATTATTTTCGTTATAATAAATGCAATAATAGTAGATGTAAAACATGTCCAATGTTAAATATGGAGCAATATGATAATGCATCCAAATTTCTCTTATGTAAAACCTTCAATTACATTTATATGTTGAATTGTAAAATTTGTAATTTTAAATATATTCAAACATGTAATAATATTAATATTCGTATTAATCTACATAGATCAAATACCAAAAATTACAAGCGTAATAACAATATTAATAAATTTCTATTCTCAGAATAGTACCACATGTTAAAAATAGATTGTGGTAAGGAAACCACTTTATTAATTATTATAACACTATATATCCATATGGTTTGAATACCATTCACTTTGGAAAAAATGTCTTACTTAGCATTCAACACACAGTCGGACAACAAGAATTATTTCTATAATAGTGATAATGCTCCTAAAGTTAAACGTATAAAAAGAGGAAAAGAAGGAAGAGAACACATAGACTTCCAATGGAGATAGATTCTAAAATTAAAGATTTTTGCAGCAACTTTGAAAAGTCTTTTAACACTAAAAAACTAAGCATTTCTTTTTTGGTTTAAATAAAAAAGAAATTAGATATACTAGAGATATCCTCAAAAAGTATGATTTTAAAGACTGTCATGTCTTACATATTATTAAGGATATTATTAATTTTCTCATTCATAAATTCAATATTGTAGATATAGGTTTAGTAAATAATTCTACTGAGTATTGTACCATACTATTCATGAATAAATCTTATAATAACATTAATTTCTCAAATATTTTTAATAAGTATGTCCATTGCCTGCCTATTAATAACGTTCGCATTAAGAAGGCTTTTAAATGTAATAAAAAATAGGTAGCTCAATTTTTAATTACAATGATATTAATAATTTGCAAAATAACAATAGTATTGTTTGTAATTGTAAAGATTATTCTGAATTTATAAATGATAACCACAAGCATGTGGTGGCTGGTAATTTAAATATTGTTAAAGATAATACTCTTAGAGAAATAATGCCAAAGGTAATAATGCTATCAAAAATCAAATTTCTAAAGATATTGGTAACTTCACTACAAAATTAGCTATTAAATACAATCTTCCTATTGTAGCTTTTAAGGAATTTAAATGCAAAGTGTTAAATGAATTACTGAACATTAACTATAAAACTGATAATGATATAACATACTATAATATTAAGCACCAAATTGCAGACCTACAAAAGAACTTTATTATCGTTTATGTTGATAAAGTACCGGGTAATTATGCAATTATTTGTAAGTGGCTTTATACTAATATGCTAAACAAACATTTTCATAATATATAATTATGCTTTTAAAATATTTAATTCAAGCAAAAGAGAAATTTTTAATCAAATCTCTGCTTTTTATAAAAAAAAAATAGATTTACGTATGCTGGATATTAAATTCCCACATATTTTTCTAACTCCTAAATTTCATAAAAATCCTGTTAAATTTAGAACTATTACGAATGGCTTTAAAACTTATATTACACATCCGGGCAAGAAGTTACAAAATATTATTCAATCTACTTTAGACAAAATTGATAAATCTATTATAGTTAAGAATAGTATGGACATTATTAAGTACATGCATGGTAAAAAAATTATTTCCATTTATACCTATGATTTTGAAGATTTATTTAACTCCATTCATATAGAAGACATGTTTAAGATTCTTAAAATGGCATATAGCAAATATTTTTTTAATAAGATAATAAAATATGATAAATATATATTTTTATTATTGAGTTAGTATTAAAAGAAAAATTATATTTTCCATAATAACGCTCATTATCAGCAAATTAAAGGATTACCACAAGGTGGACCAGCCAGCAACTGCTTAGCAAACATTTACTTGCATTTTTATGAAAAACAAAGTATTACTTATGATTCTTGTTACATTTTTATATACATAGATGACTTAATTAATTTTAGTAATATAGTAGACTTTGATCATAGCTTTAATTATTTTCCCCACTATTTAAAATTATTAAAAACTAATTATAATAATGAGTCAGCTAACTTTTTGGACCTTCAATTAAACGTTCAGAATAATTTGCTTTCAAATAATATTTTTGATAAAAGAGACTCATTTGATTTTAACTTTATAAAAATGCCTTTCTGGGGTAGTAATTCTACACCTATCAATATTTAGAAATATTATCTTAAATTTTATAAAAAGAAACAATGATTTAGTTACTGATAAAATTTTAATACATAATAATTTTGTGAAATTTTGCAATAATTGTTTAGAATACAATTATCCTAGTAAATTTATTTTTAAATATATTTCTATTTCTAATTAAATCTAGTTTATCTTAGTTCGATATTTTATTTAAAAGTTCTACTCTCTTTAATTTATTTTTAAAAAATATTTTAAAATATTTTAAACGCTTATTTTAATTGCAATATAACTATCTAGTATATAATCATCCAAGTAAATTTACTTTGTAATATTTTTCTATTTGATACTATCTATTCTTAACTTTCTTCATTATTTTATTTAAAACTTCTTATGTTTAGTTTATTTTAATTTATCTTTGTGGTTATAGTTTGATTCCAAAATAACCAACCAGATGGCGCCACGGTTTTCCTTCCTGCGCTGGCGTTTCAATCTTTTTCGCCATTTCATGTAGGATCTCATCGCAGTAGGTTGTATTTTTCATCTCAGGATTTTTGTTTTACAAGTATGTTTTTCCTAATATTTTCTATATAACACTTTTTTTATTATTCATCTCCTTGTAAGATTCATTATTATTCTCTTTTCTCATATTCTTTTTACGATTTTATTAGATTCTACATTCATGTGTTGTATTAGGCTTAACTTTTCAACTTGGTTTTTATTTTCTATTATGTCGAAAATTTCTGCTGTACGGGGGAAGGTTGGATCCACAAAGCATTGCTTAACCCTAATTCGATGGTCTAATTCAGTGACAGCTTTAGAAATCATAATAGGTCTCCAGTTTTGTCCAATGACTTTTTTGTATCTACATTTGTTGTGTCTGCTGAATTCCAATTTCTTAACTTCTTTAGCACTGTAGGTTATAGTATTTCTTTACTTTTATTTTATTATACATATATATATATATATATATATATATATATATATATATATATATATATATATATATATATGTATAATATATACATATATATAATATATATACATATATATACATATACATATATATATATAATATATACAAATATATATATTCATATATATTTATATAAATACATACATTTATATATATATATATATATATATATATATATATATATATATATATATATATTGTTATATAAAACATAATTTTTTATAATTCTTATATTCCAAACAAGAATCTGAATGAAAATTTTCATAAAACATTCAAAACAATAAATTTTTTGATATCTAAAATTATTAATAAAAGAGAAATTATTCAACTTTGCAATTTGTAAAAATAATTAATTAAATAATTTTTTTTAAAAAAAATTGGTCAAGAGTGAAGATTATTTTTCCAACCGTCTACATGGTGCCTTGCGTTTAAGTTACTTCACCGCAGGTACATCAATAAACTTACAGGTGCATTGGCTAAGTCTGAAATTTTAAGAGTTTCTTCTCCGACCTAACCGTCCATTCCGTGCTATGACATTGAGGGT
Source organism: Trichonephila clavipes (assembly GCA_019973935.1). NCBI lineage: Eukaryota > Metazoa > Arthropoda > Arachnida > Araneae > Nephilidae > Trichonephila > Trichonephila clavipes. The sequence continues at coordinate 327,803 of BMAU01020910.1, read as the reverse complement.
AGAGGAATACCCTTATTATAGAGTCGTCCCTAAATGAATTTCCCCTTTGTAAGTCTAAAATTTTCGTAACGATATTTTCTTCCCGAAAATGGAACTGCTTATTGCAGTTGCAATAAGCAGAGCCAAATGCAGAAAAAAACCAACTAAAATTTTAAAATAGTTATGCTCAAATATCCATTTTGGAGTTCAAAAGCACAAGTACGTTACAAAATCTAAGCCCCTGTTCCTCTCTCTTAATTGATTCGGTTCATCTAGTTTTGAGGAGGATCAACAATAAATGACACCTGAGACTTTACAACTTTTAGGAAGACACGACTAATGATACCTGCCTGGTAAAGAGATAAATATCCGTGACAAAATGACTACTAAAAAGTATCATCTATTTAGTTGGTGGATCGCAATGCATTTAATGCAGCTGTCAAGTATCAGACTAGTTTATTTCAGAACAGGTATTCTGTATCAAGTTACTCTATTTTCTATTGTTATTTTAGCTACTCTTGTTTTTCTATCTTTATTATTCTATTGCCATTGTTGTGACTACTTTAAGCCTCTCGTGTTAGGAGTACAGCTATAAAGTAATGCTCAGGAGTTAATTTATCTTTTCAACTTTGTGTCAGCTTAAATGCCTCGTTGACTGTCATTCCTTTGAGTAGAAGTGGATTAGAGAGCTAAAATAGGACGGCTTTAACTCAATAAAAGTAATATATTTTTCCCTAACAGTTATTGAGGTTTATGTATACATATGTTCCATCAATATTATTATTGGTGTTTGTAACCTAACCCACATTACTAAATTCCAGTTTTGCTTTCAGTGATTGGAAAGCAATTCCTCTTTTAAAATTATATCCTTATTAATATTATAAACGCGAAAGTTTGTTTGGATATTTGTTCCTCTTTCACGCAAAAACAACTCAATGGATTTTAATGAAACTTTACAACAATATAGCTTATACATCGGAATAACACATAGGCTATAATTTATAAGATATTGTATAAAGTGTCCAAAATATAACGATAATTGTCAAGTTTGTAGGAAAAAATTCTGCCATCTTCAAGCAATTCTGGCTTGCTTTGCAACATACAACGGTCAAAAAAAGTATTCGACATGTGAAGATTTCTGCATATATTGAATTAATAAATAAAAATTGTATACAAAAACAAAACAATTTTTATTGATTTTAAACCAAAAAATCATTAAGTATTAAATGCAGCATTTTTTGCAATACATTAAAATGTAATAAATTAACAAAATGTCCATTGTTTCATTCAAAGGCTATTAAACAAACAAAAAAAGTATTCGACAAAACATAAAAATGAATGAAAATAATTCAAATAATATAAAGCTTATATCTAGTTGTTCTTTCAGTCCAACGGGTGACTTCTTTTAAACGCTATGGCTTCGATTTAACCCAATTTCTGTCACCTCTTGGTCAATTTGTGCCCATTCCTGTCTAAGGATCTCCTCTATTTTGTTGGGAAAATGGCGCTCCCTTAATCTTTTTTCCAGTATGCTCCATGGGTGCTCAATTGGGTTGATGTCTGAACTTTAGGCGAGTGTTTCTATAACTTTTGGGCAGTTGTATAGCAGCAAAAGCCTTGTATTGTGAATGGAGTGTTTTGGGTCATTGTCTTTGTAAAACTAGTAGTCCTCCTCGATTCCCAGTTTTTCAGCACTGGTACCCAAATTTTCTTTTAAAATCTGTATGTAATACAAATGGTCTATTGTGTAGTTAATTACTACAACATTACCCACCCCTGAAGCAGCCATACACTCTCAAACAGTTATACCTCATCTTCCCTGTTATGCTGAGGACACAATATTCCATTCTTCCGACTCAACATTGCATTTTCTGAACTCTGTAATCTTGCCATCACACCCAAAAAGATTAAATTTTCATAGGTCTGCAAAAATTATATTGTGTCAGAATTCTATTGGCTTGTTTGCATACTTTCTAGGAAATTCCAGTCCTTGCACGCGGTTTTTTTTGGATATATATGGCTTCTTTTTCGATCAGTTCTAGCCTTAAATCCATTACTATGCAGGTAATTTCTGTTTGGGGCGTAACATCGATATCCAAACAATCCTTGATAACTTTTGCCAAATTTGTTGCATTGGTTTTGGGTTCTTTTTTATTTAACGCCTTCGGAAAATGTTTTGGTCGATCAGATATTGGTGTGCTATCAACCGATTTTTGCGCGTTAAACTTTTTAATTGTATAGTGCACACTTATTCTTGGCCTATTTATAATAGTTCAAGATATAATATGGGTTATCTGGCCTATTACAATAGACCAGATAAACCATTTTTCAAGTGCATTATGATTACATTTTCAATTTCCACTGATAACTCTCCTTGTTTTCGGCCCATCTTGCTCATTTCGTAAATAAAGCCTTCTAAAAGCCCTCAGAAATAGTCCAAATGCTTTGAATTACAAAAATTTGCAACCGCACTTAACGGTATTTTTGCTTCTCGGTATAAAAATTCATCAAAGCTTCCTATGTCGAAAACTCATTTTGCTTGTCAAACTGCTTTTGAAAATTATAATGGTGTTTTGTTTTTTTTGCTCACGTTTGTTTTTGTAAGTATAAAATCTTCTACATTAGAAACTGAACTGTTATGAAAAAAAAATAACGAAACCCCTAGTTTCGTTGTTGTTGCATATCAAGTTGTTTAAAGTCAATATTCGCAGAAATCGTTGCATGTCGAATACTTATTTTGTCCGCTGTATATCTTTCTTTTATGTGTGAAGCAAAGCTTTCACTTTTTTACGCTAGGCGTTCACTTCTAATTTATTCCTTTGATCAGTGTAATCCCTATTTTTTTTAATTTTAGAATAAATCTAAATTTTGAAGGGAGAAGTTGTTATTTGAATAGCTACTGTGATTTTTTTTTCATGGGTAAGCCATTATCGCCAAAATAGTGAACCATTTATTTATTTTTCTTTCGATGTTGGTCTTTCAATTTTGCATTTGATGTTTTTCCTTCACTGTTGTATTCGATGGTGGTCAAATTCACGGTATTAATGTACAGACTTTCCGGCGAAGAAGATTTTTTTCTCTGGTGGAAGTTAAATCTTCCTTCACGAGGATAGGGGATTCACGCTTCTCTTCTTTTTTTTTGCCATTAGAACGTTGTTTTTTTTTCATTCGCGATAATATGGCCTCTAAAGCAAAGACAGAAATATCGTTCGGTGGTAAACGTCTTCTTTTTGGGGTTAAACTCCGTTTCTAATTTTCCCCTACCATAGAGCATTCCTTATAATTCCAGCAACCCGACGTCTTCCGCAAAGATATGTAGAGAGCCGTCGGTGTTCCATCAAATTCTCCTTATCAGTTATTACGGTCATGGCGTTCGTTTTTATATTAAAATTATTTTACAAAAAAGATAAGTTTTACGTTAAAGTTCGAAATTTATTCGCAGATAGAATCCTGCTGGCTTTAATTCTGACATGTTTTGAGCCAGAATCAGACTTAGTTTAAAAAAGGCATTTATTCTAGAATTGGAACATTCCTTCTGACGCTAAGAGCAGGGAGGAAAAAACACGCCACGATGTGTTTTAAGTGGGGGTTTAGCACTTAAAACACCGATGGGGTATGTATCGCGGCTATTATGATTGTACTTGAAAGTTAATGCTGGCATATGGGGCTATTAAAGCTAACGATCTGGAACTAGACATGTTTAATGGCTAGGCTATATGTTCGGAAGAAATAAATGGGTGATTAGTTTGATACTTGAAGATGAAATGAAAAATATGAGTTAAGTGCTAGATAGGGAATTTAACTTTTAATCTAATTTAATTATCCTTACATATATATATATATATATATATATATATATATATATATATATATATATATATATAAGCGTGGAGCGTCTTACAGAACAGCAAATTTTCTTATTATTTTACTAGTATAGGAATATGTATTATTATATCTCTATATGATAAGTATTTAATAAATTTTTATGACATGATATTAATAAATTCAATCATTTTTACAAACTTTAGGAATATTGAAAGTGTATTCCTTAGAAAGTTTAATGAGAAAAGAAACTTTTTGTTTGGCTCTGTATTTTGTATAAAACATGTCCATTATTTATATTTTTTTGTAATGCCTCCGTTGTCTTAAACGTAACCCACGTTAATCTTAAAATAAGTATGATTTAAACGAAAATGTAAACAAAAAAAGAAAATTTGTCTAACAAATTAATATCAGAAACCATAACACTTTATTTGATTCAAAGTAAATTTATTAAAACTAGAAAATTAGCTTTCGTGTAAATAAATCTATTCATCTCGTCTCGAGAAAAGTTTTTAATACACAATTTAAGAATGTTCTTGAAACATTTAAATTAAATAATTTTAAATACTTAGGAATACTAAATAAATAACACGGAAATATTCTTTAAACTCTACGGAATAATCTGCACACTAAAAATTGCAAACATATTGTAAAATAAAAATTTCGAATGTCGTCGCATGGGTTAGAGCGGTCAACACGGGGAAGCAGAAGCCATTTTACTACTTGCAATTTTTTAAAAATTATTATTGAAACAACATGAAATCAGTTTTTAATATTATTCACTTTATGAACTCCATCTGAAAATGATTTGGATCGTTCAGTTGACATTTCAGAAAGTTTAACAGTAGCTTCTGAAATATTGCCATTGGTTTTACAAATTTTCAAAAAAAAAGTTCCTACGATTTCCCTCTACCTTTGACGGCTTAAATATTAGTTCTTTTCTTTACTCGATATTTTTTCTGATATTTTTCTATGTTGAGGTTTTGACAGATGACTTTTAACGTACTATAATTTCTGAACAAAGACCACAATCACTTTTATTTATGTTTTTATGAAAACAGTACTCGCCAGTTTAATTAATTCTAAAATTGTGTGTATCATTTACTTTCTCCTTTCTTCTGGTACAATTCGAACTGTGTGCATATTATGCTTTTTGTAATTGGATTAAAATACAAATCTTGGCTATTCCAGACCACAGGTAAGTGCAGGTAGTCATTTGACTAGCCAAAGCCGTCACGCTTCGCTTGTTCACTATGAAGTACCACTTATTATCTCCCTTCATTACCATTTGATAGTAGAACTGATTGAAAATTTTATTGTTAACATTAGTACCGTGGCAGTTTCGGTATATTTAAAACCGAGGGCTGGTTCAAATTGACCCCAATTAATTAAAACCCGTATTTTTATGCTAAAAGTACTCTGTAATTGTGTTTAGCAATGACATTTATTCATTTTTACAATAAATTATTATAATCAGTGATAAAAAATAATAAAATATTACAATACGGAATATTGTATACAGTTAATAAGATATTCCAACAACTTGAATAGAAATATATATTTTTTTTTAGTTTTTTACAAGTCAAGATTTCCTACACAGTTCATGCAAATTTTGGGTAACTTATTTTTATATATTTTGTACACTTTCCACTTATCGGTATTTTACAGTCAGAAGAAGTATTTACTGCTTTCTTTCTACACTGAAAGTCTTTGCAATGAACTCTTTTTTGCATCTGCATAGATTCTTCAGTTCAGTTTGTCTGTGTATTTGACTTGTACTTCCTTTTGTGAATATACGCATTACGCAACACTTCAATGAGTTTTTATATATTCTCTCCTCGTAAGTTTCTTACCAGTAACTTCTTTGTATAAAATCCATGAATTATTTCCTGCAAGATCAAGAATATTGTAGAATACATGAACTGGCCACCTCCTTGATCCCGCTTGCACAGAATATTTTCGAGCCATTTGGTCGGCAATGTCACTAAATTTTGTTGAGTTATAAAAGGATATATTGTTTCTGGAAGCTTTTTTTGGGTGATTATTGCCGATATCAACTGTGGGATGAGGGGAGCTCAGCAATAAGACATTTTTGATGTTTTTTCCCTGATAAACTGTCAAAGGGATATCATCATGCTCCAGTAACAATGTATCGAGTAACGGCATCTTTACTTTTTTTAAAAATTTCAAGTACTTCTTTGCGATTTCGTTTCATCGTCCCAATTAAACTAGTGTTCTTCGTTTTTAACTTTTGGGACAGATTTAGTGTAGTAATATTTCTTGCATTATTTTTGAAAGGTTCTATTAAACCCAAAACGACGTATTCGTAGAGAGATCTTTACTAATCTTTATCTCATCCTAGAGTTCCTCATCTTTACACAAATATGGAAAACCATTGAGCTTGTATTTACTATCAATATCGGCTGTAAGCCTGAACTTGATACCAAATTTATCTGGTTTACTTGGCATGTATTGCGTGAAACGACATCTAGCTTTAGACGGAAACATTTAGTGATCAATAGTTATATATGGTCCTGGTTTAGAACAAAACATCGAATTTTCAATAAATTTCTTCCAATCATCAGAAAAGAAACACAATTTATCGGTTTTGATGGCGTTCAGATCGTGTAGTGTTTCTGTCGTATCGCAGAAATTTCAAAGTTCTCTGGATCCATCTCTCGCCGTAGTATCGCTGAATAATGGTGGAACCCAAACAACAGACCACAGACTATCAAGTTCTAGATTATTTGCACCGTAAACACCTCGAGCATACAAAACTGATATAAAAGTATTTAGTTCATCTAAAGTTGTTGACCATTCATTATCTCCTAGCTGCCAGTGAGCTTCTTCATCTATGCAACTTTTGATATGACGAAGCATAGGCTCATCTATAAGCAGCCTCCCTGAACTAATTGCATTGCCATTTTTAATATTTCGCTTTGCATAACTGGTTGGGCCACTTTTTTCTTGCAAATATAATGTTCAGCAATTCTTCCAAGCGTATAACTTTCAGAGGTGATGCTTTCCTAACCCGTTCCATCATTTATAACAAAAGCTTCAGAGTTTATTTCATATGGATCTGAATCTGATAACTTCTTACTTTTTTGCACATTGTTTTTTCTTTCCAGAAATGGTTTATCTGCTTGTATATTGTATAGGAAACTAGATACAGTAACTTATAGGACTGAAAAAGCTTTTCCCATTCCAGGAATCGTTGAATTGCAAATTTAGTACTTGTGGTTATAATGGGGTCAAAATGACCCATTCCACGGTTTTAGGTAAAGTTATTAAAAACAAAAAAAAATGATAAGATTTTAGCGTATCATATTTTCACATGTTATTATTGGTATAAAAATAGAAAAAAAGTCAACATTTTTTTTTCAATTCCATTAGTAACTTTTTGAAAAAATAGGAAACAAAACTCCTATTGGGTCACATTGACCCCATCCGCGGTTCGAGTGTTAAACAAAAATTTCGAATTTCATTTGTGACGAATCTATTCGGCACTTTTCCAGTAATACTCTCAGACGTCTTTGGGGATTGTAAATTCGCGTACATTTCCAATCAGCTCTAAAAGAAGAAAATGGGATATGTAAATTAATTAAGGTATTTAAGGAGAGCGTTGTAAGTTAGCAGATAGGAGGCGATTGAGCCAAGAGCGGTAGTGACCAAGTTAATAGGATTCAAGTGGATTGCGGGCTTAGAGTATTGCTGTTATTATTCAGCGAAGTAGCATTAGAAGGATTGATCTACCTGCAGAGAACGACATTACAGCCTGATGATATATTATAATTTATTTCTCTCATCATAAGAGTTATTATATAATAAAGTTTGCAAAAATTTAATGAAGGTTAATAATTCTAGTTGCGTATATTTCTTGGTCCTTCTATTCCGATAAAACCGTTCGATATTGAGCTTAGTACTTGATTAATTTCATATTTTGTAATTTAATTTACTTATAATATTAATGGTAAATCCCTTTGACGTAGACATGTTGTTGAATATTTGTAATTAAAAGGTTTCTAATTGAATCTATTGAATAAATATAATTTGTTATTATACAAATGGCGTCTGGTCATTCTTTGCCTCAAGTGAATCTTAATGTTCAGGGTGGAACACCCAGGGGGGTTCTCACAGTGGCTCCCAACGAAATAGTAACCGCGAGTTTAGAGCTGGATCTAATTTTCGAGTAATACCCGAGCAATATTTTTCAGGGGTTGAAAACTTGACAGAATTTTTAGAAAACATTGATAATAATTTAACATATTATGAGATACCCACACAACTGGCTTTTACATATCTGAAGGCTCATGGGACGGGCATTCCATTAGTTTGATGTTTTAGGTTATAGGGCTGTAGACGAAAAGGCGACAGACTACGCGCACTTAAAACAAGCTTTCACGGAGTAATTCCCCGTGGTTCAAAATAGATCGGAGATCGAAACGCGTTTTTATTCGTCGTACCAAAATCACAACCAAAGACCTTCCAATTTTGTGTACGAATTATTAAAGATACACAGACAATTACAACTGCATATGGTGGAGGAAAAACTGCTGGATCATGTGATCAGTCGTTCAGAACTTCAACTTTTGGATTATGTGGAGGTACTACACCCGCAGACTACGTCTAGTCTTCTACAAATAATTGATAAATGCGAGGAGAGGTTTCTAAATAGAATGACCAGGGGTTCGAGTCAGGAAATTCGAAACGCAACCCATAGCGCGAATAATCAATTCCCAAACAGGAGTAGGCAGGAGAATTGGAGGGATACCAGAGTTCACAACCGATACTCTGACAATAGTAGACCGCAGAGGGAATCCAACAGATTTGGAGGTCAAGGTGTTGGTGATAATCGGAGGTTCGACAATCGACGCCGAAGTGGTTAATCTGATCATAGGTTCAATAATCAAGGCGGCCGACATGGTGGTTCGAGGAACGGTGCTTTTTGGGGTAAGAATGGTCAAGACAGGTATTAAAACTTTTAAGCGATCGGTGCAAGTCTGGGCAAAGTACGGTAAATCCTTCTGATACGGAACGAAGTACTATTAGGATTTCCTCTTAAGAATGATGTCCGTAGATCTTTCTTATGTGCCCATTCTTTTGAACGAAACATTCATCAAAGCCCTGTGGGACACGGGAGCGGAGAAATCATTTATATCCAAAGAGGTCTACTGCAAATACTTTTCATATCGACCAACTCAAAAGACTAAAGACAGAGAAGTGACGACCCAAGGAGTACGGCGTTGTCGCTTAGATCGGGTTGAATTCCAGATCGGAACCGAGATTTCCAGAAAACCTGGGAATTTCATATTCTTGACAATATGCAGTACCAATGCATTTTGGGAATCGACGTTATGAAAGATTCCAGATTATTTTTAGATTTCGATAAGAAATCTTTGGTCATTCCAGAAGACCAGATTAAACCGTTGCCAATAGTGTAAAAGTCGGTCGAGATTGATCTATCAGATACAAAGCTGGGTGAAAGGCAAAAAGAAAAATTACAGGATGATTTATTTAATAGTTTTAAGGGTCTATTTTCGGACCAGTCTGGGTTAACTCATGTATTATATCATGAAATCGATACTGGGTACCAGGGGTCAGTAGTGCCAAGACCCTACCGTTATGATAGAGTCAAACAGGGAATAATTGACTATCACATTGAGAAAATGTTACAGGAGGGTGCAATTTAGCCTATTCAATCACCATACACGTCGCCTGTAGTATTAACGAGCAAAAATAACGGCCTTACTTCATATTCTCCAAAGGCGTATCGATTCGCGATTGACTATCGCAAACTCAATGCGGTAACTAAGTACCCGAGATATCCATTACCGTTGATAGATGACCTCATCACAAGAATCCCGTACACTACTATGATGTCAACACTCGATTTAAAATCGGGTTACTTTAAATTGGCTATAAATCCTAGAGATATCGAGAAAACCGTGTTTATAACACGAAATGACACTTTTGCATTTCTCCGCATGCCCTTTGGCCTTTCAGGGGCGGCGCCAAATTTTCAAAAGGCAATCAACATAACTCTAAAACCTGTTCTAGGGCGTTTTGTTAGTTTCTATATGGATGATGTAATCATTACGTCTCCAACATTTAATGAACATATAGATAATTTAAATCAGGTATTTACATTGTTGTGAGACGCAGGTCTAACACTAAATAAAAAATGTCACTTTGCACGTGACAGATCGAAGTATTTAGGACTCATAATTAGTAAGGACGGAATTAAAACCGATGAAAACAAGGTCAAGACGATCACGGAAATGAAACCTCCTAAAAACAATAAGGAAGTGTCGAAATTTTTAGGGATGGCTGGTTGGTACCAAAAATTTATTCCAAATTATGAAGATATATGTGAACCATTATATAGATAAAAGAAAAAGGGGGCAAAATTTAATTGGTCGACAGAAGCACAGGATTTTTTAATAAAGTTAAGCGAGCCTTAACAGAGGCGCCAGTTTTACAATTGCCGAATTTTCAGGAACAATTTAACTTATTTACGGAAGCTAGTGGAGTCGGAATTGGCACTGTGTTGAATCAAAATCACAAACCTATTGCATTAGCGTATAGAGCCCTGAACAAGGCCGAAAGAAATTACACAGTTACAAAACGCGAGTGTTTGGCGGTCATATGGACGTTGAATAAGTTAAGGACTTATTTTGGGGTACTTCCGGTGAAGGTCATAACAGATCATGCGGCGTCAACAAAACTCACGAATGGGAAAAATGTATCTAGTAGGATTATTAGGTGGGCGCTTGAGCTATCGGAGTGTAACGTTGAATGGGAACATCGACCTAGAACCCAGAACGCTGTCGCGGACGTATTATCTAGGAATACGGTGGAAAATGTGGAAGGATCACAAATTTCCTGCCCGGCTGTTAGAACCTTAGCTTTGAACTCCAGGGAACAATTAATTCAAGAACAGCGGGAAGATGCTGAGTTAGGGCACATCTATCGTTATTTGGAAAATCCGCACGATTGTTCAGTTAATGCAAATGTATGCGAGGGTTAGTCCCAGGATTTTAAGTTAATTGATGATTTACTCTTTTACGCGAAGTATTGTACAGCTCTTGGGGAACTCAGAGTATACATTCCTCAATCTCTACGCGAAGCAACAATGCACGAATTTCACGATCAACCTTTAGCAGGCCATTTAGGAAAGAAAAAGACGGATTTAAAATTACGTGATGCATTTTTTTTCCGTATATGAAGAAATATATGTTTAAATATGTATCAACCTGAGATCGGTGATAAAAATTTAATTATAAAAACACGTTACCAGCTGGTCGATTAATTCAGATAGTATCTAATTACCCCCAATGAGCTCGTGACGTTAGACTTTTTAGGCCCCTAACCAGCATCCCGACCCTAAAAATATAGATTTATGTTGGTAATAATTGACCACTTCACTAAGTGGACCTTTACGAAAAGCTTCGGCCCAGGCCATAGCTAAGGCCTTTTTTGAAAATTATATTTCACGATATGGAGCTCATATTTCTTTGATTAGTGATAATGGTCCCCAATTTATATCTGACGTCTTTGAACACTTAAGTTACAGGTTGGACATAAAGCATATTAAAACGGTAACATATCGGCCGCAAGCAAACTTAACGGAAAGAGTAAACCGCACTTTAGTGCAGATGATAGCTTGTTTTTGTAGAAGAAAAAATCATGATAATTGAGACCGTTTCCTCCATGAGTTCTCTTTCGCGCTACGCACAGCAGTTAATGAAACTACAGGTAAAACTCCGGCTGAATTATTCTTAGGTAGAAAAATTATAACGCCTTTTCGTAAATTAGTACGAGTAACGGATGGTGCAGAATATGTGGGAGGCAATATTGAAAAATTATTTGATGAGGCGAGGCAGAATATGCAGAGACAACATAAGACGTGGGAGAAATATTATAATCGAGAAAGGAGAGAGGTTAACATCAAAGTCAATGATTTAGTCTTGGTACAAACTCACTTTATTAGTGCAGTGGGCAGGAGAGTTGTCGGAAAGTTTATGCCTAAATTTGAATCGATATACAGTGTGTTGGAAGTTCAGAACAACAATTTTGCCATTTGGAAAAGGCGAAGAAGGTTCATAGTTAATATTGACCAAGTGCAGATTTATCATCCACGACAGTCGGACACAAACAGTTTTGATAGTATTAATGAGACACTATAAGAGGGAAAGGGATATAGTATTTGGTCGAATAGGTCGAACTCGGGAAAATCCAGACGTTCTAGAAAACCCTCGGGTAATGAGAGTAAGAGTTGTAAATAGAATAAGGGAACTGCCGGATTGGAGGATCTGAGATTTAAACGTAGTAGAGCAGTAGTGTCAACTGGGACAGCGGAGAGGTATGATAGAAAGCGGCCCAAAATATGCAGGAAGCGATCTCTTCAAGGGTCCGAATATAAAGATAATAAAAGGAAAGCGCCTGTACTGCCACAGGGGCTAAAGAGAGGAGTTCCATCATCAATATCTTATAGAACTCATAAACATATCCGACGGATCACTAATAATCACCCTTCACAGGGACCAGAGACACTTCCAGGTACATCCAATCAACGACAGATGGGGAGGTTCAGTCCACCTAAAGAAAAGAGCAGGCGAGGAGCAAGAGTGCAGTCTGGCAGGGACCGAGAGACCAGGACAACGGGTATCAAAGGACACAGTGCAGCTGAGGAGAGACCAGTCCGGTCTAGAAAGACAACAACAGTGTGTGTGTGTGAGACCTTGCCCGTATTACCTAAGGCACCGCTTCAAAGAGCCAGGAGGTCTACCGGAGGAGCAGAGGAGTATGGTTATCGACAGCCTATCACAGAACAGCCTCAGGAGAAGGAGCCTCAGCATGGAAGCCTTAGACGGAGATACGGCAGATAGGAGCACATAGAAGAAAAAGAAAAAATCACTTTGTATTGTCCTTTTTCGTTTTCTTGCTGACAAACAGTCATGTGCTTTTGCATAACCAAGTCAAGATTTTTTAAAAATATTTTATATGTACAAGAGTTGGCACTAAACTGTGTGCATTTTTCAAATAAGAAAAATGAACTCTGGTATATTAATTTCTTTTCCAAAATGTGGGAACAATTGTTTGTAGACATTTGTTTGCAATTTCTGACTTGAAGGTTCTGCGGGAATATCCAGCATTGTTTGTTATCTACATTGAAAATTGTATGCATATGTATATGTATATTTTTAATTCACATCTGGTGGCTTGGGACGCGGCGTAGTTAGGCAATGCTAACAATAACACTAACAAACGCAGCACGTATGGTGTGAGAGTTTTAAGGAGCAATATGTATTAATTGATACATTATAAAATGATGTGTGAATGTGAAAATGTATTAGTGCATTCAGTTTATGTTTTTTCTTTCTTCAGTAAATTTAAAGATTTCTCATTTCAGGGTAGCTGTCCCTGATCATTGTATAGAAAACACCGATTCGTCTGTAAAAGGAGCCACACTAAGTGTGTTAAAAAATCTAAGTAGTTAAGTAAAGCACAGAGCCAGGTTTTTCCACATTTTTGTTTTTTCCTCGGTTTATCGCCAGAATTAGGTGTGCTCTAGGGAACTCTAAACCTGTAAATGTCTTCGTCAAATAATAAGCAATTTAAAACGAAGCTTGTGGTCGTCATTCTTTTCTTTCCCTTAGCGTAGGAAACTTCTTAAAGTGTCAGATAGGTAGGTGTATTAAATTCTTAAAGACTATGAATTAAGTCTCTCTTAGAGTATTGTTACGTAATCTATTTCAAGCCATTTTAGAACTTCGAATAAATCCCGTTTTCTTCTTGGAGGGGATTATGACGAATCTATTCGGCACTTTTCCACTAATACTCTTAGACGTTTTTGGGGATTGCAAATTCGTGTATATTTCCAATCAGCTCTAAAAGAAGAAAATGGGATATGTAAATTAATTAAGGTATTTAAGGAGAGCGTTGTAAGTTAGCAGATAGAAGACGATTGAGCCATGAGCGGTAGTGACCAAGTTAATAGGATTCAAATGGATTGCGGGCTTAGAATATTGCTGTTATTATTCAGCGAAGTAGCATTAGAAGGATTGATCTACCTGCAGAGAACGACATTACAGCCAGATGATATATTATAACTTAGTTCTCTGATCACAAGAGTTATTATATAATAACTCTTGTGATCAGAGAACTAAGTAAAAATTTAAGGAAGGTTAATAATTCTAGTTGCGTATATTTCTCGGTCCTTCTATTCCGATAAAACCGTTCGATATTGAGCTTAGTACTTGATTAATTTCATATTTCGTAATTTAATTTACTTATAACAGTAAAGGTAAATCCCTTTGACGTAGACATGTTGTTGAATATTTGTAATTAGAAGGTTTCTAATTGAATCTTTTGAATAAATATAATTTGTTATTATACAAATGGCGTCTGGTCATTATTTGCCTCAAGTTAATCTTAATGTTCAGGGTGGAACACCCAGGGGGTTTCTCACGCATTAACAAAAAAGAATATTTATTATAAATAATTTTTTACAGATATTTCAATCTTTTCATAATACAGTAACACTTTCTGGCATGCCAGACATGGTATGCGTGATATGTAATTGCCATCTCTGGTCTACGCTTATAATATTCCTTTGCCACTGGCCCTTGAATTTTTTAAAATTAATTTAAGGTCTGCGACTACGTTCGGAACCGTGATTTTGCAAAACGTATAAATGGGTACTATTTATGTTATTTGGTTTCACTTAGATTAGAAAATGCATATAAAATTGTTTTAAGAATATAATTACAATAAAAAATTTATTTACGTACTATATTTTGAGAAAAAGTGAACATAGAATGACCCATTTCCAAAATATTCTCCTTTTGTAAAAAATGCTTCTGTTATAATAATATTTTGCCTTTAAAGAGTTCAGACCTCTGTACAGGGGCTTAACTAGAATTTTTGAAAGATATTACTCAGAAGGGGGTTTATACAGGTTTTATGACAACAGAGGGAAGAAATCTTTAATTATCTTAAGAATTATCTAATAGAAAAAAAACGCCGATAATTATTTCAAATATTTTTAACTCTGAAAATAATGTAAATTTTTCAAAGATCATAGTTGAGCCTCTGTAGAGAGGTCTGAGTTATATACAGGCAAAATATTATTTTAATAGAAGCATTTTTCAGAAAAGGAGGACATTTTGAAAAAGATTATTCTAAGTTAATTTTTAGCCGAAGTATTGTATTTAAATAATTTTTTTTTGTCAAAATGTCCTTTAAAAATTTTATGCATGTATTCTAATCTATATCTATAATTTTATGACACTAAATATCATTAAATTTATCCATTTATGTGCCTTTTTAAAATCACGGTTCCGAACGTAGTCGGATACCGTCTATCTGGATGTACAATTTCAATATCTTCTATGACTCTTCTTCCTAGTGATTTGATCTTAATTAAATTGAGCATTTGTGGGATGAAATTGTGAGGTCCGTAGGAAGTATTGACAAGTGGATTATTAGGTGGCGAAATGCTAACTTAAGTGTTATCCTCTTCTTTTGACCATGGTTCAAACATACAAAGTTCATCGTCAATAGCCTTGCGTTGTCTGGGCGCAAGGTTAAGAAAAAATGCTTGAATTTGATCCACTGGGATTTCGTTTGCATCTTCTCCCTCGACTATTTCAGCAGCTTGTTGATACCATGAGTCAACTGTCATCAGAGCAGGAGGAACAAGGGGCTCGTAACTGCTTGATTCTTTTATTGGCTAAATAGCGTCCCATTTTGAAGAAGCTTTGTAATGATTTTTTTTTCATTTTATAATCGCATTGTGTACTAGTATTTTTCTTTTATCTATTTAGTGAAGGTGTACATTGGTTTAAAGTGTATAACTATACAACCTGTTCAATTCTGGTTGATTAAACCTAATTAAAATCGAAATACAGTCGAACCTTTATATAGCGAATTTCTATATTGCGATATTTTCTATAGAGCGAACTTTTTCCTGAAACCTAGAACATTTCACGATTTTCTTCGTAAAATAACCTCTCTATAGCGAAGTGCATTTTCTATAGAACAACTTATTCTTTTGTGACTCAATTTTTGTTCTCTCTTTTTTTTTAAAGTAATTCTGAAATATTTCAAATTATTCTCAGTAAAGTTTGCATCATTTGAGTAATCAAGCATTGATTTTGGCAAAACAAATTTATCAGTTTTAACAATTATTTAAACATATACACGTCACAACACAAAAACGAGACACACTTTATATAAGTTGGGTGGGCGGACCACAAGTGTAACCGATTTCTGCCCCGCCCCGCAGCTCTTTTTGCGCGGTTAACGGATTTCCCTTTTGAAATAATCCCCAAGGGATTATTTGACGGCCGATCTGGCACATGATGATTTAGAGGAGTCTTACTTTCTCTCTTTAACATATTTTATGAGGGCATAAATCTTGAACTGGTTTTATTAGATCCTAACTCCCCGAGAGCAATAGCGTTCTGGACATTTTATCCAAGAAATGCAACCTTTAACTCCCATTGCCCAGTTCACTAGAAACATCTTCGATATCCTCTTTCACCCTCAGTAAAGTTGTCCCGTGTCCCCGTGTTCTAATTATAAAATAATATATGTATAATATCACTTCAATGCTTCACATTATAAAATGACCTTAAAACTCATCAACGTAAGTACACAATTATTTTTTTAATATTGAAAATACAGTGAATTCTTTGATATTCTTTTTTCTTGTTTTCCTTGAAGTTTTTCTTTCTTTGTTTGTTTTTTGATGGGTAAGATATATAAAATAAACATATATATATATATTAATTTGGAAAGAGTTGTGAATAATTACTTTTTATTATATAGTGTTTATGAATTTAAAATTCGTTTTATGTTGTTTATAAATTATATTAAAATATCTATATAAGGAATTTTCAAAATAACGAACTTTTTCCCGGGATTTAGCGACTTCGTTATATAGAGGTCCGACTGTGTTTTCCTTTTCTATTCTTAATCCTATATTTCACGTTTAAAAGTATACCTGGACATTCATACATCCAGAATGGCTTAAAATGACTTAAATAGTTTTAACTATAAAGACTCAGTGGAAGAATATGTAATGACTCTATCGAAAAACAAATAGTATTTATCGCTAATTAGAAACTGGAAAATAGTTGCTAATAGCAAGGAAATATATTCAGAAATGAAACTTTATTGATCATTGGCTTAGTGAGTAATATGTTTCTTAACTGCATTAAAATAAAATGTCAACTTATCCAAATAACTTAATCCATTGGTTTGAGACTTGTTAAATGTATAAAAATGAGATTAACGAAATATTGTTGAGTGAAAAGTTTAAAAATTCTTCCATCTTGTCACACAATTTAGGTTTCCTTCGCTGTGTAACTAAATATTTTTATTCCAAAAAAAATATAGTAATGATCTCAAGTATATTTTCTTCGAATGTATTTTTTCTGAGACTTAACTTACTTCCTGTCATATTATAGAGTGTAAATCCTATGACGTCGAGGGCGATGACAGTTTTAAAATTGACTTTTAAAACAAATTTTTCTGAGATATCAGTGGAGCATTTATGTAATCCTCGGGGTTACTAAACTTTGAAAAAAAGGTTCGTTAACATTTGGAGATGTATTTGGGTTTAATACCGTCGATTTCAACTCAATTTTCAGATTTAACAGAACAAAAGCGTGTTTAAGACTGTGTGTTGGTTGAATGCACTGAGTTGTTTATTAAACGTAAGTTATTCGAGACAGATAAAACTAGTGTATATATTTATTCCTATTCAATCGAATGATTATTTACATCGAATTATTGCGGCTTTGAATGAAATAAGCTGTATTCATAAATAAAAATATTTTATAAAGACACATCTAAAAATGAATTTTCGGCTAAAAAAAGAAAAGTTTATAACAAAGGCATGCATACAGGTGTCCGTTAATAATAGAGTGTTCGGTATTTCTCTCTCTCTCTCTCTCTCGATTACCCTTAAACGTCCGCCTGTGTCGTTTCGATACCGCTGAAGGAAGGAATGATTCGATCTGGGTACCTTCATTTCCGAACGTAAGCACTTTATCGACCACGCCAAAACGATCGTCATCACGTGATGTCTGGTACTAGTTTATATAGATATCACACCGCCCCACCGCGATATAAAACGTACAAAATAATTGTAATAATTAGATAATTGCTAAACTACTGTTCAGTAGGGTTTAGTTTTAAGACCTTTTAATATTATTTCATGTAGTGTTCATATATTATAACCATTTATATCATAAAAAGTAACAAAATAAATTACTTAATCTTGTAAAAGGGAATAAAATGTTAATAAATATCAGTATAATAAGCAAAATCATAATTTTTGCGAGAATGAGAGTTTTTTCATCATTACATAACGTTTTTTATGCATGATGTTTTGAATATTCCTCATTTGCAATGAATACAGTGATATTTAATTTTTCCTGTACATTTTCTGCACACCATTTTCATGCAAAAGATACACATTTTTTTAGTTACAATTCCATTACAACCTTTATTTTCGCACTTTTGTGTTTTAGTAAATTTGTAATTTGCTTAAAAATTCAATATTTACTTCATTTATCAAATTTCTTGCACTTACAAAATCTGAACGTATTTATAGATAAGCAAATCTTATGTTGCGAAACAGACACAATGATTTTTGTATAACTGACTCATGGCCACTGTGAACCCAATAACATTGAATTTAAGGTCAAATTTATATGTGCAATATTACTTCCGTAAGTTTGTTATACTAATAGTATCTACTTAATGAACTATCTTTTGGTAATAGTGAGCTGTTTAAAATGATAAATTGCCTTGGTGTCAAAACGACCCCAGCAAAAGTTCTAGGTATATTTAGTTGTAAAAATATCTCTTAATTAACCTAGAGCCACAAAACTTTTCTGTGTTATCTCCATAGGAGAACAAACTACTATACTGTTCGAATTAATTGAGACAAACACGTTTTTCTTGTTTGAGTTGGTATATGATTACTAGTGTTGTCCTAAACCACCTCAAACCCGCTATATTTGCCTTTAGATAGTGTGACAGATAGACTTTGATTATAGTTCATACATTTTAATGTATCAGCCTTTCAGTGGGGTAGCTGGTAATTTCAAATTTGTGTTCGGTATAAGACGTGTTACTTTTACAAGTTCAAGTTTACTGAAATTAATTTCCCTACGTCCTAAAGACCCTACGTCAAATGACAAATGACATATTTTTTAAAACATGTGATTCTTTGTATTACAGTTATTCAATGGATTGATGATTGATTCTATCAACTAATGTGTTTATTGTTCGATTGTATTAAATTGATTCTGTTTAGATATGAAAAAAATAAATAACATTTTAAAGGCCTTTTCCCATACGCATGTCTCCAACAACCATTTTGAAAATTTTTCAATTAGCTGTGATGGTGAAGAGTTGCTGTTTACAAAACAGACACGCTTTGACGCCAGTCCCGCTGTATCCTTATATTGAAAATATACTTGCCGATTTTTCTGCTTCGGAAAACGAACATCAAATATTATTTATTTTATCCCGCTTGTGCTTTTGTTGACGGTCATAAACAAAAACAGAACATTATTCTCTTTAAAATATTATTCGCCATTTCTAATGAGTTGGACGAAGCCGATGCTACCTTCTTGTTTATGACATAGGGAGACGAAGAACCCCATTGGCTGGATTTTCGAGCAAACATAATTTAGAACAATTCTTTCAGTGCAATAGAAAAATGTTGTTCGAAGCCCTTGCTGAGGTAACTAAGCGAAAATTGTTCGAAAGATTTGCTTGAATGAAAACTTGTGTATACGTGTGATAAAACCTTAAGCGTACTGAAACGTTGCAGTTGTTCCCCCAAATATCTTATTTTCACGTTATCGAGTGTCTAATAGGTAATGTGCAGATTACCTCGGAAATTGATCTCCCGATTTAATGTGAGATTATTTATTTAATCTGCGGATTAACTGACTATTGCACTTTAGTGGTAACTTTTGCATTCGCAGTGGTTATCAGAGACACTTGTTGATTTATCAGGTATATTCCATATATATATATATATATATATATATATATATATATATATATATATATTTGACATATGAATTTTAGGTCTTTTTAAGATCCTGTAATTATGTAGCTAATGCTCACAGTCAAATATTTTTATCTAACAGGTTACATTTTTGACTATTTTTTCATTATAATTCTCTTCTTTTTCTCATTTCTATAAGTAATTCCAAATTTTTGTTTTTAATTTTTAAAAGTCATTAATGCAATTAAAAACGGTATTTATTAATTTAGTTATCGTTAATCTTTGTATGTTTATATGCTTTTGAGGGTTATTAATGTGAAATTAGAATATTGATGCTCTTATTACTATAGGGGTGATAATATTGTAGCTTTTAAGATTTATGTATTTGATGTTTCATTTGGTGTATTGTTTTTATAATACTTTTATGATGATAGATGTAAAAATGTTCTTTCTAAGTTATGCATATATTTTTATTTCAATTTGTAAATATATTTTTCTAAGTTATGTGTATAGTTAATACTATTCCAAGAAATATGTGTTAATCCAGTTTTATATTTCAATTTTTTAATTTTCAATATTTTTAAAAAAATGTACTTTCTTATATTACATTTTATATTTCAATATTTGCATGTTTCAATATATTTAAATTAGTAGTGCTTCAAGGTTTATTAAATTATTTTAATTTTTTATAAACATGGAGGTACATTTTTTACTGGTATAAATTTTAGATGTTATTTCATTATAACTATAGTGAATTTTAAGTTATAATTTCTAGATACTTAATAAAATATTCTACACAAATATGAATAATTTTAAGTTTATAAATTTCGAGACTGGCAACTAGGCTCAGTAAATATACTCTGCCTTTGCTCGGTGTTGCATTATAATGGTATATGAAGCATCGATAGTAAGTAACCATTAAATCTTTTTATTTTGTTATATTGGTAGGCTAATTAGTTAGTTTATATTTTTTAGCAATTCATATTCTTATAATTGGTAGTATTTTATAATCTGTCAGGCTAGAGTTTATTAACATTATATACCACATACAGGATGAACACAGTAGATATTGATAAAGTTTTGAATACATGTCATTGTAGAGATTCTACGAGACTTTTTAATACATATAATACCAAAGTATTCTGGAATAAAGGATATTTAAAAAATTAGTAAATTTGGCAATTACTTTTTACAAAAGATGTGGCGACAAAATATGAAAAACCTGTAAAATGATCCATAATGATCAAATCAAAGAGGATTCTAAATTTACCTTCTGTAAAGCATATAACTGTATTCAGTTATTGACATGTAATAAATGCCAATTTAAATATATTGGACAGACATTTAGTAAATTTAATATTAGAGTTAATGAACATAGGTCACACACACAGATACTAAAAACTTCAATAGTATTAAAAATTCAAAAAAAAAAATAGAAATATGACACTCTTTAGAGTACACATGGTTTTGAACATGTTTCCCTCAATATTATTAAAGTTATTCCTGATATTAAAGAAAGATTATGGTGGGAAAATTATTTTATATTAAATATTATAATGCCGTTTATCCTTATGAACTAAATGTATTATACCAAGGAAACAATATTCTCAATGTAATTCAACAAAATTCTCAAGATTATTATTACAATAATGGGATTAATAAAATAACTAAAGAAGAAAAACTAGAGGGGCTAGAACTAAAAGATTAAATAGAAACGATAAAGTACTTTCCGATAGCATTATAGATATTTGTAATATAGCTTTGATAACAATTTTAACATAAAACATATTAAATCTTTTATGTTTGAACTCAGTAAGACAGAATTATGTATTACAGAAGATGTACTAATTTCACATAAAATTAAAGATTGCTATACTTTGTATATTATAAAGGATATTCACACATTTTTGAAACATAAACATAACATAAAAGTTAATGTATAAATAAAGATAATTCAATAGAATATTGTACATTTTGATATATGTGAATAAAAATCATATGATACTATTAATTGTTCTGGCATTTTTAAAAAACACATGTCATCTTTCCCAGTACAAAATATTGCTATTAAAAAAGCTTTTAAATACAATAAAAAATAGGTAGATCAATTTTTAACTATAATGTGCCTAAGAGCAAGAAAACTTAATATGAAAATGCAATGACTTTAAAAGAATTCATAGATAAACATCACAAGCATGTTGTTACTGGTGACCTCAATATTGTAAAATAAAATAATCTTAGAAAAAAATAAATTAATTAATAATTAATGATTTCAAATAATAATAATATTACAAAAAATCAGTTACATATATAAAGAGTGTTTTTTTTCCAGGTATAGAAGTTTAAGTTGGCATTACTTTCCAAGATGGCGACCGATTTAACAGCTGTCAAGTGATTTATTCTCAGTTTGGTTTGGCAATTCATCAAAACGATCGTCAAGCAAGGCGTAGATTCGTCGAATGGGCCCAAAACGAGATTGCCGTTGTTCCCGATTTTCGTAAGCGAATTTTGTTTAGCGATGAAGCGCAATTCTGGTTGAATGGCTACGTCAACAAACAAAACTGCCGCATTTGGAGTGAAGCTAATCCACAAGTGTATGTCGAAACACCGTTACATCCAGAAAAAGTGACTGTTTGGTGCGCTTTATGGGCAGGTGGAATCATTGGTCCGTACTTCTTCAAAAACGATGAAGGCCACAACGTTACAGTCAATGGTGATCGGTATAGAGCCATGATTACTAACTTTTTCATTCCTGAATTGAACAATCATGATGTCCAGGAGCTGTGGTTTTAACAAGACGGCGCAACATGTCACACAGCTCGTGCCACAATCGATTTATTGAAAGACACGTTTGGTGACCGCCTAATTTCACGTTTTGGACCTGTGAATTGGCCTCCAAGATCTTGTGATTTAACACCGCTAGACTATTTTCTGTGGATCTATGTAAAGTAATTGGTCTATGCGGATAAGCCACAAACGCTTGACCATTTGGAAGACAACATTCGTCGTGTTATTGCCGATATACGGCCACAAATGTTGGAAAAAGTCATCGAAAATTAGATGCCAGATTGGACTACATCCGAGCCAGCCGTGGCAGTCATATGCCAGAAATCATATTTAAAATGTAATGCCACAAGATTATCTTTCGAATAAAAAAAATTCATGTCAATCGAATAATACATCGTTGTTTTATTGCAATTTAAAGTTCTATACCTCTAAAAAAACACCCTTTATAATGATATTGAGCAATTTATATACAAAATAGCTATTAAGTATAGTATGCCTATAGAAACATTCACAGAATTCAAAGGTAATATTACACAGCAGTTTAATAAATATAACTTTGGTACAGATAATGAAATATTTTTAATGATATTAAAAATAAGATTAAAAAATTATAAAATAAATTCATTATAATTTATGCTAATAAAAGTGCCAGGAAATTTTGCCTTCATATGCAAATACTATTACAGTTTAATAATCAACAAATATTTTGATAATAATACAGCTTTTATTATGTCATCAGTTTCTGATAGAGAAATAAATAATCAAATTTTGGCTTTTCATAAACAATTAAGTACTCAAATTAATAATAATTTTAAACTTCCACATATATTTCTTACTCCCAAATTTCAAAAAGACTCAGTCAAATTTAGGACAGGTACAAATGGTTTAAAAAATAACCAGGCAAGCAGCAAAACAGGCAAAATTCTCCATGAAATATTGCATGTTACAATAAATAATCTTAAATCCACAACCATACTTAAAAATATTAAATCACTTATTGAACAAATGAATGATAATGAGATTTATTCAGTCTATAGTATAGATTTCGAAGATCTTTTTAACTGTATTAATATTGATGATTTGATTAATATACTTGTAAATTAATATAAAGATAATTTATTTAATAATGTTAATTATGATAGATTTAGTTCACTACTTCGGTTTGTACTAAAATCGAACTATATATTTAATAAGGGAACTATTATCTGCAGATTAAAGATTTGCCACAAGGTGGCCCTACGAGCAACTGTCTTGCCAATATATTCTTACATTATTTTGAAAGTAGTTACATTAATAATTCTAAATATTATATTTATCATTATATAGATGGCATAATCATTTTTGGCAAACAAGTCAATTTTATACCTAACACTAATTTTTATCCACAATATCTAAATTTAATGCAGACAAATAGTAACAACAATGAAGTAAATTTTCTTGACATACATAGCAAATTAATAGATAATGTAATAGTTTCTAATATTTATGATAAAAGAGAAGATTTTAATTTCAATATTATTAAAGCTCCTCATTGGGACAGTAATGTACATATTTCTATATTCAGAAATACTGTTATTAATTATATACAACACAATAAATTTCTGCTGTCAAAAAAATCAGAAATAATAAATAACTATAAAAATTTTACTAAATATTGCTTAAATCAGAAATACCCAATTAATTTTATTAATAGTTCTACGAATAAAGCTATTTAAAATAGTTAGGATATATATTTCTTAGATTAATAATAGTTTATTACTATAAATTAACATTTTCATAGCTATAGTTACCTCCATATTCTAATATTAGATAAAATTACTTATTATTATTTAATTCATGTATACTCTAGTGTCACTAAAGTTATGGTATATAATTTGTAACTCTCTAATTAATTTTCATTTCTATTATTTTTATACTTTTGTTATGTGCTACATTTAAACCATTCACATTCTTTGAATCTGCATTAGGGTCCAGAATCTGGCAATAACTTATTTATTGCACTCAGATTTAGCACGGGCTCTGCATTTTTAAGTGCAATTTTTAGGTAAGTTACCTCTATCTTGTAATGGATTTAGATATTCCTATCCATTCTCTCAATAGGTTTTTGCTCAGTATTATTTACATAATGGGGGAAGGTTGGCTGGCCAAAAAACATGTTCAACCTCACTTTTATAATTTTTTTTATATATTATCTGTCCTAAGTCAGCAACGTTTATAATACTGCAGCATCCATTTTATAATTTTAATCTCAGTTGCTCATGTGTCCTTCCTTGTGTGATTTTCCTACTGTCTATGTGTTTTTCGAATGTGATTGTTGGATGTTTATATTTTGTTTGTAGAGAATAAGACTATATATATATATATGTGTGTGTGTTTAAATCCAAAAATCTATGAGCCTCAGTGACTATTAATGGGAATTGTGATAATTTTATTTTTTATATGTGGCCTCAAATGAAACAAATTTACCCTCGAATTGAACTTTGGTCACGCTTCCTCAGAAATGGATCGTGAGTTCATGGTGTGTGCTGTTGCAGCCGGGCTTTGGGCTCGCTTCTTAATGCCACAAAACAAATGTCGTGTGACGGGTCTGATACTCGAGAAATCCGTCGATGCTTGAAGTTCTCACTTTGAATAGCAGTTAAAGTGTTTGTTTTGGTATAACCACCCTTCATATTGTAATTTAAATAGTGCTGAATCGCAACACTAAGTATTCGATTATTTTAGTTTGTAGAATGTATGTTCCCTATTCACAACTCATCTTTTTCCATTAAATATTTACCTTTGTTAAAATCTACTGAGATGCTATAGGAATAACTTTAATCGCAACAAAGACGGGATTTTACACTGACGAACCGAGACATTCCTTAAGTTGACGATTATGGCAGCAAATGGTTTTGGATTATACAGCTGAAATTGCGAGAGTTATGGTGAAAGTACGGCCTTTTTCGCGTGGTAATCAAGAGATTTGGTTTACTCAATTGGAATCCCAATATATTTACAGTGGAATTATTCAGGACTTTTATTCTCCCGCAAGATGATGGAGATTAACGCCATTCGGTGTCACTACAGCAAATGCAAGATTTGGCGGGTAAACACGTTGGCGATGCACTATTAAAATCATTAAGACTCCAATGTCTCCCGGCACAAATAAACTCCATTTTAACTACTTCTTCCGAAGACCTGAGTAAACTAACAATTATGACTGATAAAATTACTTTACTTGGAGGATGACATGCTTTTGAATCGCATCCAACAACGAAACGTACATAAATCAATGATCTGAGAAAACAAACTTTCAAACTAAACCAAATACTCGATAAACTCGCCCTTCTATATCAGCGTGACAGATCTCGTTAAGATCGAGACTGAAGCATGTCTTCTACTCCTGTTACGATGTTTTGGCATCATGTAAAATTCGGTAGAAAAGTCATAAAATGTGCGCACTCGTTCAAGCAGGGAAATGTGTGGGTATGCTTCGCGCTTGCGGTCACGAGCGTCGCGAGCCAAAAAATAGTTGAAGAATGATAATAATAAAAAAAAAGAGATCAGGCTTTGAATTTGACACCAATGGCTTTCCGGTAGCTATCAAAGCCAGGTGGCTATCAGGTGAAAAATAAGAGGCAGAGAATAAGGAATTTTATCAACTAGTACTAAAAGGCATATGCAGGGCTTCGAGCTGTTACATATGGTCAAATCTCTGACGGCTCTTAAAGGCCATGTGGTGATTATCGTGTTTGAAATGCAATCACTACCACAGAAATATACCTAATACCTCATATATTCTACTTTTCTTCAAATTTTACTTGTAAAACTGTGTTTTCAACACTTGATTTGAAAAAAAAGCTTATCACCAAGCTCCTATAAACAAAGATGGTACTTCAAAGACTGCAGTTATCACGCCTTTTGGCATGTTTCATTTTAATTTCACGGTATTTTTATTGGGGAATACTGCCCAGATGATGCAGACATTACTCGATCAAAATTTGTCAAGGACTTGAATTTTGTTTTGTATATATACACTTAGTCACAAAAGTAAGTATGCAGAGTGTAAATACTGATGTCCTATGAAAAAAACAGGGCATACAATATTAGAGTTTTCAAATTAACGATTTATTTCGATTACAGCAAATTCGAGCTTAATTACAAAATGAAAAATATTTAAAAAATACAAATATTTAATTAGCAAGATGAGCTTAACTTAAAATAAGATGTAATTTACATCATAAAAGTAAGTATGCAAACAAAACCAAAGACATTAATATTGCAAATTTTGCAATTTTTTAAAAGAAATTAGTAATTTGTTGGATAGACTTTGGCCTTAATAACAGCTCTCAATCTAGATGGCACTGATTTTACTAAATTTTTAGTGACAGAAGATAGTATTCTCTGCCACTTCTCCAAAAGGGCTTTTTAGATCATTCTTAGTTTGATCTCTTGCTTTCTAATTAGGCGATCGAGATCCACAAGTGTTCAATGGGATTAAAATCAGATGACTGAGGTGGGGTTTTTACCTGTTTTCGCCCATTATATAGCAGCCATTCCCGAACAACCCGAGCAGTATGTTTGGGTTCATTATCTTGTTGGAAAGTGAAGAATTCATCGAGTTCCAATTTAGAAGCACTTAGGCTTAGATTATTCTTTAAAGTATTCAAATAGCTATATTGTTTCATTATTCCATCGATTATAACTAAATTTCCTACTCCAGTTGCTGCCATGCAACCTTAAACCATAATCGAACCACCACCGTGTTTTACAGTTCCTCTCATGTTCTTCGGTTCTAGAGCTACATTTGCTTTGCTCCAAACATTTTGGTGTCCTTGAGATCCATGGATGTTGAATTTTTTTTCATCTGAAAAAATCATGGAATTCCAAAAAATTCTGTCCTGCTTTTCATTTTCTTTTGCAAAATCTTTTCTCTTTTTGCGATTCACTTTGCTAACAAATGGTTTTTTTCGCATATTTCGACTATGGTATCTTTATTTCCGTAACACAAGGCGAATTGTTTCAGGATTGCATGACTTCGCAAAATTGTTTTTTACATCAGTTGTTAATTTTGGTGCGCTAATTTTCGGATTTTTTTACATTTCCAACAATAATTAGCCTTTCTGGATCCGTGAAAATGTGCGGTCGTCCTGTTCTTGGCTTGTTTAGAGTATTTCCCTCAGCCTCGAACTTTTCAATAATTTTTTGCACTGTTGCAGGACTTTTGCCTATGATTTTATCGACTTGTCTTTTGGATTTGCTTTCCTTATAGAGCTTTATTAATGCATCCTATGGATGTTTTGATAATTATTTTCCACGAGATAGGCATTGGGGAATTGTTGATGTACTTAAAGCTCAAACTTACAAGCTTTGTAGCAGAACTTCTTACCACTGAAATACGAAAATATCACTCGAGAAGTTTCATTGAGCCTATTTAAAAGTCAAAAATTCAGAGTACATACATATTTTGTGAACTTAAATTTCTAATTGGTAGATAACAAAATGACTTAAAGTTTTTTTTAAAAAAAATATAATGATTTGGTTTATTTTTCATTACTTTATGACTTGAATCAGGAGCTATAAACAACACTCTCTAAATTAATATTTGTCTTGTATTTATTTGAGAACTAGAGCTTTTTCTTTTAAGCTATGAGTTGCATACTTACTTTTGTGAGCAAGTGTAGATGAAATTTTACTTGCTTCGTCTCCTCCTGAAGAGCATTACAAATACTTAAAAGAAGTCTTTCACTGTTTGAAGCAACATAATTTATAATAATCAACCTACCAAGATGTACATTTGCGGCAAAGGGAGTTAAATTCTATATTAATTCCTCATTCATAAGCGATATGCAGTTTAATAGAAGATACAGAACTGCACTGCAGAGAAAGTATGTTTTTACTTATATTTAAGGGGACACATTACCCTAAAAATGACGATTTTAACGAATTTTTTTATTGCCTTATTTTAGTTGCGTGATTTTTTTAAATATGTTTATAAAATTTGGTAGCTCTAGCTGCATTTTTTTGCGAGTTATTTAAAATTTTTTGACAGTATGTTGAAGCGAAACCGAAACTAAAAGACATGCCATCTGCTTCTTATGCAGACGCTATCATCCTAGCCTAAACAATTTCGATTGATTTACTTTTACACGCGATTCTAAAGATTTATACTTTAATTAGAAGAGAAGTGAATTAATTCGTTTGTTTTTACGCAAGAGAGAACGTTATTCCATTTTGCTTTGCATCCTTTTTTCTTATTCTAAAACCATTAGTATCAAAACTAAAGGCTTTTTTCAAAGCCAATTATATAATCATTTTATTTCTTTATAATTTTAAATATTCGTTTGAATATCTTTTTATTAATAAGTAAACATTAATTCATCATACCTAGACAAAAGCGATCGAGTCTTGTTAGTAAACAAAAAGCTAACAAGAGATGGTGCAATGAACACTCCAGTCATGAAACTGATGATGAAAAGATGAAACTTCTATTTCCTCAGCATTACCAGAAAGAAATATGAGATGCCAAACTTTAGAAGACAGCTGCTTGAATGATTTAAATTGTTGTGAAAATTCTGAAGCCCCTAATTATGTGATAATGACTGTACAGTTTTTAAAAGGACTTTTAAAAAACTTATTGTGTGATGTTTGCAAATCGTATTCACTAAAAATTGACATTGGTGAAAAGCTTGGATTTTCCAGAAAAATCTCTGTATTTTGCACTTCTTGTGATATAATTAAATCAAGTAACTTTACAACCAGACGAATTTTTGACAGTGAAGGTAATGAAAATCATTCGACATAAACATGCGCATGTTGCAATCATTTTTAAGTTTTGGTAAAGGCTATTTAGCTATGGAAAAATTTTGTATGTTAATGAATATGGATTTACCCTCAAGCAGAATATTCAATATATATATAAAAAAAGTTATGCAAATATTTGGTTATATCTACAGTAAAATGCTTGAATGATGTTCGAAGTCAGGTGAAAAGTGCTTATCAAAGTAATAGCGCCATTACTGATATAGAAGTTACTTTTGATGGTACTTGGTTGACTCGGGGACATTCGTCTCAAATAGGTGTAGGTTGCGGGATTGACCTTCTTCCTGGATTTGTCATGGATTTTTTGAAATTATGTCGAAACGCTGCATTGAATGTGAACACGCAAAATCTGGTTTGGGAGAAAATTCAGCAGAATTTCATGTGTGGTATGAAGGACATATATCTTCATGTGCTATCAATCGCGTAGGATCATCTTGTGCCATGTAACAAGAGGCTGCTCTTAAATTATGGCAAAGATCAGAAGATAGTGGTTTTCGATACACGACACTATTGTCAGATGGTGATGCAAAAACATATCAATATTTAAATACTAAGGAAGTTTATGGTCCCGAGATAAAAATAAAGATAGAAGACTGCATAAACCATGTTAGCAAGAGGCTAGGTACATCTTTACGAAAAGCTGTTAAAGAATGGCGGGCAAGAGGTATTTCCTTCGGAGGGAAATCCCGTGGCAGTTTAAAGGAAGAGACAATTAAAAAATTGTCACAATACTATCAAAATGCGATTCACTGGAACAAAGGTGACGTAGAAGCAATGAAAACTGCAATTTATGCAACATTGTTTCATAGTATATCAACGAACCAAAAACCTCAACATTTTAAATGTCCGACTGGAAAAGATTCTTGGTGCTTTTTCCAGGCTGCTTCTGCTCGTGGTGAAGTACCGGGTCCTCACGTGAAGCATGTGAACACACCCTTGAAGGAAACTCATTTAGCCAAAATTATGCCAATATATCAAAGATTAGCTTCAAATGAACTCCTTCACAGATGCATAAGATGTGTGACACAAAATGCAAACGAGAGCCTTCACAGCATCATATGGGGTAAAATGTTCAAAAGAAACATCAGCGACACTGCGTCGAGTAACTATTGCTGTTTGTGATGCAGTTTGTGAATTCAATTTTGGTACAAAAAAATCATTAGAAAATTTGCAAAAGGAAAATGGGCTTGCTTCAAATAAACAGTCAAAAATGTTGGCTGTTTGGCGAGACTACCGTAGAGTTTATCAGAGAAAAAGAAAAAGATTGGCAGTGTACGCAATTGCTCGGAAAAAAATTGCGTTAGCAAAAAAGCGGCGAAATGCCTCATTCATTAAAAAAGAAGGAATCACATATGAACGGGGTGGTTTTTAATAATATTTATTTACAATTATAATATGAACATAAAATGAATGTTTTATAATTTCAAAACAATTGGTTAGTGCATTTGATATATATTGTAATATTTTAATACAATTAATTTTAATATATTTATTTAATAATATTTAATCACTTTTTGAATATATTACTGTCTTAAACTATTTACTATGACCTAAATTGCAATATATGAAAGAATGAAGGCCAAGGTTTAGTTCTTTCATGTATTTTATTGACTTTCAAAAGTTTAAATGTTTTTCACGACTTTATATTTTTCATCGTGATCATATATTTAAAATGCTAAGGCTTTTTTTGTATTCATTATAAATCTTTGAAACTTTTCCTGGTTGTTTTGTATAAAATGTTTGATAATTCTGTGTATAGCTTAAGGATTTATATGAAGAGCTACTTTTTAAAAGATCCATAAAGTTTGATATATTTTTTTTACTGTTTTGTATCACTTCATTCCATTTAATCTTAATTTATTTCCCTTTTAATATGTGCTAATTCAGCATGAATTTTGCATTAAAAATGCTTAGTACAACTTGAAGTTTAATATATATTAGAATGGATACTATATTTTAGCTCTTTCAATTATTTTTTTTTTATTTCCAAAACTTTAAATTGCTTTTTCACAGCTTCTTATTTTTCATGATGATCATGTGTTTGAAATGCTAAGGCTTTTTTTATATTCACTATAAAATTTTGAAACTTTTTCTGGTTGTTTTAAATAATATGTTTGATAATTCTGTGCATGAAATAAGTATTTAGAAGAAGAGTTAGTTTTTTAGAAATCTATTAAGTTAGATATAGCTGTTTTTTTACTGTTTTTTATAGTGACTAAGAGAAAAAAAATTCTTAAAATAAAAGTATCACTTGTAATACTAATCCCATACACAGAATTGTGGGAAATACTTCCAGAAATATCAGAAAAAAAGTGGATCAAAAATATTCAAATTTGTAAAAGTAGTAGGGATTTTATAATAACTTTAAACAATTTTAAAAATTTTAAAATTTACAATTATTGTTTGTTTAGAAATAGTATTTTGCTTATGAAATGTTTATTACAGATGTGTTCGAATACAGTGCATGTAATTTTATCCTTATAACTATCTAAGTAAAAGAAATCGTGTCCCTTTAACTGAGCTTTAAACCAGGGATTCTCCACCTGCGGCCCACGGAGCCTTTCGAGTGGCCCGCTCATGGACCATTGCTCTGAGGAATTCACATATTTAAGAACATCGTATTAAACATTGGGTGGGAAATTCTTTATCAAGAAATTGGATATAACAATTTTGTTTTTTGCTGTCGGTATCGTACGGGGACGAATTTCTATTCTTTTTCTATTAGGAACGGTTACGGTTAGTGATAACAGACAACAGTGGAGTAGCGATCATTTTATGGGTGGAACTCATTTTTTAACTATCTTTCGTATCTTGCAAGCGAGCAATATTCGAAGAAAATGCATCGTTTCAAGACAATTGGGAGATTGACTATTTTGTAGTGAAAAACCAACATGGATCAGTCATTGTTTGATTTGTCACGAAAGAGTTCTATTTAAAAATACCAATGAACAGGAATAATTCAATAACACTTTTCCTGGAAGATCTCTTTCAAGAAGTGATAAATAGTCTTTCTTGAATAATTTTTACAAAAGCAACAGTGTTTTGTCAGTGGTAATATCGCAGAGGTAATTAAGACATATCCTATGAAGTTTATTATATCATTGGTAATCATATGAAACCTTTTGCTAATGCAGAGATTGTGAAAAAAGAGTCTTTCTTAAATGCTTCTAATTTAGCGTTAGTGACAAAAATATAAAACATAAAATATAATATTTAAAAAAAGCAAAACAAGAGTTATGATAATTTGATTAATTCTTTATATTTTAAATTTCCAATTATATATTGGTCTTAAAGCATTCCCCCCTCCCCGTTCTCCATTTATTCTCCTATTGCGACCCGCGCTGAAATAGTTGACATATGTATGCGGCCCAGGAAAAAAAAGTTGAGTATCCCTGGTTTAAACAGTTGTTCAACTGTAGCGATTAATCATTAATTTTATTTTTGATTCAGAAATAATAGGATTGTATCCAGGAATTTTAGGCTGTGCTAAAATTTACTTTAGCTGAAGATGCGGGCACAAAAATTTAAAAAAGTTTTTGAATTATAAAAATGAAAGGGAACTTAATTAAAATTTATTATTTGTTCACGAAGGGTAGGGGTAAAAATCATCGGATGCTGGAATAAATATAAATTAGTGTAAAAAAAGATGGAATTTTTTTTTAATAAAATAAAATCATATTGTATGTATTTTTTTATCATGATTATGTAAACTGTGTGGCTCCAATGAAGAAACGGACGCCCTTCATTTGGCATGGTACCTTGCACTCAACTTTGGATGCGTGTGGAGCAGGTATTGGGAGGGGGAGGCTAGACACAAAGTGTGTGATTTATAAAATATACTTTGGGAGCTTGTGTTTCTTGTTATTTGTCAATCTTCTGTGTTTCTTATTTAGTTTGCAGCTGTGTTGTAATCCCCACCGTTGGAAATAAAAAAAATAATTATACTCATTTAACCTAAATCCTGCAAGAAAGACTGAAATTGTGACGGGCTTTCATCGCGATTTCCATTAATGTCCTCTTGGTGTTCTTTGGAACCAGAATGGTAATTCTTTCCAACCAACTCCAGAAGAAGAACGGGATAATGCAAATTAGGAATCTTATAAATAGTAGAAGTATAGCGTTCGCGGGGTGGCTATGGGGAGTTGCTATATGAGGTCTATGTTTATGATTTGAAACGCTTAAGTTCGAATAGAGGAAATTTGAAGTTCAAGATTTAACCTAGCCGTACCTGTGCCTTCAAGATAAAGGTGAATACCATTCCACAAGGATTAAAGCCATGTCAGTGCGTCCAAGAGAGTAACTGTTACCAAGGATTTAGCGGTAAGAGTCTTCAATTAAGATATAAGGAACTACGTGTATTAAGAAGATTAGCCGTAATCTGTAAAGTTAGATATAGTGGTCAATTACGCGATTATTTGGTAATACGAATTGTGTCTTCTCACTCCAGATCCGCTTTCTATAATTATTATTATCATTGTGTACAGCGATTAAGTTAAGGTCTTAATAAAGCGATATTAAGATGACTGAAACGTGTAGTTGTTCGTTCATTCCTACAGATACAGGTCACGTAGATAACGTAGAAATGGGGCACCCACGGACCCATGCTTCACAAAATGATGGTCCTTTTTCTTTTATAAAATTTACTGTCACCTGGTAACTGAAAATTAACAGGTAAAATAGGTCTGTTAAATAGGTAAGATCTTGTTTCCCATTGGATTAAACTTATAGTCACGATCTGGTTCAATAAGTGCCATTATTGTAGACCCCCATTTACACATCATGGACCACCAAATTATTTTTTACTGACGTGGACCCCTTACATGTCATCGTAGATCCCTGGAGTAGATATAGATCTCTTTGGGAATCACTGCTCTAAAGCAACTCGAAAGCAACTGGCAAAGGATCACGGAATTTTTAACCTAGGCTCTAATGATAAGAACAACACCTAAGGTAGCACTCATGCCCCAAATTTCCACATCATGCCAACATAAAGAATTTGAGCTTCAAAAGATTTAACGTTTGTAAATCAGCCCATCTACAAGAGAAATCTCTGTTGGCACTCGAGACTCGAACCCAAGACTCGACAACGGGGGCGACAAGTTGGCGATCATGATCAATCGACTACCTCGGCCACATTCTTTAGAATTTATAAAGTGAAACATTTAATTTTTTTTTGAGAAAGATAATGTTTTTAAGTTTGTTTACTCTTGGCTAAAAAATTCCCAATTGTTTCTCATTCCGAATTCCGCAATAGTATCACTTGTGCAATGAGGCAGGCTATTAATAACAACACAGAGTAATCACTCAAACTGGAAATACACTACTGGCCATAAAACTGCTACACCAGGAAGAAATGCAGATAACAAAATATTTACTGGACAAGTATATTTTACTATAAATAACAAGCGAGAGATTACATTTTTAAGAAATTTGGATGAATATATCCTGAGAAATCCGTACCAAAATCAATCACCTCTGGCAGTAATAACAACACTTATATGCCTCGGCATTGAGTCAAACAGACATTGGATGGTATGTACAGGTACAGATGACCATGCAGCTTCAATGCGATGCCATAGCTTTTCAACTGTAGTGACTGGCATATGATGACAAGTCAAACGATCGGCAACCATAAACCAGACGTTTTCTATTGTTGAAAGATTTGGTGAACGTTCAAGCCAGGGCAACAGTCGAAAGTTTTCCTTATCAAGTAAAGTCCGTACATTACCCGCAACATACGATAGTGCATTATCAGGCTTAAACACAGCGTTTCGCAACACTCGAATAAAGTGTCAAGCCATTGGTCTTAACACATCAAAAATGTAACGTGCCCTATTCAAAGTGCCATCAATGCGAACAAGAGGTGACCGAGACGTGTATCCAATTGCAACCCATACCATAACACCAGGTGATGGGCCAGTATGATGATGATGAAAGCACGCTGCCGATGTGCGTTAACCACGATGCCACCGAACACGGATGCGGCCATCTTAAAGCTGTAAACAGAACCTGGATTAAAATCTGAAGAAATGATATCTCGCCATTCGTGCAGCAGATGCGTCGTTGATCACACCATTGAAGACGCTCCTGAAGACGTCAAGGGAAGCCGCAGCCATGGTCTCCGAACTGAGAGTCCATGCTGCAGCAAATTTCTTCGAACTCTTCAGGCAGACAATGTCTTGAAAACGACCCCGGACGCACGGCGTTTCGGATTACCGTCCTGAACCCATCGATTCTACTAACAGTCATGGAATCTCAACTGACGCGAGCAGCAATACTGTGATATTATGAACCGCAATTCCGGTACGCTACAATTCCACCTTTGTCAAAGTTAGAAACGGGACGGTACGCATTTCTGCTGCTTACACTAAAAATCCAAACAATTTTCACTTGGTAACAACATGAAAATGCAATTCGTGTATGAGAAACCGGCCGAAAAATTTCCTCATTTGAACACATTGTAGGTGTCGCTACCGGCACCTACTTTGTCTGAATGTACTGAAAAGCTAATCATTTGCATATCACAGCACCTTCTTCCTGTCGTTTAAATTTCACATTTATAACACGTTTTCTTCTTGGTGTAGCAATTTTAATGCCCAGTAGTGTATATTTATTGCAAAAAGTCTATTTTCAAAATTAATTTAAATTGAAAATTATTTTGTCTTCCACGCATTAATTTGAGTACCTAAGAAATTCTAATATTCTGCTTTTATTTGTTTTCTTTTTAGATATATAATGATGTATTATAAGGTATGTTGTTAGAGATCTGGAATATTTGTTTATTTTTTTTAATTTAGGAATTTTCCAAAATTTTTTAAATATATTACTTATGAATTTTAAATATATTACTTAAATGGACTTGTGACGATATTATTCAATTTATTCGCCATTAAATGATTACAGAAATAAATTTCAACATTGTTTTTTTATTCTCACCATCTTTTGTATCGACATGAGTTTATTATTATTATTATTCACTGCAGTATACTAACAGAGGAACGAGGTACATTGTGCCTGATTATATTTCAATTATTGTCTAAATCAAACTTTACTTTTTAGCTCAAATTTCCTGAAAACAAAAAATCTATGAGTCACTGCTCGTCTGAAAAAAAAAATACTTTAAGAAAAAATAAATTTCTAGAGTAATAAAGAGAAGCCAAATTAAAAAAAGTTCAACTGAGTAACATGTGAATAAAATTGCACATATAGAAATCAGGAATCGAGCTTTGAGATCGGTTTTCAATTTTCCATACGAAAAAATTTGAATATGAATAATAAGATAAAAAAAGTAGGTTGGGTCACACATATTTATTAATTAATTGCGAAAATTTTGAAATAAAAAAGTAAGGTGTTTAATAAAATAAAAATTGAGTGAGAGGTTTTTGGAGCTGCACACACATCCGGTGCATATAAATTGATTAAAAATAATGTGACTAATTTCAAAGTATCATGCATTTTTTTATTGAACTATAAATTATTTACATGAAATTTTCAAAGGGTTTCCTTTAGCATTGTACACTTTAAGTAATTGCTTAGGCTAAGCCAAAAGAGTTTTTTCTTTCATTTTTTTTTTTGGGGTATTTTCCAACTTTCTCTTTGATGGCTTTTTGAAACCCTTGAAATGTTCTTACTTTACGTCTATTTAATTGTTTATTTAAGTAGCCCTATACAAAATACTCGCATGAAGTACAGTCAAAGGATGAAAATCGTCATTTCTCAGAAGGAGAAAGATTTATTTTTTCCCCTTATCTTTCAGCCATTTTATAGCTTATTTTTCAGTATGACGGTGCAGAATATTGAGGGTAAAGATGTTAACTTTCCATGTTTAAATGCTTCAAAAGTTTGATAGTTCTTAGCCTCAATTTTGTTGTTTTTGAGAAAAATGGTTTTGTTAAGTTTTGAGAGAATATTTCCATGTATACCATAACACCTAATGCCCAACTTGCCTTTTGTAATACAGCTGCGTTTTTGCCACACTTTTCAAGTTAAATATATTGAATCTTCGTTTTTCCAGTTGAGAAGGACAGATGAAACAGTGCTTCCTCAGAAGTTATCCATGTTTTGTGTCTACCTTTGCGTAACATTAAATACAGAGGCCAAAAATAATTTCTTCGTATTACTACGGTCCTTGCAGATAGTTGAGTTCACATTCATTTATTCACTGTTTTATAGTCAATTTTCTTTTTCTGACGACAATTTGTCGATTGCGATACTTGTAGTTTCTTTGCTAAAATTTTTTAAGCCAGAGGATTTTCTACGGCTATAACTCTTTTCAGCTTTCCCCCTCCCCCTTTTCTCTAAGAACTTCCTTTCGTCAACATCTTTTTTTCTGATGATTTTGAGTGTCTACCAAATTATATTTCTTTTCGAAATCTAGATAGCAATCCAACAGAAAAAAATGTCTTCTCTGACTTTAAAATGCTTTATTGACAATAGATTATCCATCAACCTGTATCATATGGAATCATAATCTATCTTAGTTTTTGACTTCACTGTGGCAGTTTTTTATTAAGTGAAATTTTTGGGGCTGGATAGTGAATAAGAAAATTGCCTAGTTTTGCGTAACAGTGAAAAATCTAACGGAAGTATTCTCCTCCTCCATCTCCCCGAATCGTCGCCATGGTAAGGAGAGAGCGAGATGAGTAAAAGGGGGAGCGGGGACACCGCATGACTTGCGTCAACTTACCCACCTTCCAAATAGGGGTCCTTTTCCCCCAAACCCGGGAACATTATCAGTGGTCGTATCAGTTGCATTGTGAGCATTACGGTGTAGACCAAATAGCTCTCACAGAAAAAGCGTATCTTTTTGAAATTTTCTTTAGATTGTTGGTCATATGGCAAGGTGTTCGGTTTCTAATTTATTTCTTTAATTTTCATTTGAGTAAAATTATTATTAATACTAGTCAAAATACCTAACTCAAATGCACAAGGAGGAAAAAAGTTTCGTGAGAGGAAAAAAATCTAGCAGCAAGTCCACAGTCGAAAAAGTGACAAAAAATAGTACAAATTCATCAAGTGCCAGTGCCAAATCTCCATCAGAATACATGAGAGAAGATCTAGCACCGAAAAAAAGCACTGGAAAATACTCTTTTAATGTCCAGTTTAAGGGATGGAAATGCTATTGAGACTCATCCAATGAAAGCAAAGGTTAATACGGACTTTGTGAACCACCTTGTGCCATTAACTACAGAGCCCTCAACATGTCTAGTGCGTGTTGGAACTGATGCATGTGAATCGAAAATAAATTCTGTCTTACGTTACAAAGACTATGATTCCCCTAAAAATGCTCACAAAGATTTTCAAAAGCAATTCGTTGATAATCCTTTCTGTCACGGGTGTTCGATTTGTGATAGAATATGGTTTAGAGATGATTTGAGAACGCCTGTTACTGAGCACAAAATCTTTTACTGGGAATTAATATAGAAGATATTAAAGCACTGCAATTGCCGACAAAGTTGAAGTATGAAAGGCATACCAAATTTATCAAAATATAATGGTTTTGTATGCCCAGAAATTTCAGCACATCTTTCTACTTTGGTTTTGGTATCAGGAAGACTCATTTCGCTACGAATACTTTTCATGCAAATTAAGTGACTGAGACATGTACACGGTCAGTTTTGAATATTAGGACAAAAAACTCTTGTTCCAACGTCACCAAAGAAGTTTCACTTCTATCGCGTGGCGTTTTACGCACTATTTTTTTGTAGCACATTTTTTAATATTCAAATCCTGTGCTTGTCAGATGGAAGGTTGGGAGTATTTTTAAAAATTCACTTGTTCTTCCTTCGGCTACTCTATATATGGCTAGTTTTACTCTTAACTGGAACTTTCTGAAAATTTTTTTTTCTGTTTACTACAATGAAGTATTTAATTCTTAAGTGCTGCTTCAAGGTGTTTAATTTTTGTAATAAAAACATCTACTTTTCTCTACATCAATATAACAAAAACACCTGATTAAAACTTTCTATCTTTCATAGTATCGCTCAATGGGCACAAGATATAAAATAGAAATAAAAAAAAAATGTTAGCTCTGAAAGAGTGATCTCTTTTTATAAGGCAGTGATTCCCAAATTTAATCTGTCCGTGAACTCCGTTTTATACCAAAAACTTGGTCACGAAACCCCGAGTGAAATAACTTCATTTCAAGTGCGTGATAGAAAAAGTTCAAATTTTCATCTCCTGAAACTAATAAAAAATGAATATGGTATTTATATGATATTCTATTTTATAAATGAACTTTAACGAAAGTATAACTGTGGTTAGTAAATTTATAAACAAGATATCAATTGTAAATTCACAAATACTAACGCAACGCACTGTTTTTTAACAATACCGATGACTTTTTGGTTAAAACTGAGGAAAATTTGTTGCATTCACTTCCCCTCTCGAGTGTTTCTACTGCCGTATTTTAAACAACATACATCGTGTAGCGGCGGGATTCCATTCCTATCTCAACCTGCTCAGGCTTCTGCGATCCACTTGCCTTCCATCCAGCGACGCTTCTCATTCCTTGTACTTAATGCACCTTTTGTACGCTAAATTTTTTAATTTTTACTCTAACGTTTTTAAACACGTATGAATCATGTTGACTTTATTTTAACTTTCATAATAATGAAAATGCGTTATAAGTATTTTTCTCGTATCGAACCTTTCGCGAACCCCAAAAGCAGCGATTCTCAAACTGAGCGACGAGATTCTCTAGTGGGCCTCTAACTGTGCATGTTTGAAGTAAAAGATTATTTAAAATGCATATAGATTAATTTACTGAATGAAATAAAAACAAAAAATACATATATAATATAATAAAATAAATGTTTAAACTGGTATAATATGCTTATAAATGCTTAAGATATGCTTACAATGCGTACTATATTTGATAGTTTATTTATCAATACTAAATTAATATCAGGTTTAATAACTACAAGTGTCTCTCATCAGCTTGATTTGCAGGGCAGAAGTTTTCAAAGGAAGGTTTAATATTAGAAATTGACACTAGAAGTTCTGTTTCTAAATCAAGCCGAGATATATGTGAATTTATGAGAAAATAATAATTTTTTTTTAGCTTAGTTAAAAGTTGTTCCGCAATTTGTTGTAGTTCAATAAGTAGAAATGAAAAGTAACAGAATACTTATTCTATTACTAAAAGTAAATTACTTATATAAAATATGTATTACTCAAAAGTAACATACACAAAATGCATACGTAGTTTATGTAGTTTATAATTAAGGTCATATTGTAGCTTTAACGTTAAAGTACATTTGTGGTATATTTAACTGTAACCAGTGATGTGGTATATTTAACTGTAACCAAATATAGACTTAACTGTGACTGAGTGGAGGATTGTATATAAATAACACGCAACTATGAAATTGTATCGGTAATTAGTAATGTGTTGTACAGTGAAGTAGAGATATATTAAAATAATATTTTAAGGAGGAAGTCGTTCAAATGTGCATCTAATTATAGTTTGAACTCACACAACACAACAGTTGGCGACGAGGATGGGATATATTGGAGATTCTTTTGGATAAGGCATTGCCTGAAAACTGCTCAAGGTAAAGGAAATTTTTTTCTCTTTTAATCGGAAGGAACCATGGAACAGCAAATTGCAGACTTACTCCGGCAGAATCAAGATTTGATTCGAGCGCTGCAAATTAGAGAAGATTCTCATAGTCATAAAGTAACTGTACAATTTGAAAAATTTGATGAAGAAAATGAAAATTTCGATAGTTTCATTGAAAGATTCGAAACTTACTTAGATGTACAGAATGTACCAATAGCAAATCGAGCTAAGGTTTTTGTTTCGTCTCTTAGTGCAAAATTGTACCAGTTACTAAAGAATTTGCTTGCACCTGACATTCCTTCCGACCAAACGTTAGATAAATTAAAAGATGCACTTAAGAAACATTTGACCCTAAAACCTTTAATTATACCTTCTCGTCACAAATTTTTAAACAGAAAACAGACTGAAGGGGAAGGTATTAGTACATACATTGCCGAGCTTCGGGCTCTAGCAATGAATTGTGATTATGATAAAGATATGTTAAATATTATGTTACGCGACGTATTTGTAAGCGGGTTGCGGGATAAAATGATTTTAGATCGATTATTTGAGGAAGATAATATTAATCTCGAGAAAACGCTAAATATAGCACTGGCTATGGAAAAAGCTTTTAAAGGGACAAATGATATTATGGGCCGAGCAATAAATTCAATGCAAACTTTTAAAAAACACATGGATAAAAATCCAATTTTACAAAAAGCCGAAAGAAAACATTATATTGTTCACGATGCACAGGTACCAACCATGCAAAAGAGAATTGTAGATTTATTTCAAGTAAATGTAATTTCTGTGGGAAAATTGGGCACATTAAACAGGCATGCTTCGCATCTAAAAAGGCAAATGCGAAATCGGTTAAACAAAAACAGGTAACTCTATTAAATGAAGTTGAAGATAGAAATAGAATTCCACTATACGAATTAAAAATTCAGGATTATATATTACACGAGGAAGAACCAAAACGACCTCCAATTATGATAAATTTAAAAATTGAAAACAAAAGTTGTTCTATGGAATTGGATACGGGGGAGCGGTTAGTGTAATGAGTATTGAAATTTCAGGAAAATTTCAAATAAACAAATTAAACCTACAAATATAGTTTTTAAAACATATAAAGGTGATTCAATTATACCATTAGGATATGTTACTGTAAGGGTACAATATAAAAATCAAAAAGTAAACTTGAACTTATACATTGTGAAAGAAAACTTGGATACTATTCTTGGTCGGGAATGGCTCTATAAAATTCATTTAGATTGGCCGGCTATTAAAGCTTTTAGAGCAAAAACTGAACAAAATTTAAATAACCTTCTAAGAGAGTATAAGGATATTTTCGATGATACATTAGGAGAAATAAACAATTATGAGGCTAAATTAAAACTCAGACATGGAGTGAAACCTATATTTTGTAGGGTTCGAACAGTACCCTTTGCTCTCAAAGGTAGAGTTGAAAACGAAATTGACAGACTTGAAAAAGAGGGTATCATAGAAAAAGTCGACAGCTCTGAATGGGCAACCCCAGTAGTCCCTGTTGTTAAATCCGATGGTAGTATAAGACTATGTGCTGATTATTCAGTAACCCTGAATCCAAATTTAATTGTTCCTCAGCATCCTTTACCAAGATTGGATGAAATTTTTGGTAGTTTAAATGGGGGAAAACAATTTACAAAATTAGATTTTAAGCATGCATATTTGCAAATGAAAGTCCATCCCGACAGTCAAAAATTAATGACTATAAATACCCACAAGGGATTATATATTTGTAAAAGACTTATGTATGGATTAAATGGGGCACCTGCTATTTGGCAGCGCTATGTTGGCGGACTATTTCAGGGTATGGATGGAGTCAAGGTCTTTATGGATGATGCTAGAATAACAGGGAGCGATGAAATTTCGCATTTTACAGCTTTAGAGGAATTTTTTAAGAAATGTAGAGAACACGGGCTAAAGCTTAATTTAAATAAAAGTAAGTTTTCCAAAATGAAATAAATTTTCTTGGGCATAGAATCGATTCAAAAGGGTTACATAAAACTGACGAAAAGATCTCAGCCGTTGTAAATGCTCCTGTACCCCGAAATGTTCATGAAGTAAAAAGTTTCTTAGGGTTAGTTAAT
Organism: Trichonephila clavipes; assembly: GCA_019973935.1. Classification (NCBI taxonomy): domain Eukaryota; kingdom Metazoa; phylum Arthropoda; class Arachnida; order Araneae; family Nephilidae; genus Trichonephila; species Trichonephila clavipes. The sequence goes on along the minus strand of BMAU01020910.1, from coordinate 284,698 downwards.
TTTTACGGGAAATTTTATGAAAATTTAGCTACTATTGCTAATCCTCTTAATAATTTAACAAAAAAATGTTAGATTTTTATGGTCGAAGGATTGCCAGGTTGCCTTTGAGCAAATAAAGAAGGAAATTTGTTCACCTAAAATTTTGGTGCATTATGATCCTAGCCTACCTTTAACTTTAGCTAGTGATGCATCTCCAGTTGGCATTGGTTGTGTTCTGTCACACGTATATCCAGATGGCTCTGAACGTCCGATCGCGTTCGCATCAAGAACTTTATCTGGGTCCGAGAAAAATACTCCCAAATTGATAAGGAAGCTCTTTCAATAGTTTGGGCAGTAAGAAAGTTTTATCTATATTTGAAAGGTAGAAGATTCACTTTGATAACAGATCACAAACCTTTGATAGCTATTTTTGGTTCAAAAAGAGGTTTACCAGTGTTGGCAGCTACCCGACTTTTACATTATGCGCTCATTTTGCAGTCATTTGAGTTTGATATAATATTCCGTAAAACGATTGAACACGGAAATGCAGACTTTCTTTCTCGTTTACCAAAAACATCCGAAGAGCTTGAAATTAAAGATGACATCACAATATTTCAGATGTCACAGATTGAAGCATTACCGGTTACTTCTAAGGAGTTACGACAGGAGACGAGTAAAGATATAGAGCTGGGTCCACTCTTAAGAGCCTTAAGGGAAGGTAAAGATTTGCAAGGGAGGGAAGCCCAGTATACCATTGAGGATGGTTGTATTATGTACGGACAAAGAGTCTGTATTCCAAGGAAATTTCGGAAGAACGTTCTGGAAGAATTACATGCTGGACACTTAGGAATAGTAAAAATGAAGGCTATAGCTAGATCGTTCGTCTATTGGAAAAATATAGATAACGATATTGAAGAAGCCGCAAAAAACTGTGTCGATTGTGCTAGATATAAGGCTGATCCTCCAAAATCTAAAGTTCATTACTGGGAATATCCCAGTATGCCCTGGGAACGTATTCATGTAGATTTTGCTGGACCAATTTTTGAACACACGTTTTTTCTGATCGTTGACGCTCATTCCAAATGGTTAGAAGTATACCCTATGAAGGTAACCACAACCAAGAAAACCATCGAATGTCTTCGAGATAGTTTTGCAAGATTCGGATTACCTAGGTACTTGTCAGCGATAATGGATCTCAGTTTACATCCTATGAATTTCAGCGATTTATGCATAAAAATGGAGTTAGGCACAAAACTAGTGCACCTTTCAAGCCTTCTAGTAATGGACAAGCAGAACGTTATGTTGCTACTTTAAAGCAATCATTAAGAGCTATGCATAAATACGAAGGTACTATACAGCAGAAATTAAGTACATTTTTAATGCAATACCGAAAAGCTCCTAATGTAACTACAACACTTAGTCCAGCCATGTTATTCTTAAAAAGAGACATTAGAACCAGGATAGATTTACTTTTACCTGAATTGAAAACAAAAAATTCAGGATAAATTACGAAGAGATAATTTCGAATTCCGAGATAGGAAATTTGATGTTGGAGATCGAGTGGCTGTGAGAGTTTACAGAGCAGCTAATACTAGATGGAAGTTTGGTACCATTGTAAACCAGGATGGCGTACTCCACTACATCATTGATGTTCAAGGAACCCTCGTGAGACGACATGTTGATCAGATCCGTCCAGTGGGGGATAAAGTGCAAGAAAACATCATTCCACTTATGCACCAGAGATTTCCATCATCAGAGGTTCGAGAAAACAACTCTAATATTCAGCATGCAGAAACGGCGGAAGATATTTCTAAGGATCTGAACAAGGAATTGGGTTCATCTTCCGTACAAGGAGTGCCATCAACTGATGTTGCAGTTCCAGATCTATCACAGTCTTCAGCTAAAGAGACTGACTCCGAGACGAGGAGTCCACCAGTTCCAGACAGGCCATTTCCTAGGCGTTCCGGGAGAATCAGGCGGCCTCCGGAGAGACTTGTTCTTTAAGGAGGGAGGAGATGTGGTATATTTAACTGTAACCAGTGATGTGGTATATTTAACTGTAACCAATTATAGACTTAACTGTGACTGAGTGGAGGATTGTATATAAATAACACGCAACTATGAAATTGTATCGGTAATTAGTAATGTGTTGTACAGTGAAGTAGAGATATATTAAAATAATATTTTAAGGAGGAAGTCGTTCAAATGTGCATCTAATTATAGTTTGAACTCACACAACACAACAACATTATTATTGCATTTAAGGTATCCGACTACGTTCGGAACCGTGATTTTAAAAAAGGGCATAAATGGATAATTTTCGAGATATTTAGTGTCACTTAGATTAGAATACATGTAAAGGGTGTTTTTTAGAGGTATAGAACTTTAAATTGCAATAAAACAACGATGTATTATTCGATTGACATGAATTTTTTTTATTCGAAAGATAATCTTGTGGCATTATATTTAAAATATGATTTCTGGCATATGACTGCCAAGGCTGGCTCAAACGTTGTCCAATCTGGACGTCCAATTTTCGAAAACTTTTTCCAACATTTGTGGTCGTATATCGGCAATAACACGGCGAATGTTGTCTTCCAAATGGTCAAGCGTTTGTGGTTTATCTGCATAGACCAATGACTTTACATAGCTCCACAGAAAATAGTCTAGCGGTGTTAAATCACAAGATCTTGGAGGCCAATTCACAGGTCCAAAACGTGAAATTAGGCGGTCACCAAACGTGTCTTTCAATAAATCGATTGTGGCACGAGCTGTGTGGCATGTTGCGCCGTCTTGTTGGAACCACAGCTCCTGGACATCATGATTGTTCAATTCAGGAATGAAAAAGTTAGTAATCATGGCTCTATACCGATCACCATTGACTGTAACGTTGTGGCTTTCATCGTTTTTGTAGAAGTACGGTCCAATGATTCCACCAGCCCATAAAGCGCACCAAACAGTCACTTTTTCTGGATGTAACGGTGTTTCGACATACACTTGTGGATTAGCTTCACTCCAAATGCGGCAGTTTTGTTTGTTGACGTAGCCATTCAACCAGAAGTGCGCTTCATCGCTAAAGAAAATTCGCTTATGAAAATCGGAAACAACGGCAATCTCGTTTTGGGCCCATTCGACGAATCTATTCAGGCGTGAGTCTATTCATGATGAATTGCCAAACCAAACTGAGCATAAATCACTTGACAGCTGTTAAATCGGTCGCCATCTTGGAAAGGAATGCCAACTTAAACTTCTATACCTGGAAAAAAAACACTCTTTATAAAATTGTTTTAAGGACATTTTGACAAAAAACATCGATTTTAATACAATATTATGGCAAAAAATTAACTTCGAATAATCTTTCTTCAAAATGTTCTCCTTTTATAAAAAATGCTTCTAAAATAATAATATTTCGCTTATATAAAGTAAAGACTTCTCTCCAGAGAGTCTGAACTAATTTTTTAAAAAAAATTCACATTATTTTCAGAGTTACGACCCATTGAAATATTTATCTGCGTTTTTTTCTTAAAATTACTGCCCTCTGTTGTCGTAAAACACACATGGATAAAAACCCTTCTAAGTTATATATTTCAAATTTTTTAGTTGAGCCTCTCTGTACAGAGGTCTGGGCTATATACAGAGAAAATATTATTATAATAGAAGAATTTTTTACAAAAGGAGAATATTTTGGTCATTCTATGTTCATTTTTTGTCAAAATATTGTACTTAAATAATTTTTTATTGTAATACTATTCGTAAAACAATTTTATATACATTTTCTAAACTAAGTGACACCAAATATCATAAACGTTATCCATTGATACGCTTTTGCAAAATCACGGTTCCGAACGTAGTCGGAAACCTTAATGCATTGTTATTGTATGAAAGGGGACGGGAGGCACTAAGAAAATTGTGATTGAACACTGGGTCACAAATATTGAAAGTTTGAGACACATTTCCTTAAAGTTCTTCTTATGTACCTAAATTAATTTTAATTTTACACGCACCCCCAGAGGCTCCTTAGAACCACTTTGGGAGCTTATGTTATGTATATGTCGCTTTGTTTATATTTATCGGTAGGTATGATGCAATTACCATTTTCGTTGAAATGCTGAAAAAATATGTTTAGTGTATCGTTTTTTTAAAAAAAAACACTCATAGACACTGTTCAGAGAAGTGATTTACTAAGAAATATTTTACAAAGAGAACTTACTTTTGTACGCCTTTTCTTATTGTTGCGTCATTAATATAACTCATTTAAAATTCAATTCAATAAGATCAAATCAGTCATTATAGAGACGATTACACTTTTTTTGAAGATGTATCTACTTTTTTTTATTATAAGGTTCTTATCAAGTAATCGAAATTTCCTACCAAGTCACGAAAAAGATAAAATGGCGTCATCATACGTGTTTTACCCAATCCTTGTTTTCCCAATATTTGATGATTCCCACCATCTATTTACAACGTAAGCAATTTTTGTCTACTCTGTTTTTGAAGTAAAATTTCTTTGTGCACGCTTGACTAGAGGAGTAAGCTGGTGAATGCGTGACGAGAGCGTTACGAAAAGTGTGATTGGGTAAGGCGAACGGAAGTTGAGAGGGAGATATAAGTTAGTGAAGATAGAAAGAGAGATAGTTACGTTTCGTAACGACGATGGAACAAACATCATAATGGTAGTTGTTTACCTTTCACCCAATAACACAGTTAGTAATATTATAAATTTTTCTATAAGAGATTCCACTAATTTTAGCAGGAGATTTTTCAATGTTAATTTCACGTTCGAAGATGGACAACTCTTGGCAAACTTTCTTCAAGATAAATTAGAACTACAAATGAATAAAACGAATGATAACCAAAATGAGCCTACCACAAGACATGGAACAACAATCGATGAAGTTTTCTCCAGATATCTTTCTAATTTTCATTAGAAAACATATGTATCTTATTTCTCATACCTTAAGCCTAATGTCTAGGTCTTATAATGAACCACAGTAATTGCTGATGTAACCGGTAATGAAAATAAGGCATACAAAAAGAATTATATTCAACAATATTAATTCATTGATGAAAACTCATAATAAATTTAAATATTGGTAGAAAATGAATATATGTATAGGAATATATGCATGCATATGCTATACATATATAAATATATATATACATATATACATATATATACATATATATATATATATAAATATATGTATATACATGTATATTATATATGTATATATATACATATATGTATATATATGTATATTATATATGTATATATACATATATATATATAAATATATGTATATACATGTATATTATATGTATATATACATATATATATATAAATATATGTATATATATGTATATTATATATGTATATATATATAAATATATGTATATACATGTATATTATATATGTATATATATATGTATATTATGTATGTATATATATATATATTTACATATACATATAGATGGAGCTAAAGAAGCTTAACTTCAGTGGTGTGTTCTAAAGCAGAGGTCACCAAAGTGGTGGTCCGTGGACCACTAGTGGTCCACGAGGAAATTTCGCTAGTCCCCAGAAAAATGGGGAATATACTCACTCTTCACGAAAATTTGCAGCGAAAATTCAGAATAATAATTTAAGCATGCATCTAAAAGAAAGCCTCATCGACTTATGGTCCGACGAATCCTCAAATTTAAATTTCATTCATCCTTCTCAAGATATCAGTTTCGGCTTTCCATAAAAAGTCGATTTTTCTTAGTGAACAGGCTATAGAAATTCTGATTCAATTCTCCGTAGCTTATTTATGTGAAAATGCCTTTTCATCTGTCACAGCCATCCAAACACGATACCAATTTCATCTTGAAATAAAGGCAGTTCTCTGTCTTGTAGTAACATAGGATCCAAATATCCATAATCATATTTCCAGTAAGCAGGAACATCCATCACACTAGGAATGTATAATGCTAAAAGAAATTGATTTACTTTAACCATTTTTTAATTGTTTTGTTTTTACAGTTTTTTTTATTTTACTTTATCATGGTTTATTAATAAAGTTTTCATAATTTGGTCCCAATTAATATAGTTTCATTTTATTAACAACTCCATGTGTTCTTAGATCACAATATATTTTTATAAATATATTTAACACTTAAAAAATCCAATTAATGGTCCGCGGGATTTAAATTATGAATTTATTGGTCCATGAGGTCAAAAAGTTCGGCGACCGCGGGGCTAAAGCACACTCGTTTTTTTCCCTAATGAAAATTTTTAATATTCTAATAAAACAGATAGTATCCAACCCGTAGAGGAAAACTATTTTTATATAAATGTAATCACACGCTCCGAGGTTTCTAAATGCTCGTGGTAGCTCAGTGATGATGCTCATGAGCTTGCGAGTGGGGTTGACCAGTCGTGAAATTGACTCGCTTGAGGAGCTGAATCACTTTAAATCTGTCGAGGCTTAAAGTTCTCACCCTGAAGTGGTTTGGAAGATCGAAGAGTAGTGTACCATCGCAAGTGAAATTCTCGTCATCTGATCGAGATTCAAATTGACGTGGTTCTTAGCTAATAACGTTCACGTTGCTGTAGAATGTCATATCAATAAAGAATTAAATCGAAAATTATAAAATGAATCTGATGCTGAAATAGATAAAAGACATTTAATAAAATTTTGCATTTAATTTATTTAATCACTGACATTTAAAGTACTCATGATGTGAAAGTTTGGAGAGTGAGATACCAGCTCCTGTGTCGACTTCGTCACTTGACCGTGGCTCAAAATTACGAGGTCCACCAGTAACATTGTAGCCGCGGAAGCCTGAAGGGGATGGTCAAGAACTCGTGACTGACATGACATGAGTTCGATGACCCACCGTGGAGAGGGCTTTTGGCACATTAAATTTGTCGAGGCTCAAAGCTATCTAATGGGCGTGGTGTGGTACTTCGGAGAAGGTGAGCCAGCTCTTGTTGTTTTGTAGTTCGATGTTACTCGTCCGCTCTTTGCGTTGCTTTGGAGTGGGGCATTTATTAATTACTATTGACGTATATTCCAAATTATACATCATTAATCTTATAACGATCAGAAAAAATACGTATGAAATTATTAAAAGTATTTTTAATTAGAGCTAAGATTATATATTTTTACAAACTTTTAATAATATATTTTAATTTTCTTAGAATATTTTTAAAACCGTCATTTTAGTAAAACTTACACTGGTCGGTGCTATTAAGTTTATTTTTGAATTACCCTTAATTCTAAAGTTTACAGTGATTCAAAGTAACACTGACCTCAGAATAAGCTCACATTTTGTGAGGCTTCTTTGATCTATTTAGGGAGAAACAGCACCGATAATGGTGACGTCTATCGGTGTACAAGTAAACTATGTTATCTGGAGAAAAAAATCAGCGCTTTATAAGAAGCTGGAAGTAAATTTTGAAATCATTTTTCAAAATGAAGCAAAAAGCAATGAACTGTCTGATTACTAAAGCCATACTTTTTCCTTCAACGAACACTTGTAGTATTACGGTTGCTGCAAAACAAATATAAGAAATCCTGAATTTTGATAACGTAATTTCATTTCATCACAAATGTACTAGTGTTGACAAATTAGGAATAAAATGGTTTTTATAATCTAAGGTACAGTAAAAACTTTCCACATTGAAATATATAACTTTGCCAAGAAATACTAACGAGGAAAAAGTAAACAAAACTTTCCGAAAAAGAAGTTCAAAAGATTAAAAGGAAATTTCTTAAAAAATTATCATGGAGTGAACAATTAAGCAGATAAGTAGAACATCCACATGTGTGTTATACCAATAGCAGGTAAGAGAAATTCGTCCTTTAGTTGGAAATTTGAACTGTTATGTAGGATTTGCATCGTCTGTCGGTTGCTGAGTGAAAAGTTGTCAACGACGTGTGGAAGTATTTCTTTCCATTCTTCTGGTTACTCCAATAACAATTCTAGAATAGTTGCTGGTGTCTGTTGACTTGCTGCGAAGTGTCTCTCCAGAGTTTTCAAATGTATTCGAAATTATTTAAAACCGAGGAACTTAGGGTAACCGACTCGTTTGGAGTACTTTTTTAAAATTAGTATACTAAAACATTATAAATGCGTTTTTAAATACTAACATTTAACTATACATATATATATATATATATATATATATATATATATATATATATATATATATATGGGAAAATGACTACAACCTAAGGATGATAAATGATTTATTTAACAAGATGAGAAAGATCTAGATTATTATACTGAACAGCAAAGGAGAACGTCTTTCTCCTACGTCTAGAGCTTAGCGTCCCTAACGTCCGTTTGCGTATTTTCCCGTGTGTCCTTTAGTCGGACATTCCTGACGGGGTGTGACGTCAGTGAGGACTGCTTCACCCTAAGTAACAGGGGGAGGGATAGTCACATTGCACATATCCAACCCTACATCGGCCAACATGACTGGGAAAGCGACCTCGCCTGATTATATACAATGATAAAATGCACAGATACATAGTAATGAAATATTAAAAATGTACACAGTAGATGAAAGAATTATACACAACACAAAATACCATCAAAGAAAAAGTTAAAAATACTGAAAAATGAACAAATTTAAAGTAATATTTCATAAATAGAAAAAATTTCATACATTACCACTGGGGTAAAACAAATTATGTTAACGATACAAATAAGATCAAGGATAAAATAAGATTCAGGAATAAGGAACAGGAACATATTGAAGCAAGATGCTCCTACTTCTAAACACTTAAATTTGTACTAAAATGAAATAAGAAAATGTGTTAGAATCATTCAATAAAAATGGAATCAAAAATAAATAAATAGATAAAAAGTTTGTTGTTAGTGTCCATAACGAAAGTCTTTCACAGGAAGAAAAATTGTGAACAGTTTTTAATGGAGAAATCAAGTAGAGTTACACTGCTCAAAACAATTAGGGGAGCACATGATTTTAACAAAAGTAATCAAAGATGTATACCAATAAGTAACATAAAATGAATCATCCGTAATGTAAAAACTACCAGGAAACGGAAGAAGAAAACTTTATATGCAAATCAAAGTTTATGACGTCAAAAACCAGAAAAAGGAGATAAGGGCAGAAATCGGGATGTTGCAGAAACGTCTGTTTTATTGCCATAACTGTGAAATTCGATTGCGCAGTATTTTTTTTTTGAGACAAGGTTACTTGAGAATGTCTCAACAACGTGATTTACCGGAATCCATGGCATGGCGTGTTATAGGCAGACTGGAATCCGGGCAAACACAACGTAGTGTTGCGGACGCTGTTGGAGTCGCCAGAAGTGTTGTTGCAAGGCTGTGGAATCGATTCCAAGAAACAGGAAATGTTAGACGTCGACCAAGGGCAGGTCCGCCACGCGCCACTACATCAACTGATGACAGGTATATACAGTTCACAGCCCGTCGAAACAGAACAGAGAATGCTACGCAGCTGCAAATACAGTTGCTCTTGGCAACAGGACGAAGGGTGTCCAGCCAAACAGTACGTAATCGGCTTCATGAGGGAGGGCTCTATGCACGTAGGCCAATGGTCTGCATTCCGTTGACCCCACGCCACCGTGCGGCCCGAAGAAGATGGGCTGCTGAACATCGAGATTGGGAGCAACATGATTGGAGCCAAGTTCTTTTTATAGACGAGTCCCGATTCAGTCTAGAGTGTGACACCCGACGTGTTCATGTATGGAGGGACAGGGGCACTCGAAATAACCCCGCATTCGTTCGTGAAAGGTCACAATACAGAAGAGCTGTTTGGATGGTATGGGGTGGAATCAGCATAGGCGGACGTACGGACCTGCATATCATTCGTAATGGCACTTTGACGGCCGAAGGTATGCAGACGAGATACTTCGACCTCATGTCATCCCTTACGCTGGAGCCATTGGAGATTCCTTTGTTTTCCAGGATGATAATGCCCGACCGCATAGAGCTCGTCTGGTGGAGAACATGCTTGAAGCTGAAACAATACAGCGTATGGAATGGCCAGCGTGCTCTCCTGACCTGAATCCAATCGAGCCTGTTTGGGACATGCTCAGACGACGCATTGCTACGTGACCAAGGCCGCCTGCTACGGTCCGAGACTTGGAGATTGCACTTCTTGAGGAGTGGAACAGTATTCCCATTCCCCAAAGTCTGATCGATAACCTCATCGCATCCATGGCAAACAGGTGTGCAGCAGTATTAGCTGTTCGAGGAAACCACACGCACTATTAAAACTCATGCATCATGTCTAAACAGTACCTTTTTTTATCGTTTACATGTAACCAAATTGTTGCCCTAAATCATCTTTTAATGTTTTTTCCATAATTTTCAAAGAATTAAAGCTTAATTCCAAATTTTTTTACGCCTTTTTTCTGTATTGCGCATTGATACGCGTGTACTACGCATTGTATGCCAATACGTGGCTGTCTCACACGGTTTTCTTCACTTTTTTGCTTGCTCCCCTAATTGTTTTGAGCAGTGTAGTTTGGTTTGACCAGAGTTTCATGAATTATGTACAAGTAGACGTTTTTGATGGTCCGTCAGCAAAATCACACTTTTCTACGCCATAAGTGTCATTGTGCTTGACTTTTGTAACTTTGTATGGTCCGAGATATTTTTGCTTAAGTTTGAAGCCTGGATCAAACTGAGTGCGTTTAATTGCTACTAGGTCATGTAGTTGATATTTATGAGCTTGTCTGCGCCGGAAAGTTTACGTGTGGCGATTCTCATCTTGAACTTTGTAGATTTGCTTTTTGGCATCTTGAGGGAGAGCATCACGTTGTTTTTGGAATTGAGCTATAATCTCATCGTTAAGAAGTTCGACAATCTCAATGTACTGGCAAGACTTCATCTTGGTGCCGAAAAGGAGCTCAAATGGAGTCATCTTGATGCTTCTTTGAAAAGTTGAGTTCAGGATTTCTTGCAGGTGGGGTACGTGAGAATACCATTTCTTTGGATCTTCGACAGAAAGTTTTGACAGCACAGCAATAATGGTGGAGTTTTGTTTTTCAATTTGGCCCTTAGATCTTGGGAGACCAGTTGTAATGAATATAGGAAGGATGTTTTGCTTTTTACAGTAATCTTCAAATGCGGAGGAAGTAAATGCGGATCCTTTATCAGTGGTAATCCTAGCGTGGTTTCCGAAGACATGTCTTTGGTTTTCTAATCGATTTATGGCTTCTGCAGCGTCCGTAGATCTAGTGGGATACAGCCATGTAAATTTACTGAATGCGTCAATCACTGCAAAAACATGCTTATACTTCTTAGAAGTTGTCGCTAGGGGACCCAAATGATCTAGATGAAATGTATGGAGAGGTAAATCGTTTTTTTCTATCGGGTTAAGCGTGCCATCTTGTTTACCACGTTTCCGGTTTGTGAGAATGCATGTAACACAGTTTTGAATGCATTTTTCAACTTTGTCTTTAAGTCGTGGGATGTAAAAGTCTTTGCTAACTAAATCTTGTGTGCGTAGAACAGCAAAATGGCCACGTTCATGTGCAGTTTTAATGATGTTAGCCTGCATTTCGTCAGGTACCACTAGTAAATCGGTGCCATTGACTGTTTTGTACAGAAGTTTGTTTTTTACGATATAGTTATCATGCGGCCGTGTTTCTAGAAGCGTCTTTATCGCTGTTATTTGGTCATCAGCCTGTTCTGCTTTGAGAAATTGAAGATGGACACTATTTTGGATTAGCATACAATGTGGAGGTCGACTGAGAGCATCCACATGAGCCATCTTTGAGCCTGTACGGTGTTCTATTGTATAGTTAAATTCTTGGAGATAAAGTGCCCATCTGGCTATCCTGGGCTTAAGCTCTTTTTTACTTAGTGTTTTGACGAGGGCGTCACAGTCAGAAATAATTTTGAATGATGTTCCTAGTACATAGATGCGAAACTTTTTAAGTTCTTCGATCACTGCAAGGACTTCTAGTTCAAAACTAATGTACTTTCTTTCATGGTCTGATGTCTTTTTTGACATGTAGAATAAAGGGTGAAACTGATTGTTATGTATGGATTTTTGGAGTAGGACTACACCCAAACCATCGATTGACGCGTCAGTGTGAATCTCAGTGGGAGAATTTTGGTTAAAAATACTTAAAACTGGTTGTTGGGAAAGTAAGTATTTTAATTTTTGAAATGCTGTCAGTCGTTCAGCATAAAATTGGAAAGGGGAGTCTTTACGAAGGAGGTCACTCAAAGGTTTTGCTATGGTCGAATATGAGGGTAAAAACTTTCTAAAATAGCCAGTAAGACCAAGGAATCGGCGAACGTCTTTAATATTTTTAAGATCAGGATAATTAATAACAGCTTTAGTTTTTGAAGGGGAAGGAAACAATCTACCGGTTTCTATAATATGGCCAAGAAACTCAATTGTATTATGTAAAAATTGACATTTTTTAAAATTTATTTCAAGTCCGTAATCATAAGCTACCTCTAGAACAATTTTTAGATATTCAAGGGCTTGGGACTCATTAGCAGCGGGAATAACGACATCATCCATATATGGGAGAACAATACTTTTCGAAATCAGATGTCGGAAAATGGCATTTATGCACCGCATAAAGGTGGAAGAACAAGTACTTAGTCCAAAAAGCATTCGTCTAAATTGATACTGACCATTGTGAGCCACAAAACTAGTAAATTTATGGCTGCTTTCATTTACCGCGACGTGGAAAAATCCATTTTTTAGATCTAGAGTAGTAAATATTTTAGCATTTTGGAGACAATCTAAAATATCGTCAATTAAAGGAAGAGGATAGTTATCTTTAATAAGTTTGCAATTTAAGCGTCTATAATCAATGCAAACTCTTGATTTTCCGTCTTTTTTCTTTACTACCACAACTTGACTAGTAGCGTATGGGGATGAACACGGCTCAACAATTCCATTTTTAACCCATTCATCAACTTGAGCGTCCACTATACTCGTTCAGCAAATGGCAAACGTCGGGGTTTATGAAATATCGGTTCATCGTCGGTGAGAGCGATATCAAGCTTAATGTTTACAGTTTTTGTTTTTTTAGGCGAGTATGTCGATAGCAGTTGTTCGACTTCAGCTCGATTATGTTGAGAAACATTTAGACCGATATCAAATGTGGGTGAACTGTCAGAAATCGTCATAATAAAATTTTCCTTTGCATTATCAGATGGCCTTAAAATTTGTGCAAATTTTGCGCCTGTAGGCGATATATTTAGATGTGCTTGTTTAATTATGTCACAACCGATTATAAGGTCATAATTGTACAAGACTTTGGTACAACAGAAATAGTAACAGGAAAAATTTGATCATTGATAGTAATTTCAGAATCAAAAATTCCTATCACATTAATTCGCGAAAAACCAAATCCTGTTAATAATATGTTGGTTTGTTTCAGTGGCGGTGCATCTATATTTATGTAAGTAGAATTTCTTAATAGTGTTAAATTGCTGCCTGTGTCTACTAACCCGTTAAGTTTACGGCCAAAAATGGTTACGTCTTTACACATATTAATAGGAGAAGGCAATTCATGCACAGCATTTACACCAGAAGGTGGTGTAGAAGTGCTATTTAAATTAGCTCGTCGGCATTCAAATGATTTGTGACCATAAAGATTACATGAGAGGCATCTGGGGCCACGTGAATGATTAGGACAAGATTTTGATAGGTGACCTATACATCATTACAATTAAAACAACGTTGGGGATTTTTAGCTGCGTCGGAAAGGTTAAATTATGTGGGTTTTCTTTGGAAGCTTTGTTGTTTAAAATCGCGTCCTCAGCTTTCATATGAATGACGAAAATTCGGTGAATTAGAGTTATGTATTCCCATGTTTTAACGACAGTTTCATAGGTACGTAATTTCTGCTTAAATTCGGGAAATGAGGTTGCACCATAGAGGATTATTTTATCTGAACGAGGCCCATCAATTCCATTAATGACGTACTGGATAATTGATGCTTCGTTAATTTTTTAATCACATCTATTTGCTAATTCACGCATGGAATTAAAATATTGCATTAAAGTCTCGGTTTTATGCATTTTTCTTTTTCTAATTCGCGGTGAATTTCAATGGAAGTAACTGAATCCGAAAATTCTTCAATTAAAGCTTTTTGAATGACTCGTGTGTATTTAAATTTCTTTGTGAAAAAGAAACGATTTAGCAGTTCCACATACTAGACGTTTCGCGAAAATTAATTTTTGAGAAGAACTGATAGTTGGGAATAAATCAAAATTCTCTTCAACATCGCGAAAGAAACTATTTACAGAATAAAAATCTTCACTGGTAAATTTTTTACTAGTCGCCGAAATATCCCGCAATAAAGTCCAAAACTGGGTATTCATCTCTGTAAGGGAAGCATCGTTTGAATAGGGAGGAAAAAAAGTATTTTGTGTACAAAGAGATGAAACGTTTTGATGTGCCGGCATGAAAGAATAACCTTGAATGCTGGGTAGGGGTGCGTTGCTGATCAGATGTTGAAAAGGGGAGTGCTGGTCTGTCCCTTTCGATGAAAAAATTCCTGTCTAACGTAATTCGTTTTTGAAACGAGGTTTTTGAAACTACGTTTTTGCTTTCAGAAAAGGATGTCTCCGAATCGTTTAATGTTAGTTGGAATTCATCTGTCAAAGTTTTAAATATACTATTGCATAAATTTTGCTCAATTGTTTCTACGTCTAAATGCAATAAATTAGCGACTGAGATGAAATCAGGCAATGAGGATTCGGTTAAAATTTTTCTTTGTGTTCTTCAACTCTAAACTCTTTTAGGGAATGTAGAAAAAATTTCTTATTTTATTTCGCGAAGAACGGTCAAATTCCGTGAATCCTAATATAGAATTTAATGTTTTTACAGCACGAGTTGTACCATATTTCAACGAATTAGCAATTATAGGAATATTGCCTAATTTAATATTTTTTACAGGACATCTTAATATACAAAATTAATCACTTTGAAAATTTATAGACGGTGCAAGGTTGTAATCAAAATTTCCTATCACACTCTGAGTTAAAACTACTAAATACAATAGTTTTAAAGTCAAAATAAACAAACAAAAAATACGTTTATTGAATTTTGCCTACCTGGGGTTGGGGAGCAGTCCATACAATCAATCCAGAACCAGTTGAGGTACTATATGAATCCAAGAAAAAAAAAGAAAGTCCAACAGCAAGAAGTCGTTTTTACGTTTTTTGCAATGTAGCGTCCATTGAAGAAAAATATTAACGTGTCTTAAAAATTTTCTCTCGTCTAGAGAAGATTTTCCTTAATATGCAAGAGAAAGGTCGAGCCCCCAAAATATGGGAAAATGACTACAACCTAAAGATGATAAATGCTTTATTTAACAAGATGAAGGATGAAGTATCTAAATTATACTAAACAGCAAAGAAGAACGCATTTCTCCTACGTCTAGAGCTTAGCGTACCTAACGTCCGTGTGCGTATTTTCCCGTGTGTCCTTTATTCGAACATTCCTGACGGGGTGTGACGTCAGTGTGGACTGCTCCACCCTAAGTAACAGGGGGGTGTCACATTGCACATATCCAACCCTACATATATATATATATATATATATATATATATATATATATATATATATATAAATTTTTCAAAAAACACAATTATAAGTAAAATGTTAGCTATTCTTTGAAAAACTTCAAATCAATTAGAGAAAAAGTAATTGACATGTAACATTAAAAGTATTACTAAAACAAATTAGATGCATTCATCTAGAGAATGTACTAAAATTTTAATGTTTTTTTAAAACGTAAAATTTTTTAGAGCTGATAGAGTAAATATTATAGAAATGTGTCATTTTCTTATGAGACGGTTATTTAAATAATTGACCATAGATCAAAAAATATTCATACAGTAAGAAATATTTTAGTTAATTCTCTAGAAAATAATATAAATATCAAATTCAAAAAGTTTTATAGAAATATATTCATGCTATATTTTAAGTTAGTAATTTGGAGAAAAAAGGATTTAAAGTTTCAACTCTTGTTTTTTTAATGTAAATTATTTATAAAGAGCTAAACAATTTCCCAGATGTGTGGGTTATACCCTTTTGTACTTAAGCTTTGGCTAATTTCCTTTTCTTTTGTGACCTATTTTTTCCGCAGTTTTTACTTCAGATGATGAATGATGCTTTGATTCATTAATGCACTCTTCGAATTGAGCAAAACCTCTTACAGTATTTACACCAACTTGGTTCAATACATATAACAATACTTGGCAAACCTCTGTTAAAGTGTATAACAGCCATGTGGGAGATCCTAATCTCAGAGTTCGTAACTTGACAAAAATATCTTTCGTGATAAATTTCCCCTGAATGTCATTAAAACTTTCCTTTGAATACTGTGTTTTCCCATGTAAGCATTTATTCAAAAAGTGCTTTTCACGTAGGGTGATATAAGGAGGCTTAATGGTTTTATTTATTCCTTGAGGGTCTCTTATCGATATGCATCTTTTCGTGAAATGTAGCTCGTTGAAATTTGCACCAGCTTTCGGGTACAACTGGTCTTTAGTCACGCATCGGTTGGTTTTTGTTGGAACAGCAATGAAAAAATGCAGCAATTACTGCACTTTGCATATTTCCTTTGTTACTGATATTGGATATGATATTAATACCATAATTATTTTGAAGTTTATCGATGAAACTATCAGTTAATTTCCCTCGACCTCCTAGACCTTTTTGCTTTAGTTCCAACTTTCGAAACCTTGAGCCAACGGGATTTTGAATAGGACCAATAAATAAAAAGGTTTTAAGGCTGTTTTCACCATAAATAATTTTTACAGCATCAAAACTTAAATTTCATATCTCCATAAAAATTCACGTGCTCTAATTTTCTCATTTGAGGAAATGTTTCGAATATTCGATAAATACCAAAAAGTTCCATCGCACCAGATGACCCAACATGTTTCACACACTCTTTTAAAATCTTCAAGTTTCTTCGGATATAATCTGCACATTATCAACTTGGCTTCAATCTCTAAAACCGTACCAGTATCTATGAAAAGGGCACTAACACATCCATTTAACGAAAAGTGTCCTCTACGTTGCCAAGTTTCATCAACTGACACACCGTGCGTGCGCATTGAAGAACTTCATTGAAATATTTTATTCTTCTTGTGAACCTTAGCTGCTGCCTCTTTCATAATTTTACATGCAACATTATTAGAAACATGCTCCAATTTTTTTCAAGACATCCGGAAGCTGTCTTAGAAAGAAAGTTTTAATAAAAAAAGATATTTATAGCTGAACACAGCTTCCTTGCGGAAGAATATCTCTTCCCAATGATCTTAAGCCCAAAACAAAGGAAAGGTTGATACTATGCATTTAAATCACTTTCATAGATGTACAAAATGAGCTGAAAAATATACAATTTGTACATTTCAATATCATGTTAGGTGTTAAACAAAGCACAGATTATTGAAAAAGGTGGATCTTAAATTCGAAGCATTCAAGACATCAGAGAGAGAGAGAATAATGAATTTTAATAATAATTTTTAAATAAAATTGGTTTAAATAATTTTTAAATTAAAAATTATGTTCTTACCTTCATTTTTTACAAGATTTGACATTTTTGAATCTTTCTGATTTACTTGCAGTTGGTACAGATCTGATATTTTTGTTGATCTTACTAGTGTATCTATTGCCTTTAAACTTATATATTTCGAGTAGAATTTCGATTATTTTGATTAACCATAACTTAAAAGAATACAAAACAAAAAACTTAACTTTCGCAAAAAGAATGAAAATGTCATCAAAATCAATTAAAATATTCGAGATAAAAGCTACTGAAAAACGATTTAAAACTTTGTAAACACAATAATTGGAAGAAATTTTGTGTTGCCACTAAATTTTAAAACAATAAATTATTTGTATTATCTCCTTAAAAGAATTTTAAAACTGTATTTCCAGAAAACTGCTCCTTAAACTAATTTCTGACAGAAATTGAACCATTTAAATGCCTACTTCCGGTAGATTAAATACGCAGTTCCGGGTTTTTTAATTTTATAAAATTGATTGTGACTTGTCCTCTAGGTATTGTAGAAACAAAACAAAGTATGTTTTGGAAAGACAAAAGATACCTCTGTTCAATAAAATAAAAAATGTACTATATGTTTTTTTTACCAAATTCTTTCATTTCAATATGTTTGGATACCTCCATGCATTGAATATTCTCTCTGCAACAGCTCTTTGACATCCATAGTTCGATGAAAGCCCATGAGGAAAAAAAGATTCTTATCTTTAGAAATTCTCTCTCGAAAAAGAGAAGCATTGTTTCAAAAGTGGGGACCAGTGGCTGAGTCTGCTCGGGATGTGAATACAGGTGGAAAGCATACGTTCCTTAGCGAGAACTCCCTCTAACCTCTTCTTTTACATAATGTTAAAATGGATATTACGTGTTCCCCACTCTCGTCAAATACCTATACGTATGTGTTTAGAATCTCCAACAACACTAAATCTACTTTCATTAGTAAAGAGAATCTGTCCAGTTTTTGTTTTTCTGGCATCGGAAGAAACGTCATCTCATATGAGCAAATATTACAACGCTATCGTGCATCGTAGCTGCAGTAAAACACGATATCGGTCGTTCAGTAGTCATGTTGGCTGATCTGGAACAAGGGTGTCCAACCGAAGGCCCGCGAGATTCTTTACATCTTTACAAGATTCTACTATTGTGTTCAATATTTTTTGTTTAAAGAGTTTTCATTTATTATTTTGTAAAAAATAAATCCCGTAACTGTTATTATTTTATCCCTTTGCTTCTGTTACTGCGAATCTCTTTTTCTCTAAAATGAAATTTATCAAACATAAATCGTGATCAAACTTAATGCACGAAAATCTGCAACAATTACGATAGGCAATGCTCTCACATGCGTTGAGATCGATTTGCAAAAACTAAGTGAAAGAGTTGAGAAATAGATATCTCACTAATTAAATAAATTAAACATTATTTGATCATTACATTATTATTATTGTACTATCTATGTTTATATATGTGAAAAACAATGAAAACAATAATAATATGTCAGTCTGTTTTAAATTTTTGTCTAAAAAATGTTTGTAATGGATCCAAATCTAATATAAAGATATAAGTAGTTATAATATACCGGTTCTGGAACAGTGGAGCTGGTGGAGCCGCATGCAAACAAAAGTGGGTGGAAGTCCCCCGATCTGAACCGGGAAGATGGTTTGTGATTGGTAAGGGTTTCGGGGATCTATACTGATAAGAAATGCACGCTTTTAGCGATAACGAGTTATATTCTGATATAGTTTTAATTAAATGATTATGATTTTTTAATTACGTCATTGAAAGCAAATTTTAATTGGGATAAAGAGTCAAATTTTTCTGTACATATGATTATTTTTATATAATTCCGTATACATCTATTTCTGAAAATCATGATATACGTGTTGAATGATTATTTGTTATATTTCAAATTTGATGCTTTGTGCTTGTGATTTCTGAAACAGAGGATTGAAAATTAGGCAAACGAAAGGGAGTGGAAATTCCCCGGGTCTGAACCGGGAGGATGGTACCCCCTCCGCTCTGATAAGGGTTTCGGGGCTCTGTAAATGGGTGTTACAAATGCATGTTTTTAGAGATAACAAGTTATATTCTTATATAGTTTTAACTAAATGGGTAGAATTCTGATTTTTTTTAAGTATGTCATTGGAAGCAAATTTTAATTAGGATAAAGGGTCAAACTTTTCTGTACATATAAATATTTGTATATAGTTCTGATAAAGTCTATTTCTGAAAATTATGATATACGTGTTGAATTATTGTTTACTACATTTCAAATTTGATACTTTGTGCATAACTAAAATATATTTTTCATTGATTTTGCATGTATTTTTTTTTATAATTCTGAGATAACTTAAAAATACTATGCTTATATAAAGTAAAAAGTTATGCATATGTTTTTTTCGTTTGCAAAGTAGTTTCCTTACATGAAACATCCCTTTCCTATGATAATATATGCGGACCTTGTAATTCTGGTAAAACTTTCTTTGTTAGACGAATCTTAGAAATAAAATTAATTAATTCTTTTCCGCCCAAAAATTATTTGGTGATATGGAATTTATCCAAAATTGTTTGATAAGATGTCTGACATAGAATTTCATGAAGGCATGCCTTTCGATGTAGAAGATATTACTAATGCTTTCGTAATAATAGATGACTTAATGAATGAAGTAGGAGATGACAAAAGAACTTTCAAACTTGTGCACGAAAGGAAGCCATCATAGAGATATTTCCGTAATATTTATTTTACAAAATATTTTTTGCAATGAAAAACAAATTATAGGAATATTTTTTTTTAATACTTCCTACCTAAGTTGTTTTAAAAATGTTAGAGACAAGCAATAGATCTCTTGTCTAGCAAGACAAATGTATCCATCTCAATCGAAATTTATGATTGGAAAACTATACGAAATACAAATGCTGCAAATTTGACTATCCACTTTGAGAGAGATAGAAAATAAAACCTTTCGTTCGAATCATTTAATGAATTTTTCAAAAGAAAAATTTTTTAATAGAGTTTTGTTACAAATAAATATCTCAGAACAAAAACATTGTATGCAAAACCTTTGTCATGGATAGAATATTAAGTGTGGTTTGTGTTCTTCAACATTTGTTTTTAATTTTTAGTCTGTTTCCCTTCTTGTTCCTTACACTTAAATATATTAATATGAGTAAAGTAATTAAAAAGTTGAAAAATATTGAAAAAAAAAGTTGAAAAGTATTGAAAAAAGATGAAAAATATTGAAATATTTAGAATATTGTTGTGGTGGACTTGAGTATTTAAGTTAAGAGCACACAATATAGAGTGATAAAATTTCTTTTTTCATATTAATCTTAAAATAATAATAACTTTATAAATTTAAATATATGGTAAACTTATAAAAAATTCAAAGCAAAATCTTATTCATCTTATAATAATAATAATAATAATACAAACACAAAATATGAGAACAAAAAATATTGTATTTAGTCACCTTCTAAAATTTATTCTTACATTATATCATTTCTTAAAATATTGATACAATCTGAAATCTTTCTGTTTGCTACGAACAAATTCATATAAAATATAATTCATTGAAAAGCCTTTACTGATTTTCAACTAGAAAAATATAAAATAATGACGACATAGAAATAAGGAATATCCCTTGGTTAATCCATTTCTCAATAAATAAAGTCCTTCAGATCTCAACAATTTTCCTTTTATAAAACAATGTGCTAACAGAAAACTTAATTTAATCTTATATTTTTTAAAATGTATTATATGAGAAGCATTGAAATAAGTAACATCATTCAATATGAATAATAAATACATTCGACAGGTATATGCATAAAATGAAGAGGAAGCATTTACATTCTTAAACAAGAAAGAATAAGATATATACAGAAATCAATATTTATAAAAGAAACTATTTAATTAAATTCTCATTTATATAAAATATTAGTTTTCATTTATATGGCAGTTACCGAAAGCTAAAGTTGTAATACCATCTTCAAGAATATATCTTATCGAAGGGGCAAAGTGAATTTTTTTTTTTTACTTTTTACAGAATGTATTTGATGTATAGAACTGTTAATGGGTTTAAACTCTTCACGACTTCTATACTTATTTATGAGGCAATTTTTATAGTCTTCATGAGAAATTTTACTTTTAAAATAGATATATGTATCTCTTTTTGTTGTATTTTTTTCTAAAGTTAATGTTTTTATGCTGTACATTTTTTGAATTGAGACCTACGAACTCAGTTGCTACCATACCATTTAACTCATCTGTCATTTTTCCGAGAACATTAGTTAAAAGATTATAAAGAAAATGATTTGGAAGCAAATATATGGGTCATTTCAATAAAAAAGAAGTGAGTTTTCTTTGAATACATACAAGGTCATTATTAATTATTTTATAAGCATGAAATGCTGGAGATTCTATGAATCTCTTCGCTCTTTTCTCTCTATTCACTAGATAACTTTTTGCGCAAATTTTTCATTGTTTTACCAAACACGGCATTGTTGAAAAGTTTAAAGAGATCTTTTTTCAAAATTGTTGTTTTTCGATGTTCAGTATTAAAATCTATATAATCTTTTAACCGAGGACTTTGTTTGAATTTTACAAATTGGTGTATTTTTTTTTAATTTTTAAACCTAATTGTACATATAATTTCAAATTTCTATAATGAACATATTTAGTTTTATTTCTGAAGTTAGGAGCCAATTTTTCCACAGACTTCGATTCTAAAATACTGAATTCTTTAGCAATATTTTTAGTATAGGAGGAACATTCAGAGACACTTTAACTTTTTCTGGAGCTAATGGATAGCAGTTATGCAAATCGTGCAATTAATCTGGATATTCTAACTTAAAATATACAACTTATATCCGAATCGTCTGGTACATCCATGAAGTTAACGTATTCATCAGTCCAGGAAAAGTCGTGTGTAGACAAATTTTGCGACATTGCTCAACCATATAGATTGTTTGCATCTAAATATATAATGTAACTACTAGGTAGGCTTGAATCATAGGTTGATAAATACACATTGTTAGCCTTAGCGTAGCGATGACCCATCATCGCAACACCTCCGCGAATTCCTTTTTCGATGAATAAAGGCATGTCTATATCCGTTAAAAGCTCCAATCGTACTTTTGTCATTTTAAGCTTGTCATACCAAACCAGGAACCATATATGTATTACATGGATCAATTTTGTAGTAATTCTGGCACAGAGTTCTAAAGTTTTCAAATATGTCTGAAAATAATACGTCTACGGTTACACACAAATCACGATAATCTCCCAATGTGCGCATTTGAAACATGTTCCATCTATGGTGAGCCTATTCGTAGTCTTCTCTGGATACATTTTTATTTGTTAGACTGTTGAAAAAAAAAGCTGATTGAGGAGAGAGCTGCGTTTCATAAAATTTAGAAAAGGAATTAAAATATTCATATGGATAGCAACAATTTCTAGTTATAAATTATGCATTACTTGCAAAATACCTATCCCAAAGATGAAATTTACAAGGCTTTAAAGTTGGGCAAGTTTCTCTAGAGAAGTATTTAAAAAATTGAAAAGAGTCAATGAAACGTAATGACCTCAGAGTAAAAAAAAAAAATTTCACTATGTCGGGAATGCATTGAAAAAGAAATCAAAACTTTTAGTTGATTTTTTAAAATCAAAATTCAATTTAATTATGTCAAATGATCCAAATGAAGCACGAGGAAGTACGGAATAACGCTTGAAGGCGTTTTTTTTTTTTGTTAAAATTTAAATAACATTTTGAATCTAAAGGACTTATAACCTATTTCAGCTACCCTAAACCTATTGTTTTCTTCTTAGAATACAATTAATTCCCAAATATGATTGTATATTTCGCACAAAAAACATTCCTTTATCAGTACAGACATATGAACAAATAATTTTATAGGGCGATACTAACATCTCCTGGTTTTTTATTCACTTAACTGACCTCAGAAATAACATTACAAAATTTGAAGTTATCACTTCTAACGTGTGGTCATAAGCACACACACGATCTTTTTTTAATCGAAGTTTTCTGTTTTTACCCTCGATTATCGAATTTCAAGTATAAATACATTTTTACCAATCAAATTTAATTATTTACATTGAATTGTTAAGATATTATAGTGGGAATGCGTTTTAAACATAGCAAAATGTTTTTAAATAAAAACTTTCAGAGAAATATTTAAAAATTAATAGTAAGTAATAGTATAATAAAGATTATGGTCAAATCTCAGGGATTTGTATTTTTTTAAATAAATTAATTACCATAAAATTAATTAGCTTCATTAATGTAAGTAAAGATAAATACTAGAAGAGTAAAGTATATAAAACAGATACAAGTATATAAAAGAAAAAAATACAAGTAAATTAATACTAACCTGCATTACAAAGGCATAAATGTCGTTTACCATTCAGATTTAGTCTCACTTGTTACAAAACTTAAAGATTTTAGACATTAGACTTACCACTATAATATCTTAACAATTCAATGTAAATAATTAAATTTGATTGGTAAAAATGTATTTATACTTGAAATTCGATAATCGAGGGTAAAAACAGAAAACTTCGATTAAAAAAGATCGTGTGTGTGCTTATGACCACACGTTAGAAGTGATAACTTCAAATTTTGTAATGTTATTTCTGAGGTCAGTTAAGTGAATAAAAAACCAGGAGATGTTAGTATCGCCCTATAAAATTATTTGTTCATATGTCTGTACTCATAAAGGAATGTTTTTTTGTGCGAAATATACAATCATATTTGGGAATTAATTGTATTCTAAGAAGAAAACAATAGGTTTAGGGTAGCTGAAATAGGTTATAAGTCCTTTAGATTCAAAATGTTATTTAAATTTTAACAAAAAAAAAAAACGCCTTCAAGCGTTATTCCGTACTTCCTCGTGCTTCATTTGGATCATTTGACATAATTAAATTGAATTTTGATTTTAAAAATCAACTAAAAGTTTTGATTTCTTTTTCAATGCATTCCCGACATAGTGAAATTTTTTTTTTTTTTTACTCTGAGGTCATTACGTTTCATTGACTCTTTTCAATTTTTAAATACTTCTCTAGAGAAACTTGCCCAACTTTAAAGCCTTGTAAATTTCATCTTTGGGATAGGTATTTTGCAAGTAATGCATAATTTATAACTAGAAATTGTTGCTATCCATATGAATATTTTAATTCCTTTTCTAAATTTTATGAAACGCAGCTCTCTCCTCAATCAGCTTTTTTCAACAGTCTAACAAATAAAAATGTATCCAGAGAAGACTACGAATAGGCTCACCATAGATGGAACATGTTTCAAATGCGCACATTGGGAGATTATCGTGATTTGTGTGTAACCGTAGACGTATTATTTTCAGACATATTTGAAAACTTTAGAACTCTGTGCCAGAATTACTACAAAATTGATCCATGTAATACATATATGGTTCCTGGTTTGGTATGGCAAGCTTAAAATGACAAAAGTACGATTGGAGCTTTTAACGGATATAGACATGCCTTTATTCATCGAAAAAGGAATTCGCGGAGGTGTTGCGATGATGGGTCATCGCTACGCTAAGGCTAACAATGTGTATTTATCAACCTATGATTCAAGCCTACCTAGTAGTTACATTATATATTTAGATGCAAACAATCTATATGGTTGAGCAATGTCGCAAAATTTGTCTACACACGACTTTTCCTGGACTGATGAATACGTTAACTTCATGGATGTACCAGACGATTCGGATATAAGTTGTATATTTTAAGTTAGAATATCCAGATTAATTGCACGATTTGCATAACTGCTATCCATTAGCTCCAGAAAAAAGTTAAAGTGTCTCTGAATGTTCCTCCTATACTAAAAATATTGCTAAAGAATTCAGTATTTTAGAATCGAAGTCTGTGGAAAAATTGGCTCCTAACTTCAGAAATAAACTAAATATGTTCATTATAGAAATTTGAAATTATATGTACAATTAGGTTTAAAAATTAAAAAAATACACCAATTTGTAAAATTCAAACAAAGTCCTCGGTTAAAAGATTATATAGATTTTAATACTGAACATCGAAAAACAACAATTTTGAAAAAGATCTCTTTAAACTTTTCAACAATGCCGTGTTTGGTAAAACAATGAAAAATTTGCGCAAAAAGTTATCTAGTGAATAGAGAGAAAAGAGCGAAGAGATTCATAGAATCTCCAGCATTTCATGCTTATAAAATAATTAATAATGACCTTGTATGTATTCAAAGAAAACTCACTTCTTTTATTGAAATGACCCATATATTTGCTTCCAAATCATTTTCTTTATAATCTTTTAACTAATGTTCTCGGAAAAATGACAGATGAGTTAAATGGTATGGTAGCAACTGAGTTCGTAGGTCTCAATTCAAAAATGTACAGCATAAAAACATTAACTTTAGAAAAAATACAACAAAAGAGATACATATATCTATTTTAAAAGTAAAATTTCTCATGAAGACTATAAAAAATTGCCTCATAAATAAGTATAGAAGTCGTGAAGAGTTTAAACCCATTAACAGTTCTATACATCAAATACATTCTGTAAAAAAGTAAAAAAAATTCACTTTGCCCCTTCGATAAGATATATTCTTGAAGATGGTATTACAACTTTAGCTTTCGGTAACTGCCATATAAATGAAAACTAATATTTTATATAAATGAGAATTTAATTAAATAGTTTCTTTTATAAATATTGATTTCTGTATATATCTTATTCTTTCTTGTTTAAGAATGTAAATGCTTCCTCTTCATTTTATGCATATACCTGTCGAATGTATTTATTATTCATATTGAATGATGTTACTTATTTCAATGCTTCTCATATAATACATTTTAAAAAATATAAGATTAAATTAAGTTTTCTGTTAGCACATTGTTTTATAAAAGGAAAATTGTTGAGATCTGAAGGACTTTATTTATTGAGAAATGGATTAACCAAGGGATATTCCTTATTTCTATGTCGTCATTATTTTATATTTTTCTAGTTGAAAATCAGTAAAGGCTTTTCAATGAATTATATTTTATATGAATTTGTTCGTAGCAAACAGAAAGATTTCAGATTGTATCAATATTTTAAGAAATGATATAATGTAAGAATAAATTTTAGAAGGTGACTAAATACAATATTTTTTGTTCTCATATTTTGTGTTTGTATTATTATTATTATTATTATAAGATGAATAAGATTTTGCTTTGAATTTTTTTATAAGTTTACCATATATTTAAATTTATAAAGTTATTATTATTTTAAGATTAATATGAAAAAAAGAAATTTTATCACTCTATATTGTGTGCTCTTAACTTAAATACTCAAGTCCACCACAACAATATTCTAAATATTTCAATATTTTTCATCTTTTTCAATACTTTTCAACTTTTTTTTTCAATATTTTTTCAACTTTTTTAATTACTTTACTCATATTAATATATTTAAGTGTAAGGAACAAGAAGGGAAACAGACTAAAAATTAAAAACAAATGTTGAAGAACACAAACCACACTTAATATTCTATCCATGACAAAGGTTTTGCATACAATGTTTTTGTTCTGAGATATTTATTTGTAACAAAACTCTATCAAAAATTTTTTTTCTTTGAAAAATTCATTAAATGATTCGAACGAAAGGTTTTATTTTTCTATCTCTCTCAAAGTGGATAGTCAAATTTGCAGCATTTGTATTTCGTATAGTTTTCCAATCATAAATTTCGATTGAGATGGATACATTTGTCTTGCTAGACAAGAGATCTATTGCTTGTCTCTAACATTTTTAAAACAACTTAGGTAGGAAGTATTTAAAAAAATATTCCTATAATTTGTTTTTCATTGCAAAAATATTTTGTAAAATAAATATTACGGAAATATCTCTATGATGGCTTCCTTTCGTGAACAAGTTTGAAAGTTCTTTTGTCATCTCCTACTTCATTCATTAAGTCATCTATTATTACGAAAGCATTAGTAATATCTTCTACATCGAAAGGCATGCCTTCATGAAATTCTATGTCAGACATCTTATCAAACAATTTTGGATAAATTCCATATCACCAAATAATTTTTGGGCGGAAAAGAATTAATTAATTTTATTTCTAAGATTCGTCTAACAAAGAAAGTTTTACCAGAATTACAAGGTCCGCATATATTATCATAGGAAAGGGATGTTTCATGTAAGGAAACTACTTTGCAAACGAAAAACATATGCATAACTTTTTACTTTATATAAGCATAGTATTTTTAAGTTATCTCAGAATTATAAAAAAATACATGCAAAATCAATGAAAAATATATTTTTAGTTATGCACAAAGTATCAAATTTGAAATGTAGTAAACAATAATTCAACACGTATATCATAATTTTCAGAAATAGACTTTATCAGAACTATATACAAATATTTATATGTACAGAAAAAGTTTGACCCTTTATCCTAATTAAAATTTGCTTCCAATGACATACTTAAAAAAATCAGAATTCTACCCATTTAGTTAAAACTATATAAGAATATAACTTGTTATCTCTAAAAACATGCATTTGTAACACCCATTTACAGAGCCCCGAAACCCTTATCAGAGCGGAGGGGGTACCATCCTCCTGGTTCAGACCCGGGGAATTTCCACTCCCTTTCGTTTGCCTAATTTTCAATCCTCTGTTTCAGAAATCACAAGCACAAAGCATCAAATTTGAAATATAACAAATAATCATTCAACACGTATATCATGATTTTCAGAAATAGATGTATACGGAATTATATAAAAATAATCATATGTACAGAAAAATTTGACTCTTTATCCCAATTAAAATTTGCTTTCAATGACGTAATTAAAAAAATCATAATCATTTAATTAAAACTATATCAGAATATAACTCGTTATCGCTAAAAGCGTGCATTTCTTATCAGTATAGATCCCCGAAACCCTTACCAATCACAAACCATCTTCCCGGTTCAGATCGGGGGGGGACTTCCACCCACTTTTGTTTGCATGCGGCTCCACCAGCTCCACTGTTCCAGAACCGGTATATTATAACTACTGATATATATTTTATATGCGGCCCACAGGATTGTAAAGTTCTTCCGAAGTGGCACGCGAAGTCATTTGGGTTGGCCATCTCTGATCTGGAATATTGTCCGACTAGTGAGGAATGGTAGACAACGGCAGAAAACACCGGAAACGTAGACATACATAAACACAGAATAATGTACAGATTGTCTCAAGTTATTGCAAAGTATATTCAACAAAAGTATTTTTTGGCGTTTTAGCATAGAATTCCATACATTCTAATAAATAATAGGGGGAGGGGATTCGATTATATTATGTCTTGAAACTATGATATAACTATAATAGTATATTATAACTTGAATGGTAAAGCTTCTAATTTATATAACCTATTTTTAAAGCAAAATTTGGCCTTGAAATCTAATTTAATTAATTAATGATGACAATTCAAAAATCTCAAACATAATCAAGCAGAAATGATTTTAGTAATGAAAAATTTATTTAATAAATATTTAACACTGAAAGTGTTAAGTCTACTCAAAAAGATTTTTAATTACTTCAGTTTAAAAATGGAAAAATGCTTTAAAATGAAACCGAAACCAAGCTCAGAAAACTTCAAGTATCTGAAAAAGTAATTTTTTTATCAGAGCTGAAATTTGGTGGCAAGCTGTACAATGTTTGGGGCCACTAGAAAATATAAAAAAATCGGTCTATTTGAGATGCGTGGGGTACTGTGTAGCCTTAAACTTTTTTTTCTTTTTAAAAACGAATCAAGTACAGAAGTCGATATAACTTATAAAATGACTAACTTATAATAAATACTAAAACATTTTTTTTTTCATTATCAAAACCAAACTAAAATATGTTCTCCTTATAAAGGTCCAACTACTATTTAAGTGATAAGCATCATTCAACAGTATTTGATGGATTCCCAGATGAAAGATGCTATGAACGACAACAAAGAACTTTGCCTGTGCGAGAGATAAGACAGACAATCCGGATGGCAGGGCAAAGGAAAACAATGACGAGCAAGATTCCCGGATGATTAATGTAATAGTTTCCAGCATTTTCATCTGATCATCTTTCATTAGCAAAAGATAAAAGAAATTTCTTCGTTATTTCTAGATGAAGATGCTGATTGAAAAAAATACATATAAAATCAATATATAAGAGAAAGAATAAAATACACAAAGGGAGCTTTTGTATGTAGAAGAACCTATAGATGTCATTTTAACAAATGAGACGTTTAAAAATATTTATATGTTTTTAAATTTGTAAAGATACTTCATTGTAAAGGCCCGTCTCTATAACTTGTAATTCATAAGTGCAATTTTTGTATTATTTGAAAAATTCTTTTGATCCAAAGCTCTTGATTCAACCAAAGTAAGTTCATATTTTTTTAAGTTTAAATTACCTCATTTTACGCATTAACTTTATAATATTTACAGTGTATTTTATGATTTATATTCTGATTTATATTTCTCGTAACTTAAAATTATTCAGAGCATTTTACAAACAGCTTTTGTCTTGTCCTTTTCATATTGTGTAAAATGTATACATGTACCTGGTTTTAAAAGACTAGAAACATTTTCCATTCTGAGTACTAGGTGGTTCCAGTTCTATTATTTCAATTACGATTTTAAAGCAACTTAAATAAAATTATAAATTAGATGGAAGGTGAACTCAAAACTAATTTTAAATGCAATGACCTCCAAGTACGCTCAAAAACAAGAGATTCGGTTAACAAAAAAACAGTCATAAAATCCAAAAATGAGATCTCGTCTTTGGTTAATTTTTCCTGCTTTATTTGGCTTTAATTTATATCGTACGGTGAAGAAACCCAAGGGTTTTAGCGACAAACCTCGTAAATTGTAACCGAGGTCAAGTTACGAGGGCGACACTTCAGATGGCAATCCTTTCTCCGAACTTCTACACTACGCCAAAATGGGAGAAGTTTGAGCGACAACAAATGAAACGTGCATCGGCCCCTCTTCACTGGGGATGGTCAGTGGCCTATGATTTTGAGGCCACGATTCGACCACGCCATTCTTGACCCTTCAGCTAAAGTGGCCAGAAATTTTAGCTGCAACGGATGCGCTAGGAATTATTTGTAGGGTGCATTTTACAATGAAAATCGTTTAACACGAAACTGAGGAGGTTGAAATAATTTTTTGTCTTAAAAGATAGTGCAAAAAGAAACAAACAAAAAATCCCGATATATTCAAAAAAATTAAATTTACAAGACTACATTTTCTTTGCATAGACATGTACATATAAGGTGACCAACCGTCCTCATTTTATAGGTTTGTCCTTCCTCAAAAAATGTCCTCTTTCTTGTTCTCCTTTTCGATATTTTAAAAAACTGATCTGTTAATCTCTATTGAGAATTAAACCAAACATGCTTCAAATTTTTCAAAGAATGGTTTAAAGCAAATAGAACAGGAAATAACAGTTTACAATGGCATTGTTTGACTTCATCGCAAGTAAATTGGGCAGATATAGAAACTGTGTTAAGTTTTCATCGGAAGAAATGCCCGATATTAAAATCGATGCAATTGTCTGTTTGAAGAAATTAGAAGACAATGTATATTCAAATTCTAATAAATTGGAACAATTGGAAAATCAGCATGCTGAAATTGACAAAAGATGGGTGGAAATACTTGACCGTTTAAAAAATGAACACTTTTCATATGATAATTTAGTCATTCTTGTTGAATTTATGTTGTGCTGCCCTGAAACTAAAGCAGAGGTTGAAAGAGTTTTTTTCAGTTGGTAATGATTTTTGGACATGTGAGAAATCAAGATTAAATGCAGATGTTTTAGCAATACTTAATACTTAATGTAAAATTCAGCATGAAGGATATTTTTTACTTCAAAATTTCCGATACATTAGAAAATGATACATTGACAAATAAATTATTCAATGGGAAACTACCCTCTAAGTAAATAATTAAAAGGAATGCAAGCTTAATTAGCATATTTTTATTTGAATAGATAAAATGCTTCACGTATTTAAGTTTTTCTTAAAATTTTTTGTGGGCGCGCGTGGTCCTTTTCATCGTAAAGAAACTGGTCACCTTATGTATACGTAATGTATTTACGAAAATCAAAGGAGCAAAAACATTCAACCCAAAATCTAATACAAAATTTAGCAACTAAAATCTGTACATATTGGCATTCTTCTCTTCTGCTTTTGATCAATAGCCTTAAGAAGCTCCATCTTCATTTTAAGCGAAATAAAAGTTTGCCATTGGGCTCGTGAAAAAATTCTTCTAAAATAGAAATAAAACCCTGAACTAAACTCATTGATTTTTATTCACAATGCGATGTACTCCTCACCAAATTTCAAAGGCATCTGATGAAGGCTGAGATGTTTTTGTGGGACTTCTGTAGGGGTGGAGGGTGAAAGTGGCTTAGATGAACAAAATTGGCTCGTATCCCAGGCTATTCCGAAGGTATTTCAAAACCAAGTTAGCCACCTTTCTTCAAAATATGCGAAAGCATCTCTCTTTCAATCCACACAACTCTTAAATTTCTCCTGCGGGGTTGGTGTTTTTCCTAGAAAGGAAATCTTTTCTTGTTAAGCGATTTTCATTTCGTATTAAGAATAAAATATGCAGGAAAAATACAGAATAACTTGTCAACCAAACCAAATATGGCATTAATAAATTTATCTATATAATTTTCGCAAGAACTATAACCTTCTTAATTGTTTCTTGACTAACATCTCCTCAATTGAACTACTGGATGATTTCGCTACTACTCTGGCTACTATTGAACTACTGGATGATCATCTCTATACAGGTCCAAAAGCTTAAATCTATTCAGAGGATTTACTTATTAAAAGTCACTAAACCTTATAAAATCTCCCCTACTGACGATCTTAATATCCTATCTCAAGCATTCCCCACATTCATATTGTTATTCACTCTCTCTACTTTAAATTCCAACTTTAGAACACTAGGAACGAACTTCTTCCAGGTCTTATCCTAGCTACGAAATTGGACTCTTTTATTTCTCTTCATTACAGATCCTTCTCGATTTTCTTTCCTTCCCCATTAATACTTTCGAAGACCCATCTGAGTGGGAAGGGTATACTGACA
Organism: Trichonephila clavipes; assembly: GCA_019973935.1. Lineage (NCBI taxonomy): Eukaryota > Metazoa > Arthropoda > Arachnida > Araneae > Nephilidae > Trichonephila > Trichonephila clavipes. The sequence goes on along the minus strand of BMAU01020910.1, from coordinate 252,088 downwards.
GATCCAAAATCGATTCTAAAATTGGTCTCGCCGTGTGTATTTTTTATCGGGGCTCTCTCCCTTTAAAACATATCTCTTTAACTCTGTCTTTCAGGAATTCTCTGCCATCGGGGGGTTTCTCTGTACGTTGGGCTGTTTATCGTAATACTAAAATTCATTTTTATATATTGATAGTATCTCCTCTATTCTCTTTCTTAATAATCTAACAAATAAATTCAGTTATCTCAATTCCATTAAATTCAAATTGTTTCAATTCAGGAGCTACTACAATCTTTACTGTGTCAAATCTCATAAAAATAACCTTTATAATGATTACGCCGATTTTTATGCAAAACAGGCTGTATTTGATGGTGTTTTCGGTTACCGCTCCTCGTTCATTTCTCTCCAGTTCCTTAAATAAATTTTTCCTAGAGACTTTTTTTTTTACCTCTTCTTGGAATGATTGCAATACTGGATTAAGGGTCAAGCGCTTTTTCAATAATCCTAAGTAAAATGTTCTTATCTTCTCTAAATATCTGGCTCATTTTCTAACTAATCATAGGCCTTTCCCCGCTTACTTGAACAGGTTCAATCTCTTTTCCTCTCCAAATTGTCTGTGTGGATCGCCTGGAGACGCTGACCATTACCTATTCCCCTACCCCTTCATTTCTGATCACCATCTTGTTAACCCCATCCCGAACTCTCTCTATCCTTGGGTTAACTCTATCTACACTATTAAAATTCGTAGGTAAACAATCGTATCTATGTAGGTATATAGGAATGTAGCCCAATTTTCTCACGAACCACAGGACGCAGAAACTCGCCAAAGGTACCAAAATTTTGGGAATGATCCAAGGAATCCGTTTTGACCATTTATATTCCGATATTCCAATTAGTTAAAAAGATATTAATTAAAAACCTTAAAACGCATAATTAGTATCATTTCTCATCGCCAGGGAAAAATTCGGAACTTCTTTTTTTTCAGAGGTTTATAAAATACGATCTAATTTTTTTCATGAAACTCACACAAAGAATAATTACAGATTCTTAAAGATCATTTATTTCACCACGATATGCTACAATTTATTTTACAAAATAATTATATTTTGTATTTTTTACGATTTTTTAAAATGAGTCGAAATCGATACGTTTTATGAATAAGATTTCTAAATTGTTCCACTTGAGCTTTCTTTTACGTTAACGAAAAAAATATTTTACACTAAAAATAAGTTCATGCTTTTCTCTTTTAGAGTCAGTAATTTAAATAATTTAATGTCAAAAACTGTTTTTTTTACGGTTTTTCAAAAAATACACAAAATTTTTTTTAAATACTTAACCCTCTAACCGGATAGCACGGAAAATTCCGTCAGTGTAAAGATGCTTCGAAAATGGACTGCACGGATTTTTCTGCCTTCAAGTAACGTTTTCAAAAGCGGATTAGCCGCACTTTTCTGAAATCCTTTCCCCCTTTTAAGGTTTAACAACTTGAAAGATAATGAGGCACGGAGGAAGCAACACAGCAGGAGTTTTATGGCTCGCAGGGAACCCCGTGTTTTGACCCTTCGGCAATCGTAAAAAATCTAGGGGAAATTTCTTTAGACCCCAGGAAGTGTTAATTTGTTACCTCGTTTTTTTAAAGTTTTGTAAAGTTCCAACGCATAAGTAAAATATGTTACAATTCCCTTTTGGTTTCATGTTAATTTGAAACTGTAACAAGTTGGGGCGTGTCAGTGCAATCTGCTATTTTATATAGTTAGACAAATTATCTTTTGTTAAGTATATTCTTTCTCTTCATTTTTCTTATTTTAATCAAAGATTTTAGTTTTTGAAACATGATTATTTTATTATAAGATAACGAAAAAATTAATAGAACACCAAACTCTTTAAAATTTGGAACCTTTTCAATTTTCCAACCACTAAAAATGAATAAATTTAAACTTCATCAAATCATTTGAAACATTTTCTTACACTTTGATAAAAATAATAACGAAAAAAAAAAAAATTAATTAGGATTTATTAGTTTTTTTTTTTTTTTTTTTAGATTTCAAAGCCTAAGTGTTCAGGGAAGTTTAAGTACAGTGTGTGTGCCTGGTTATATATTGTTAAAATACACCGAATTATATTTGAATTTTAAGTGCTTGAACTTCAGTTTAAATCAAAGACAACATGAATGAAGATTTTCACACATTTTTTTTATAACTTGAATGTTTGAATAAATGGTAATCAAAAACATACGGAAACATTTACAGTAGACATTTCTGCATATAAATAAACATAAAAATAAATTTTAAATTCGAGCTATTGAAAAACATTCGAATTATAAATTGTTCAAAAATATCTATTTATACAAAATACCTCAACATTTATCTTTTTTAAAGGCTAACTGAATGAGTAATTAAAATCTGGATATTTTTTGAAATCTCGACCTTATAAAGCTAGAAATTTTATGTTAGAAATTCCATTTGAAATTTCGAAAAAAAATGCATCGCGCAGTTAAAAACTATTTACCATAAGTTTTAGCAATTGTTTGAGTATAATAAAATTTTCAAATTTTATTATATAGCTTCTTTGGTATCTTTTAATATATTTCGGCCGCGGTAGCCGAGTGGTATAGGTATCGGAACGTGGCTTGCTTTGTCACGAGTTCGAGCCCAGTACCACTAAAGACTCGCCGTGTAGGGCAGCGATGCACGTTAAATCTGTCGAGAGCTGAAACGTCCTCCCGTTGGTGTGGTGTGGTAGTTAGGAGAGGGGGGTGCCAGCTCAGGTGTCGTCCACGTCACTTGACCATGGTTCAAAATTACGTGTTCCGTCGCCAAATGCCCTCGTGTAGCAGAACAGTGCGACGTTAATATTCAATCATTCATTTAATATATTTCGAAGATTTCATACAATTCAGTTGAAACCCGCATGCTAAGAGCAAAAAATATACTAAAAAAATTGATGAATATACAATTACAATAAATTCTTACATAGAAGCAAAACTGAGAAGCTAAAGCGTAGGAATGAAAAATTTTGAGTATATCTGAAGTAGTTTTCGAAATATTTATTTTAAAGTTCAGAAAATTTGTCTGCGTTATGTTATACTTAATATTAATAAAATGGTTAAAATAATATGTTAATATTAGTCATGTAATCGTTTGATGACACATTCATATACTAATAAAAATTATCATGGTCATTGATGCGAATGTCAAGAATTTTATGTAATTTTAAATTCAGACATTAAGATATTGATGTAGAAAATATAAAAAGACCATCTATAAAATACATGAAAAATGCAGTTTGCTATAAAATGATCTTGACAAACAAAATCCGGCATTTTCACTTACTATGGCAGAGCCGGCTTAGTCAGGGGCGATCTGGAAAAACAGAGAGAGAACCGCTGTTTTGATGGATGCCGCTCTAGCTTTTAAAGTTCCCAGGAAAAATTATATATATATAAATTACAAATGCAAAAATAAATCTTGTAATTTTCCATACATTTTTATAACAACGAATTGTGGAATTGGCTTCCAATGGATTGTTGTGTTTGACAATATGTAAGGTAACCAACCCTACTTTAGATAGATTTGTAATACTTTTTTCGTAACCGTATTCCTTTTAAAATTAATTCGTGCAGCCGAAATACACCTTTTGCACCCTTTAAAATTTATGTAAACTATAACGGTAAATTTTAATTTATGCAACTTGTGAAATGTTCATAACTAACCATTTCCGTCTAAATAGTTTACATGAAAAAAAAAGTTTGGACTCCCTCATTCATTCGGGATTTATATAAGATTCTAACATTAAATTTTATTTTTCACCGAATAAGATCGAGTGGTAGTGTATCGTGCTTCCACACCACAGGTCTGGGGTTCTCTTAACGGGCTGCGCAAGGTCGACTCTGCCTTTCATCGCCGCTACATTGGGTCGATAAATGAGTACCAAGCTTGCTTCGGGTCTTAATCACTGAAGGTCTCTGTTCAGACAGACCACCAAATCGGGACATCTGTTCATGCACCTCAGCACCCAATAGTCACGTATATTGGGATAGGCATAGTAGTTCCTGGCCCTCATGGATTGTTGTGCCACTGAATTTGAGTTTTAAGTTTGAGGATTGCCTCACTTTGGGGATACCCCTTAGATAAACATGTATTTCCACTCATTTGCAATTAAACATTTTTCTTTCAATTACGTTTATTTCAGAAGGAAGTTTGAATTTTCAAATGTATTTGCTTAATAACATGTATATTTGTGTATTATATTAAAAATTTGATCAATCCAAGATTACATGTTTTTAGCTCCTCTAAAAGCTTTTAGGATTTTACAACTGATCTTACAATCCATATACGTTTTATAGTAGTATATTTAAAAATAATAAGGACATTTTTACGACCGTGTGAGCTTTTATGCCTCGTTTATAAATATAAAAAATTGCATTCAGCTACAGTTTTTAAAATGTACAGAAATAAGTGGAGAAACAGGATACTTACATATTATGAATATTTTTGACTGCAGTAAGATATATTTATATTTCATTTTCTTTACAATTTGAATAGAAGTTGTGAGCCACATTTTGCGAATAGTTTGATGTTGAGTATAAACCCATAGGCTGTTTAATATTGTAAAGTATTTTACTTTAATACCAGCACACATTAAAATAAGGCTCATTTGCAGTTATATGATCAGCTTCAGTGATATTTAAATTTTCAAAAATAGTCTACACGTACGAAAACATTCTTTCACAACCGCACACCACATCTCTCTCTCTCATACTATATCTTCCCTACAGCAGGAAATATTTGTGTATACTGAAAAATTTAATACAGGATACATTTCCAAGTGTTAAATTTGTTTTTAAAATTTGGTATGAATACATTGTGGAACTGTCGGTTAACTTCACTGAACAAAATTGTTTTAAGTGTACTGTTTTGAAAGACAAGATTAATTAGGGAGAACTTTTCTCACAATAGAATTTGTAATGACTGAATTGTGTGAAAATGTAGTTATCGATGTGTGACCATTTCCTTGTAATAAAAGAAACAGAAAGATAAGAAATTTAACTTGAGTAGAAAATGGTTAGAAATACTGTCATGCGCATTTGAAGAAGTATATCCCCCATTAAAATTAAAAATTATTGACTGAATGTGTGTTATGTCCATCACAAATGCCGATGTAGAAAAGATATTTTTATTTAATACAAGGAGTTCGAAAAGGAGAGCACTAGGAATGAAAATTTAGATTTTTTTCTGAAAAATATTCAGTTAACTTAAAAATATCATTTATATGATTTAAATTTAAATAAATTAAAAGTATATTGAAATCATTTTTTATGTTATTATAAATTAAAAATATAATTGAATAGAGAAAGATATGTTTTATTTTATAAATATATGCACCATTAATTGTCTTATTGTTTAAAAAAAAGATAGGGCCTTTACACTTTTTATCTCATAACTTTTTTTAAAAACAGGAAAGTGAGCGCGTTTTCTTACTCTCATATTCAAAAAATGAATACAGGATGCTTTTTTCTAGTTCAAATCGCAATACCAAAATATTTTTTTTTAATTTTTAAAAAATGACAGAAAAATAAATTTTGCTTGAAGAAAATATAACTATTTTTCAACTTTTAACACGCCATTTATTTCATGTTTTTTTTACCCTGCATTTTAATTTAATTTTACTGTGACTGAATCTATGGGGAAAACGACAGAGTGGAACTACGGTTTTCATACAAGATTGCCCAAGGCAACAACAGCTAGCTGTAAACGATTGCTATCCTGGTTCTTACTGATTAAAGACGCCGAACCAAGTCATGAAGTTGTCCCCTTTCGACCTTCCAAGTTTTAAAAGGGGGAAAGAATTGAAGTCTGTTGCATTTTTGAAGGGAATAGCAATATAAGAGTAAAATGTTTTCGGAATAACTTTTCAGGAGGAAGGTATCCAGTTAGAGGGTTAATAAATTTTTTATTTATACAAATAATCTCACGAAACATTTTTTCCGCGTGTAGAACAACATCATACGTAATCTGTACAAAGATTGATAAAATATCTTAAAAATTACGGGTTTTTTTAAAAAAAGACATGTGTTTTTTTCGTTTCTTACGCAAATCAAAATTTTATTATACACGTGGCGCCATCTGCAGAGAATCGGAAAGATTTACTTCGCCTTAAAAATTCTGTTTTTACAAAACAACGAAACTTTGCATGTAAATAAATTTATTTAAAAAATAATATATTAAAATTATATATATATATATATATATATATATATATATATATATATATATATATCTTTCCATTTAATTATTTTACAACAGTCTTTATCAAATGAAATCTGAAAAAAAAAAAAAAAAAAATTGATATTGAAAAATATTCTTTTATTTCAATAGCTATCTATAATTTTTCTTTCATTTATTACTTATAGAGATTTGATTTTAATATATATATATATATATATATATATATATTTTTTTAAAAGGATTATTTTTATTGCTTCATTACGAAATGAATTCTTTGTTAATTAAAAAGTACATCGTCTATTATTTTGGATCAAAATACATTTTAGAGACATTTTTAAGCTAACTATATGTAACGATTGATTGATTCATGAAAATCTGAAATCTATTTTGTTATTTTAGATTCTTAGAAACTAACTATTATTAAAAAATGTTGAACGCTTTTTGTTTTACTCTTAGCATCAGAATCGTTTTTTATTTATTGCTTCACATTAACAATTTTTTTCTAATTCTAACGCAATAATTCTTTTTATAAGTCATACATCGATATTTGAAGCTATATTTTATCTGTGAGAGGGAGGGGAAGATAGCACAATAATTTTACACTAAAAAAAACCATGTTCGGGCTAAAGAGAGGGGAAAGAAACCTGACTTAAATAAAAATAAGTGGAATGGAACAAATTTCGAAAAAGGGAAAAGTTTTTTGACACAATTTTAGAAATCACTCACATTGTGCGCGTGCAAACACACACACAGAAATGCTGGTGTCACGAGGAAAAGAGAAAGCCCGAGGAACGCTGGGCTAAGCGGTGGAGGGGGTAGAAGTCATTTTGAAAATGAGTATTAGAAGTTCTGATTTTGTGAAAGAAAGGGAAAATTTACAAAAGTAGAGATGACCCGCGCAACGCCGGGCTATGCAGCTAGTTATTAATACTCGTGCTATTCACAATAAACTAATTTCCTGCTTTGCTATTTCCAAATCTATAAGTGATAGGTTCTCTTAATTTTCCCTTTTCCCTCATCTGTTTTGGCGATTCCTTTTCATTTTTTCCGTTCTCTCTGTTAAAACTTTTTTGTTCCCCTCACACAATATATTGCAGCCACCTGTTTTAACCCTTGGTCATCATTCTGGGTATACTTTAAGGTTAATTTCTTGTTTATGTTTTTCCCCTCTCTTTTAGCAAAAATGGTATCTTTAATAAAATTCAGTAATTTCTCTGTTTCCCTTTTTTTTTCTTTATCTTTTTTTTTTATTTTACGCATCTGCATTCCTTCTTTTCGTGTCTTTAAAATATAATTGGAGGACGAGTTCTAAAAAAATCATCTTTCCAGTGCTTTTTTTTAAAGAACTAAAGAACACAATTAACGGGAAATAATATCAACAGGAAGTGCTGGCGCCAACTGGAATTATGGTTCAAAAAATATTTTTTATTATTATTTTTGTTTTTTCCACCTCATGTCCTATGTTTGTTTCTGGGTCTTTTCTTCTCCTTAGAAGATAGCACATGTGTATGTCCGTGTCTGTTGTATATGTGTGTGTGTTTTTTTTTGTATTTGTATTGTAATTGTAAAGCGTTTTTGCAGTATTTTTCCCTTGGTTCTCATGAAGTATGGGGAGGGTCCCTCATTCGGGACCTTTTTGAATATGTTTTTTGTTTAATTTGAAAATAAAATACATCTCGGAGGGTCGGATGTAGCTCTAAACCATTTGGGTAAGTACGATTCTCGGGAGTAAGTAAAAGTAATTTGTCAAAACCGTTCTATTATTTTGTCTTAAGGGCTTTCGCGTTACAAGTATTTCACTGTATTCATATTCCATAATCAAATTTATTTACATATCCACGCATAAAAATTTACATTTATTCCAATACAGCTACGTTACCGTCTTTCAAATATCGCCATGAAGCCAATTGCAATTTAAAACACTGTAGGAAGCTGCTCACCCAGTATTGAGATAGCTTTCATTTTTCTGGTGATAACTTCCTAACTGTAATGTTATCCCATCGTAAAAAAGAGTATCTGAGTTTCAGCTCTCCCAGCACATTGTTCTCCTTTCAGAGAAATCCAACTCACATGTACCTTTCCAATCAGGAAATAAGAGTTGTTGCCGGGATTTACACCACACTTCATAATGTGTCCATAGTCAATGTGTTCATTGAGATTATATTGTATATTAATAGCCACTTTTGGACCTCTGGAAGATCCAATTTCTTTTCGCGAAGAGCTGTACAATTTAGGGCGATTTTGTACGATTGTAACAAAATCACACGTTGTGTCCCTGGAACACAATGGATAGCGTGTTGAACGTCTAATCCAAAGGTTGTAGGTTCGAATCCCATCTGGATGGACTAATTCCTGAGAATGTTATTGATTTTTTACTATACTATTTTATTAAAATAATTAAATTTAATTAATGAATAAAGAGTAACAAACAAAAAAAATAATCCAATGATTTTAACAGTGCAGTCAGTTAAAATTTATATCGGGGGTTTGAAATCCACAGCCAAGTCATAATTAGCCACCTCAGATTATTTCAGCTCCGTGTCGATCTCCAGGAATTCCCGGAAATATAAACAGTATGGAAATATTATGATTTCCTAGGAAAAAAACTCTAATGTATACCAGTCTCTCTACACGGTTGTTTTAAGTGGAGCGAGTACTAAAACGCACAACCCTACTGAAACAACGCCTACCGGGAGTCAGCGTCCTCCGTTACAGTGGTCACAAATTATTATTGAAATAAGTCCTTATCGTTCATTGCAATGTAAAATGAAAGCCGTCAATTTTTCTCAGTCGCTTCCACGTTAGTAAGTAATCCAATGTGTCCGCGTGTTCACTTCAGTGGAGAGATGTCGTTCTACAACAGGGGTACTCAACGTTTTTTTCTGCTGGGCCGCATACATATGTGAGCTATTTCCCGTGGGCCACATATATATGTCAGCTATTTTACGCGGGCCACATACATATGTCAGCTATTTCCCGTGGGCCGCATACATATGTCAACTATTTCCCGTGGGCCGCAAACATGTGTTAGTTATTTCACGCGGGTCGCAACACGAGGATAAATGGGAGAGGGGTGGTGGAGAAATGCTTTAAGACCAATATAGCATTCGAAATTTAAAATGTGGAAAATTGATCAGAATATTACAACTCCTGTTTTGCTTTTTTTTAAAATTATTATTTTTTCGTCTCTAACACTAAATTAAAAGCATTTAAGAAACACTCCTTCACAATTTCTTCATCAGTAAACGGTTTCATATGATTACCAATAATATAATAAACTTTATAAGATGTATTTGTTACTGCTGTGATATTACCACTGATGAAAACACTTTATTGCATTTGCAAAGATTATTCAAGAAAGCCTATTCATCACGTCTTGAAAGAGCTCTTTGAGGAAAAGTCTCATTGAATGATTTCTGGTTTTTGGTACTTTTTAAGGTGCCTGATTAGTTGCGGGAACATTTTTTTCGAAATAATGCTGAAAGTTCATTTTTAAACTCATTTTTTGTTTGATTATAACTGAAAACTTATAAAAATGACAAAGAAAAAAAAAAATTTCAATATATTTTTGTAAGAAAATTGACAATTTTAGGTTAAAATTAGGCATTTTTTGCACATCACGGCAAACACTGTAAAATAAATTCTAATGCATAAGATAAAAAAAGCTCTTTGAATTTTATTCAGAAAGCGTTTATCTATGTTTTGCTCTAGCATCTTTGAATAATTTAAATTTATCACAGTGCTTCTCAAACTGTGGGGCACGCCCCCCTAGAGGGGCATGATATCTCTAAAAGGGGGGGGGGGCGAGCTTATTGAAAAGTCGAAAAGAAAAGATTATTTAAAGAAATTATTAATGTACTGGAAGTAAACGAACAAAATACATTCCGGCGTAATAAAAACTGAACTTAGCATTTACACTGATGTATGATACACATATAAATGTATCAGTACTACACGCATGTATTTTATAATTAATCTGACAATACTAAGTTAAGAACGCTTAAGTGGACTTGTCATAAGTAAAATTCTATACAAAAAGTAACACATTTGCACGGCTTATGAAGAACTGTCGATTCGCTCCCCACTGCCTCCCCGTAGGGGATGTTTTAGAGAGGGGGAAGAAAGAAATGATTTATAAGTAAGCCCTTCGCAAACACTGTCACGGTCCTTATATTGCATTCCAAAACCTTCGGAAGAATCTTAAAGATAGCAGTGCACAGAGATATCGTACTTTAGAAAGACGCATATATACGCCCGGGGCATTTAACGTATTGGTTGGGCAAGACGAATATATGCGCCAGTGGCACTTTAGAGGTTAAAGTCGTGTTGTACCTTTAGCCTAAGAATATAGTGTTATTGAATTCAATGTATTGTTGTTTGTATGGAGGGGCAGGGGGGCGCGATGAAAATTATGATTGAATATTGGGTCACCAATATGAAAAGTTTGAGAAACACTGATTTATCGCAAAATAAGAGGTCAAAAAGTGCACAAAAGGAACATTTTTCAAAAATTTTCCATTTATCACAAAGAAAAACAATCATAAAAACGGTAAACATTGTTTTTTTTTCTTATTCTTTAGTGCATAACATGCATACTATAATAATAAACAATGATGCTAAATTTCATGCAATTATCTCAAGGACTTTTTGAGATACCATGTTTGCCATGCGATAAAATATGGAAAAATCTGTTTCGGAGAAAAACGCATTTAAAGATTTAAAATCAAAATCTTAAAAAATTCTACCGCTAAAACAACCTAAAACCTCTTTATATCAAAAGAATAAACCTTTTATAATCCCATATCAGTATTATATATTTGTTTCAAATTCTTTTTTTAATTTTGTAACCAATTTTATAGAGTCAAAAAAGCTTTTCTTAAGGTCTTAAATGCACAGTTTATTAAATAAAAATTAGATATATAAAAAGCACACCAGAAAACTTTATTACGTTAAAAAATAATGATTTTATATGGAAAAACATGTATTCTATTTCCACTAAGTATCTTAGAGCTGAAGAAATATGTAATATAAAACATATTAATGTGTGCTATTCTGTCAGTAAATATTCCTAAAAATTTCTTTTAAAAAATATTGCTTATCACAAAGGCTATAAAAAATTATAATGAAATCATATAAAGAACAGCTTTTAAAACCTCCAAATGAATACTGTTTGACTTATTTTTCCTTAGTAATTTTGTTTTCTATGCAGCTTTTTTTCCCGCGAAAATTTTCTATATTCTAAGGGGTGACCTACAGAAGTTAAAAATCGTTCCAGATGAAACTTTACAAATCCATGTACAAGATCTTAGGAAGGGAAGTATTTACATTTCTAATTATATAAAAATGATAATAAACCTGTATATTACAAATTAAAAGAAATTAACGTTAATATTGAACTTATATAAACGAAACGTTTCAAGTTTAATAATTGCATCTTTAAGTAAAATACTTCATAAATTGTTACTGAAAAAGGCTTTATGAGTAAATTTCGAAACATTTTTGAATATATTTCAATTTTTTGTCACCAGCTGACTATTATTGGGATTAGCTCTGTGTCAACATTCACCTTACTGCTATCACTAATTTTGAAGCAAATTCCTTAGAAATCCCAGACCTTTTTTTAGGCAAAATTAATTTTTTGTCTTTAAGAACAAAGTTTTCTATCAGATACATAAAATAAAGTTAAATATGAAACAAAATATCGAGAAGCAAAGGCATAAGAAAATCGGAAATTGACAAAATTTTTACGAAATTATTTGCCAATTTTTACTTAAAACTGATAAATTATTTTTTTAAAAATATCATCATGTCCCGTCATTCCCTTACCTAAGTTAATATTTTTTAAATAAATTTGATAAATACCGAAAAAGTGTAAAAAAAGTATTAAATTACAAATACTTCCGGTTCCGATTCCTAACTTCCGGTTCGTTTTTGCTGCTCTCTCTTGACATAAAAACTGTTATAACTTGGTAAATAATTGAAAGACAAACAAAAGTAAGGTATTTTTAGAAAGCCGAAAATTCAACTATGTAAAATATAAAGTAAAAAATATTCGTCCTTTTCATCAAAATTGACGTTTTTTTTTTGCACCTTAAATACAGCACTTTCGTGACAAATCGAACAATGACTGATCCACATTTGTTTTTCGCTACAAAAGAGTCAACCTGCCAATCGTCTTGAAACGATGTATTTTCTTGGAATATTTTCCGCTTGCAAGATATGAAAGATAGTTAAAAATTAGTTTTCCCATTAAATGGTCGCTACTCCACTGTTGTCTGTTATCGCTATCCGTAACCGTTCTAAATAGAAAAAGAATATCAATTCGTACCCGTACGACACCGACAGCAAAAAGCAAAATTGATCTATTTGACAAAGAATTTCCCACCCAATTGTTAATACAATAGGCCAATTCCTCAGTGCATCGGGCCACTTCAAAATGCAGCCCACGGATTACATATCGCTGGATGTACGTCGGAGGACTTTGCGGCGTCATATTAGGGTTCAGTGCCCACACCTGAGAGCGCTGACTTCCTCATTGATAATCGCGTAGGTTCCGAACAATGTGTCGTCGGAAAGTTTTCTTTCAATAAGAATCTTTTCAGGAATGGGTTAAAAGAAGTAAAAGACAACTTGGGGTTAAAAAATTATTATTTTAAAAAACTAAAATACACGCCTTTATGTCTAATCGAAGGAAAAAAAATAATTCTTAATAAAAGAATAAAATGAGTGACGAAAAAACTAATGTCATTGGGGTAAAAGCGAGAGGTTGTCTATATCAATTGTTATAATTTCTTACTACTTCTATTCCAAAATGCTGAGTAAGTGCAAAAATGTAGTATAAAGTATACCCTACGCTTTTACAACAATGACATTACTTTTCTCGTTAATCATTTTATTCTTATATTAAGAATTATTCTTTTACATTTTAATTCGATTAAACATAAAAGCATATTTTTTTAGGGTTTTTTTTAAAGCTATAATTTATTTTCATTTTTTTTAGTTCGATCTACAGTAAAAACACGTATTTTTAGTTGATTTGAACTATCATTTATTCATTGATGAATTAACTTTAAATGCGTCATTTTTTAGATTCCAGAACACCCATTGGCATTTTGTCGATGCGTCGATACGGTCTGGTTTGCAAAATGTAGAATGAGTCAACTGAAAGAAATCTGGAAGAGCTAAGTTTGAAATACTTCATGCGAAAGAAAGTGTTAATTCAATAATATTTTTCACTGAAAAAAGCTCAATATTCTCTTTAAAACTTGCACAAGTATTAAACACAAAAGTACCCTTTTTTAATCGAAGAGTTTGTGAGAAATCAATTTTAATCCGTTAATCTCCGAATCAATTATCAGCTGTTTGGGTAAAATACCCTTTATGGTTTAATTTTCCCAAAACCTCTTTTGATGCGGGCCTCTGTACTTTATGAAAAAAACATATCTTCCAAAATTCAAGTCTGTAGGTCTAATAATTCTAATATTTACCGAATTTGTAGAGGATCTCTACTCTATGAAAGGGAGAAGCTTAGGGAATTTCAAGGCAGTACATCTAAATGGAAGTAATCCATAACGTCCCTTAATAACCCGAAACGCCCTTTAGGGGTTGGTTTTCGCAAAATCTATTCTTAGCGGATTTCTATCCCGTGCAAGGAACATGCCTGATGAGTTTCAAGTCTGTAAGCTTAATAGTTCCGGAGACATCGGGATGAGTCAGTGAGTCGCTTTGTTCCTTTATATCCTATATAAATATGATTCCTTATTTGAATAGGATATTGTTCTTTGGTTCTAATTTTGTTTTCGTGGAATCCTAATTTTTTCTTAAAATAAAATTAGCCTAAGTTACTCCTTATAACATCAGTTATATATCTCTCTGCCAGTGAAAGTTCCGTAAAAATCGATCCAACCACGCGCGCGCGTGTTTCAAAGATTGGACGAAACAAAAAGACAGACAACTTAAAAATTGATTTTTGATGTGAGTACCGTATATACTTTTAAATGCATTTAGTAAAAAAACTGTTAGTTTGAAATTACAAGCAGACACACACTTTAATTTTATTTATTTGTATAGGTATTACAAGCGCATGTGGAAGTCACTAGTAATTACTAAACTTGCTTTTAATTTACGTAATATTGATAAACCAATTATTAAATACTTTTCGATGCATTGATACATATATAAGCATCTTATATCAGTGTGATTATGTATTTATTTTTTATCATGTCAAAATGTATTTTGTTTTGCTTCCTTTCGGTAAGTTAATAATTACTTTAAATCTTTTATTTTGAACTTTTCGATGTGTTCTCGCCTCTCACGTAGGATTATCATGCTCCTCCCCACCCAACGGGGAGCACCTACAGTTTGAGAAACGCTGGGTTAAAACATAAATTTTTTTTCACATGCACGAGTCTTTTTTTTTTATTTCCATTTTCAGAAAAGCTAGACAATTGTTTATATTATGGTAAGAAATTGCTAACGCAAACGTTTTCGCTTTCATAGCGTTGTAACTTAATCTGAAAATGGTGTACGGAATTAGTCGCTAAATCTTGAAATGGTTTATGGAATTAGTCGCCAAATCAAGAAACGGCATAATGAATTAGTAGCCACATCTAGAAATCGTTATTCCTGATGATCCAGATCAGGATAATGGAACAAAATTAGGAAATTATTGTGTTGTCATCGGTGTAAAAATTGAGTTCAAAGATGATTCCGTTACATACAAGTGAAACATATAAAAGTGTGTTAAAAGTTAATAAAAATATATTGAAAAATGTTGCTTAGTTTGTAAATTATTTAGTATTAAGGGAATGAATGAAAGTGCATGTGTGCATTTCTTGTTCTTTTTCAATTTTTTTAAAAATTTAATTGTATAACAAGAAACCACACACGTTGTGATGTAGCTCTCTTTCACGCAACTAGAGGAAAACTTCAAAGCGTGAAGCGCTACATTTGGTAACGCATTATAGAGAAAACGAATTTTTTGCTTACATAAGCATTCGTATGACCTCAGAGACAGTTACAATTAGAAATTCATTAATTTATTTTAAACAGAAGAATGGTTTAACCCGACTTATAATTGTGTGGGTGGTTAGGTTTTAATGGTTATATTTGTTTAAATTTTATGTGTGTAATAATCAAGAGTTTATTATCAACATTGTTTTTCATGGTTTTTTTTTTTTTAGTATTTTAAAGAGAATTTGTAAAGATATCGTAAAATCTGACGTATATAGCGCACACCAATACTTCCAAGCTGCATTTTTTAATTTGTACGTGTATTAACCGTATAACATTTCCCTTTTTTTACGGAGGAATCTGAAATATACGAATGCAATGTTATTATGTTTTGGAGTCATTTATTCTAGGTATTATCCTAGGATTTTGAAAAAAAATGCATGCTTCTAAAACTACAGCTTTTTAGTTCACTAGGTATGCCTTTTTTTAATAAACAGTATTCCGATCTATGTAAAAGTCTAAACTTTTTTAGGCTATTTATTTTATTTTTATTTTTGAAGCTATCATTTTTTTTTGTACCCGCCGTATAATGCGCACCCACAAACTGTCATATTATTTTTTGAGTTTAAGATTTTAATGTACTTTTCATTTCAGGGAGATACAACACATATTTTCATAACTTTGTTTCCTTTTTCCACCATACGTTCACGTTTTTTCTACAAATTAAAATTTTCTAATCAATATCCTTATAAATTATCATAACTATTAAAAGTAGTCGGTAGGCCCTATACCAAGAATGTTAAATTGAGCCATTTTAGAAACCTGTTTCTCAGAAATTGTTAAATATAAAAACTTCAAATTTTGGATGTATAATAATTAGGCATTTTTATTTAAATAAGGGTAAAATGTTTCAAATATATTGTTTACATTTTAAAAAAAAATCATCAAAAAAGTATCGCTTTGAAATTTGTGAGAATGGTCATTTTTTTACGATAACTGCTTCTGAGCAAAATATTTTAGGAAAATCTCCAAGAAAGTAGCCCCATTATATATAGTTACATATTATTTTTCTGCAGTAAAAATTTCAAGTAGTTTCGTTCATTATTTTCTATGAAAAAGGTACACGAACTTTGAAAACAATCATTTTGAGATAATTGCATTTTAAGTGTAAAAAGGCACTTAATTACAAAAATAATGAATTACAACATGTATTTGCCCTATTTTATTAAACATTAGTATCTTCTTAATTTTTAAACGTAAAATATAATACAAAAAGCCTTGAAATGTGGAGAAAATACATATAAAGTAATTTTCAGTTTTTGTTCAACGAGATTTTTTTTAGCATTTTGCATCAATTTTCACAAATTATGTAACAATCTGTGAAGAATTTTTAACTTCAATGCATTATAACTATCAAATTTGACCTTATAACATCATAAATATAATGTAAACAATAAATCATATCATAACTATAATGTTACATGTATCAATATGTAAAAGTCATGATTTGGGAATACGTGATTTTGCGACGTTAGAAAAATTTAATTGTGGATTTGTATGTTTCCATGCAAACACAATTTCTAAAAGTTTCAAAATTCAAAATTTTCTCTAAACTGTACAAAGGATATCTCAAAAAGTCAAAAATAAAACTGTTTTTATGTTTTTAAGTATGAAATTGGTGTATTTTTATGCATGTAACAAACTTCTCGCAACGACAAAAAGCATTACACATCTGAGTAGTTGTTAGTTACCTATTATTGAAAAACTTTTGAATTTTTAAAGCTTAAAAACTTGTCTGAACAATAAATAAACATTAATATTTGCAATTAAGTGAAATATTTAAAATATATTGTTTAGTTTTCTCAAAAACATGTAACATAAAAATATCACTATGAATTTTTAAAAAAAATTGACATTTTTTGTCTCGGTATATGGACTCCAGTCAAATATTTTGGGAAAATCCCCAAAAAATCTCACACGAATATGTATAGTTCACACATGACACATGAATATGTATAAGTAACATGAGGGGAAAAAATTCATTACATTCATTCATTATATTCTGAGAAAAACATGAATACAGTTTTAAAAACATCATTTTTGAGAAATTGAATTTTCACTATAAAGTGCGACTCTATCACAAAAATAATGAATTACAACATGTATTTGTCCCATTTTTTTAAACATTAGCATCTTTGCAATTTATTTTGCATAAAATAGTAACCAAAAATGTTCTGAATTGCCCAGAACAGCATTTTTCAGTTTTTTTCAACGAGAAAACATCAAATTTTTTTCAAATTCTGTATCAATTTTTAAAGAATTTGTAGCTTTTATGCATTACGGATATAAAATTTGAATAGAAAGCATGTGTGAAAAAATGTATCAATATGGTGTGAATTTAAGACGGTATTTAAAAATACCTGATTATACGTTTCGTAAGTTTTTCTAAGGTTTTCGTAATATTATCCTTAGGTTTTGTTGTTGCAGACAGTTTCTAAGTTTTAAACTTCAAAAGTTACTCCAAACTTTACAAATGATTTCTAAAACAGACAAAACAAAACAGTTTTTATGTTTTTAAACGTGAAATTTATGTATTTTTAAGTATGTAACAAGCTTCTCGCAAAGACAACAAACATCACATTTAATGTATCATCTCATATCTTTATCTCAGAAACTATTAAACATAAAGACTTAAGATTTTGTATACATGTGTTAATTATACACTTATATTTATACTGAAGTGAATTTTTTTAAATATATTAATTAGTTTTTTCAAAAACAAACTTTTAGTTGAGCGAGCAAATGTGATTATTATGAATTTATTGAAAATTGTCATTTTTTGTTATGATATCTGCTTAAATATATTTCAAAAATGTCACTTCAGTATACACAATTGCGTTTAAGAAACATAGTACATGCATACATTTAATTTATAAAATTATTTAGAAAACAATTTTTATAAAAAATCTTCCCTTGTCAAAGTATAATCCTTTTTCTTTTCCATGACAGATAATCTTCATTACGCCTCGTGTAGTTATTAAATTAAGCTTTATTACGAGTATATTTCTCATCTGATCACAATCATAACTTAATTTTTTAACACTTTACTTAAACACGCGAAGATTTAGTAATAATTAAGAATAACTAATTAAAAATGAATTTCAACTGAAGAATAGACCTAAATTTCAGTAAAAAATGACTACATTTTAAGTATAACAATTACTAAAACCCATATGAAAATCTGAAATTGCCTCCAAAGGTTTTTAGCAAATCTAACAGTTGTAGTTAAACAATTATCTAAAGTTAATTTGGGTATTAAAAAATAAAAATTAACCGAGGCTTTGAAACTTTTCCCAAGTTTTAAAAAGACAATGTTTACATTTCTATCTATCAAAATGGGCGTGGTAAATCAGCTGATTAATTTTTAAAAATCATTTTAAAATACTTCTAATTCATATAATGGCTTATATGGTATATAATTGGACAGGTCTTGATTTGGAAATTTTACAAATATCAAAAGCTCAAAATCGATTTCTGAAAGATTTCCATCCGACTGATTGCCCTTAATTACATATGCAAACATATATTAAAAAATTTGTGGAAATTTTGTACAAATGAAACAATGGAATGTTCCTTTAAATGATTTTTTCAAAAAAAAATGAAGTTTTAACTTTTTATATTGTTATTTTAAAATTTGTGGCAGGTTGGATAGAGCCTATGAGTGGATTTCCTCTGGAAAATAGTTTGCTCATCACTTACCGGGGATTAGTTTTTGATGTTGTACTTAAAGATTATGCGTAGTTACAAAGAAATAAATGAAGGGGAAAGCTGATTTTTATGGAATGTTACCCATAACACAAAGTGAACGCGGATAGTTTTGCAATCCCACTACACCCAAATGTAAGCCTTCATGAGTAATATTAGTTTCATACACGAGGCAAATATTTGTTTCCATAATTGCCTACACAGAAAAAGATTATATTCTTAGAAACTAATCATAAGATAAACCATTACACGAAACAATACCAGAATTCCCCTTAACATGTAATTGTTTCTTTTCCTGTGAAAACCTTTACATAAGTAAATATTCATAGTGGAGAATAAGACATATATCTACAGTCGGAACTCCATATAACGAAGTCACTAAATCCCGAAAAAAAGTTCGTTTTATTGAAAATTCGTTATATAGAGGTTCATCTTTTAATATACTTTATAAACCACTTAAAAAATTTAAAATTCATAAACACTATATATTAATAAAAGGAATTATTCTCACATTTTTTTTAAAAATTAGTTTATGTTTATTTTATATATCTTACCCATCAAAAAAGTAAGTAAGAAAGAAAAACTGCAAAGAAAACAAGAAAAAAGAATGCCAAAGACTTCAATGTATTTTCAATATTAAGAAAATAATTTTATACTAATATTTATTAATTTTAAGAACATTTTCTAATTTAAAGCACAAAAGCAATATTAAGCATACATTATTTTATAATTAGAACACGGGAACATGGGACAACTCCTTTGAGTGTGAAAGGGTATATCGAAGATGTTTCTGGTGAACTGGGCAATGGGGGTTAAAGTTTGATGAAACTCCCAGAACTCTATTGCTCTCAGTGAGTTAGGTTTAAATAAAACTAATTCACAAGATGTATGATCACCATAAAATGTGTTAAAGAGAAAATAACTTGAAATGTTCAGAAATACTTTGAAAATAAGGAGAACAAAAATTGAATCGCAGAAGAATTATATTCGCTACAGAGAGGTTATTTTACGAAGAAAATCATGAAATGTTCAAGGTTCAAGAAATAGTTCACTCTCTAGAAAAATTCGCAATATAGAAAAGAAACAGTTGAAAATGTCGTTGAGGGATTTCTCACAAAATAATATTCTAGTACTCTATCCATTTCTACATCATTCCATTGCCTTTGAAAAACAATTTGTTGTAAAGACATAGCTTCCTGGAAATCACGATATTCTAATAATACTAATCGAAAATTTTATTAAAGTTTTCAATGTTGAATTAAAATAAAAACACCTTTTTAACACCCTTATCGCAGTCTAAGAGCATTCAGTTGTAAAAAGGCATCTTCCATTCCGTTATTATATAATCCCAAGGGTTTACTTTTTTTCAATTATTATGAGAATTTAAGACCTTGGGGTAGTATTTGGTAAATACAGGCGACGTGTTTCCGTAATACACGAGTGAATTTCATTTACAAACACTTCTCCACCTATCCCATATAAGAATCCTTGGCAATGAAACAATTGGCAGTTTTGTTTCACCTGCATCTAGTATCACTTTTCCCTTCGGTCCCATATTGCGGCACAATAACATATATTAAAGTAATAATTCTTCTGAAAAGAACAAGACTTGAAATAAACACAAATTAAATCACATAATTAATACAAATTAAGTCCCACTAATTTTTACTAAAAGTCAATATCATCCAAATGAAAAAATGCCGTGTTTTTAAGAATAACTATCCTTATAATCCTTCTCCTTATATTGGGTTTTGAAATAGAGTACAAATGGATAATTTTTAAATATATTTAGCGTCAGATGAATTAAAGTTTACATATAAAACTGCTTTACAAATATTATAGCTAGAAAAAAATTATTCAAGTGCGATTTTTTGGCAAACAAATGAAGAGAAAGAATGACGTATATTTTCAAAACATTCTTCTTCTATGAAAAATGCTTTCGTAATAATATTTTACCGACCAGGGTCCAGTAAAAATTTTGAAATATATAATTTAGATGTTGATTTTTTTTTATTCCCATTCTTTTGATTGTATCAAAGTCAGTGTTTCTCAAACTTTCAAAACTGGCGACCCAATTTTCAATCATATTTTTTGTCGCGCAGCCCCTGTACAACAATAATGTATTTACTGCAATAAAAACGTACTTCTACGCTGAAGCTACAATGCGATCTCAATTATAAACTGTATAAGTATTAAATTTTGTATATGTTACTTTTAAGTAATTTATATTTTAAGAAAAAATTACTTAATTATTATTATGTTATTTTTCTTTCTCTAATTTTTAAATTGGAACAGATCGCAAAATGATATATTTAATTAAAGATTAATTTAACTATTTTCAATTTTTCTTTGATATTTTGAGAAAAAATCCAATAAAACTGAACTAAAATCATTCCAAGTGCAAGACCTTAATAAAGGACGCAAACCAGAGACACTTTTCCCTAATATTACAGGAATGTTATTTGCTGGCAAAACTGTCATATTTTGTTCAAGTTATTGTAGTTTTAATGAGCTTTCATGATCGAGTGAGTGAATATTGACGTAGCACTGTTCAGCTACGCGAGGGCTTTTGGAGACGGACCTCCTAATTTTGAACCATGGTTATTTGATGAGAACGACACTTGAGCTGGCCTCTTTAAACTACCACACAACTCAAACAGGAGGACGTTTAAGCTCTCGACAGATTTAACATGCATCTCTATCTTACATGGCGGTTCTTTAGTGGTACAGGGCTCGAACTCGTGAAACCTTTGGTGATCGACAAATAGCTAGTTGAACTTTTTCTTTCTTGTGCCTTTTTGACAAGGCGAACTGAACCTTTTTGTACAATTTTGGCTTTAGTTGATGGAGTTCTTTAGGAAGCATTTGAAAATTTTCATTTCGTTTCATGTTCATCACGTTTCTCAATCATGAATAATAATACGCATTTTTTCAGCAGGTCCTCCCTTTGCTTGATCAGTTTGAATTTCCTTCAATAGAGATGACAGATGCCCCGCGCCACCACTCCCGGGTTAAAAGTGTATTCAGAATAAAAATACGGGTGTTCTAAAAAGAATTATGACGTTTTTCACTATACTTTATATGTTTGAGAACACTCATAAAAATAAATCTTGGGCAAATATTCCCACAAATCAATCAATCCTTTTCCAGATTTTATAATATTCTTTATTATTTACAATTTCCTTAAGCGAAAAACAAACACATAAAACATGGGGCGGAACTAATGTAGATCTAACCATACCAGTAAGTTGGAAGGTCAATCAAATGATTAGCAACTGCAGCCTGGCTGAAAAGTGAATCATGTCTTCTTTTTCTTTCTACAACTAATGTACAGTATTTCAATAATAATTACAGTGATGAATTTTTTATCTTCATAGAATTTTTTTCTTTTCTTTTAACGAGTAATATTTTAGGTTCAAAAAGAAAACGTAATAAAAAAAATCTTTCATTGAGGAATTGCAGCAAATTAAACAAAATGGTTTTTTTCCTTTAATTTGGTTTTGGATCAAAGATAGCTATTTGATGACGGAAAAACGCCAGATGATAAACATAAATTATATCAGTGTTATTAAGTATTTTTTTATTTTGGATGAAAGTATTTTGTTTTACATCTTTCCGGTTATTTTTTTTTGAATCTTTAAATTTTCGATATGCTCGCCCCCCCCAGAAGGGTGTGCCGCTCACTTTGGGAAACACTGATCTACGGGGTTGCACTCTGAAGAAATGTATCGCCACTGAAAGTCCTCCGACAGCTGCTGGATTTGGAAAACTCTGTTAGCAACGCATGTTTTCAACAAATGAGGAGAGTTGTTAAGGTATCGGAACCGCGTGGACTACGTTTGAAACCGTGATTTATAAAAAGCGTACAAATTGATAATTTTCATGATATTTCGTGTCATTTGGATTAGTATATATGTATAAAATTGTTATAAGAATATTATTAGAATAAAAAATGATTTAAATTCAATATTTTGGCGAAAAATGGGCTTAGAATTACCTGTTTTCAAAACATTCTTCTTTGATGAAATATGCTTTTATAATAATAATGCTTTCCTCATATAAAGCAAAGATTTCTTCAGAAGACCTGAACCAGAATTTTTGAAGAATTCGCAGTCTTCAGTTATCTCCTATTGAAATAAATATCGTTTTTAGGTGTCTTAAAATTTTTCCACTCTGTTGTATATAAGGATAAAACCATTTATAAGTTATATATTTCAAAAATCCTAGTTCAGAATTAGTAGAGAGATCTGAACTATATGTAGACAAACTATTATTATTATAGAAGCATTTTCCATAAAAGGAAATAGTTTTGAAAATAGGTCCTTCTCCTATGTTCCTTTTTTGCCAAAATAATCTATTTAAACAACTTTTTACTGTAATAGCATTCTTACAACAGTTTTGTACATGTATCCAAGTGACACGAACTATCATGAAAATGATCCATTTATATGCTTTTGCAAAACAACAATTGCGAACGTAGTCGCTACCTTAGGCCACAACTAGACGACAGATGAGTATGTACACAGCTGTACAGAATCTACACTTTCCCTTACAGCTGCTAAGACTTTGTTAGGACAAGGAGACATGCTAACAATTCAAGTCTTGGAATGGTTTTGATCTTCAACTGTGCACGGGTTATTTACTACAGAATAGTTAATTACTTGTTTCACCAGTTTTGTTAAGGTTTACTAAATGTTTAGAAAAAAAAGCAGTGATTCATTGATAAAGCAGAAATGTCATCGGGATAGCACCCGAGACAAAATATCCAAAACAACTTGAATGAAGATACAAACTGCCTTTTAATTTTATTTCATCTGATTTTGAGAATTAAAAGAAATGTTCTTCTTCTAGAATTATATCGACCTTATCTGGAGCATAAAAGTTCGGATCTGCAAGCTTTATATTGTTTGGAATTTTTAAATTCAAAATATTAATATATCTTAAGGCTGTTTTCACCGTATGCACAAGAGTGTGAACTTGGCGCGGAGCACATTTTCAGTTAGAAAAAGTGCCTCATTTTTTTAAAAAATGTGTGACATTGTAACTCATGCATTTGTTTATAATAGTGTTTTTAAAAATTCAAAATATTTCATAAATATTTCTTTTTCACATGTAAAGAGAGAGCTAATTTAGCATTACAGTATAGGAGAAAAAATGTGAAATAATTTTATAAAAGAAAAAGTTATCAACTAAGATAAAAATGAGTGTAGTATGATAAAATAAAAGATTCTCTACAGGATGGTGAATCCAGAATAGAATATTAATGTTTGAGTACTTCATATCTGAAACAGTATTCCGAATTTGGGTTTATAATTTAACATCAGCCGAAAACAGCCTTAATGGGAGTTACATCTTGTAATTTTTGGAATAATTAAAAGGTCTATACCACATTTAAAGTTATTATTTCCATTGGATAATTGAGATGTGATGCCCTTAGAAACATTTAAGAGTAAATTATTCATTCCATCATATTTGTTTTTGAATTTTTAATCTCAGAGCTTTTGAAGCGGCTGTGGTAATAAAATTATTTTCGCTGGCGCTATCTAAAACCGCTCTTAAATGCCCTTTTTTCTCCTCGCGAGTATGACATACGCTATAGTTGTATTTATTAAAACACACACTTTTGACATTTCCATTAATAAAAAACAAAACATAGATTTGATACTTTTTTGTACAAGTGAGTCATGCGACGGTTGGCGATTATCTGCGCATTGGACATGCGTTATTACTGTCTCTTCTAACCTTTCAAAACACATGGGGTTGGAATATTTATGAAGGGCAGTATGATGATTAAATTTTTATACACTACACATGAATTCTTTGAATTACAATTTGGTAAATTATGATATTCACCTAGACAGTCATAACATAACCCTTTTAACCAAATCCATTTCTATACATCTGAACATTTCATTTCTTTAAACTTATTACAGTGATACAGAGCATGAATATTATTTTTGCAAGTTAAACGTATTTTAGATGGCTTCTTTTTCCTTTTCAAATAAAGATTTTGATCTCTCGATGTGAGGCAGCGATAAGTATGGATTAATACTGTTTACAATTTGATAGATTCGTTCTAAAAAGATAAGAGGTTTGTCAAAGTTAGGAACCTCATTATCTTTTAAAGTTGGTTCAAATTGTTTTCACGTTTCTCTGTCAAGTTTATGTAGAATAATATTTAATAGTAAAGCATTAGAAAATTTGTCTCTTTCAAGTTCTAAAGATTTTAATAAACTGAGATTTTTGTTTATGCAGTCTAATAAATAACGAAGGTCTTCAACAGATTCATGCCTTATAGCTTGACAATTACGAATATTTTTAATATGATAGTCAACAATAATTCTCTGAGATTTTCATACCTTTTCCCTAAAGCCTTAAATAATGAAACATAATTACCATCAGAAGTTTCAATAATTTTGGCATCACCTCTTTATGAGCCGCGTAAGTAAAAAAGTCTTTCACATTCAGTCAGTTCTGAATTTTGGGGAATCAAAGTTACAAACTGGCCTTTAAAAGTACTTACTCCTGAAACTCCTGAAACTTGCCATTGAATATCGGCAGAGATATTTCAGCCATTTTCGGCTGATTATTCATATTAGAACAGTCAGAATGAACAGTGCAATTGTATAGATATAATTTATTTTTATTGACAAAGGTTTTAGGACTTCACTTCGGTTTGTACTTAAATAGAACTATTTATATCATAAGGGTATCTATTATCTGAAGATTAAAGGTTTGCCCCAAAATGGACCTGCAGGCAACTGTTTTGCTCATTTATATCTACATTTTTTTGAAAAAGTACATTAATAATTCTAAATATTATACTTATCGTTATATAGATGACATAATCGTTTTTGGCAAGCAAGTCAATTTTATACCTAACACAAATTTTTATCCACAATATCTTAATTTAGTACAGACAAACAGTAACAAAAAATAAAGCAAATTTTCTTGACATACATATCAAATTAAAAGATAATGTTATAGTTTCTAATATTTATGACAAAAGAGAAGAATTTAATTTCAATAATATATATAAAAGTTCCTCATTAGGAGACTAATGTACATGTTTCTATATTCAGAAATATTGTAAAATTATATACAACGCAATAAATTTCTGGTGTCAAAAAAATCAGAAATAATAAATAACTATAAAAATTTTACTAAATATTGCTTAAATAAAATATACCCGATTAATTTTATTAATAGTTATATGAATAAAGCTATTCAAAAAAGTAATGATTAAGAATTCTTAGATTAATAATAATTTATTACTATAAATTTACATTTTCATAGTTATAGTTACTTGCATATTCTAATATTAGATAAAATTACTTATTATTATTTAATTCATATATACTCTAGTGTCACTAAATTTATGGTATATAATTTGTAAGTCTCTTATTAAGTTTTATTTCTATTATTTTTATACTTTTGTTAAGTGCTACACTTCAGCCATTCACATGCTTTGAATCTGCATTCGGGTCCAGAATCTGGCAATAACTTATTTATTGCACTCAGATTTAGTGCGGGATCTGCATTTTTAAGTGCATTTAGATATTCCTATCCATTACCCTCAATAGGTTTTTGCTCAGTATTATTTACATCAAGAGGAATGGTTGGCTGGCCAAAAAATGTTCAATCCCATTTTTCTAAAAAAAAAAATTATTTATTATCTGTCCTAAGTCAGTAATGTTTATAACACTGCAGCATCCATTTTATAATTTTAATCTCGGTTGCTCATGTGTCCTTCATTGTGTGATTTTCCTACTGTATATGTGTTTTTCGAATGTGATTGTTGGATGTTTATCTCTCGTTTGTAGAGAATAAAACTATATATACGTTCATAAGACGAAATAGGCTTATTTTGTTGATTTATACTAAGAAAATATTTAAGTGAATTTCAGTGGGTGCTAAAACACTCTTGAGGTAAGCATACACTTAACATTATTATCCTAACGAATAGCCTAGTGATTATGGTCACGAGCTCGTTGCTGGCATATTATGAATCCAAGCTCTAGTGCCATTGAAGGGGCCGATGCGCGTTACAGGATCAAAATCTCTCATGGTCATCCTCGTCGTTCCTTTTCAGAGGTTGAAAATTACGAAATTATCTTAAAAAACCTTAAAAATTACCTTATGTACACTGATAGTTTATCATCCATTATTTTCCTTAAAAGTTCTAACAATAATTTTGCGTATCTTATAATTTCATAAAAATAAATTCTCTATCTATCGGAAATTTTCTAATATTTCTGTATTAAGTCTTATATAACAATAAGTGTTTTTAAAGCTATTGCAGATAATTATGTTAAATTCCCTACTACTAATGGTGTAGAGGTGAGTGTTTCTGCCCCCCCTCCCTCTTATGTTATCAAAATCTTCCAAAATTAATTAACTGAAGATTGGGAGAGTGTTGGTGGTCAAACCCTATTACTGGCTTATGAGTCAAATCACACTTTCCCGAACGTCCCTTATTCCAATTACGTCACGCATTTCCATTAGTTTCTTATTTACATCGCTTCTAATTAAAAGCTACTCCCACTGGCCGTTGTGGTTGCCATCTCTGCTGGAGATTCTGACCAGTTCGCATGTCCTCTGACAAAGTATTTTTTTTATCTCCCCATCTCAAAATGCTAAAAAAACCTTGGTTTCAATCTATCATTAGAATTCCTTTTATTAACTCTAAACTAAAATCATGTGTTAAAATTGCCTCTACAATTGTCTACCAAATTCCTTAAATGGGATCGGATTTCTACTCTTAAGTGCTAACAAGAGGTTTTTTTCTAAATGTTACCTGTCAATGTTTTTCGTTTTCTTTTTTTTTGTACGATGTATTTACATTATATAGTTTTATTACTTTTGATGCCTTTGCAAGAATACTCGACAAATGTATATTCTTTTCCCCCTCTTATATTTTATGTTCTTTATTACTATTTTCAACTGTAAAAGTTTGTCCCTTGCAATTACGGTATTTCGTTAATTTACCTTTAATTTTCAATGCGTGAATTTAAAGTGTCCTGCTGTAAAAAACATAAACTAAGATTTTGTTTAATAAAGTCTGAACGCGGAGGGCGGCTGCTTCCCGGGGGTCGTTTTGTAAATTCTGAACCCCTTTCGGATGAGCTCGGTTCTTTTGGGCATTCCGCCAATGTTCCTGTAATGAATGTATTGTATAAACACTCACTGCCCCAGACAAGTAGCTGAAGATCATGTTTCTGTAAGTTTTTTAAAACAAAACATTATAGAATTGAATGTGAGGATTTCTTTGAGAAAAAAGAAATAAAAAACATCAATGAAGATAAGGAGGTCAAAACTATATAAAATTTCAGAAGGTATTGATATGAAATGGTTAAAATTCCTTCCAATCCCCATTACAAAGAACAATAACATTATCGATGTGAAGCGTATTGCATTGAGCTTAATCTATGCACAAATCAAGAGTAAATTTTTTCAAAGAGGAATATTAAGGGCTTACAAAACGAAGTATTCTCCTACACAAATTAGATCATCTAACGCGCCAACGTTTATTTGTCTTACAACAACTCATAAAACAGTTTTGCACGTTTCACTCCATATGTTTTCAAATCAGCTAAATTGTTTTGTTCTGGTGTAACTCATGAAATTGAACACGTGTCAGTAGAATAACAATGGCAATGTCATATATCACACAACACATACATTAAAATCATTTCAAAGCATTGTCATTATTCTTCAACGCTTTAGTTAAATTCTTCCAACTTTATTTTCCACTGGATTTTTGCGGGATACGAATTTTGTTCGTGATTTGTCCTCTACGGCCATTTAATTGGTAAGTTTTTCTCTAGTTAAATATTTTTTAAATAGTTAAGTAGATTATAAATGAAGAAAATGAAGATTTTCTTTTCATCAACCTAATATGAATAAAGGGATTATTTAGACGTAGAAAAACCTCTAAATTGAAGGAGAGTTTCTTTTAAAGTAATATTTTGTAAGAATTATTTTTACTAAAGTTTAATGAAATTAAAAGAAAAACACAGAGTTCAAATTGTACCACGGTTATTAAATCCTAATTATTTATACCATTACGTTTACTTAAAATGAAAATATTACGAGAGACTAATTATTCTCTAACAGCTCATGAAAACAGCATTTTTAATAAGTTTTTGTACTGATTATGTTACAAATTAGACTTAAATAATGTTTCAAAAAAAATTTCATAATAAAAAATGCGAGGATAAAATAGCCTATCTTGCGAACTTAGGTGTTATGTCGCTATATTAGATGTTTGTTGTAACGCTGAAGAGTCAATAAGTTTTAAATTGAGCAGCTTTTAAAAATGGCGCATTTTTTTTCAAATGGTTCTTAGGACTGCTAGTATTTCTAATTCATAGATCCAGTATTTCTCTTAATATGGGAGAGTTCTGTCTCTCATGCGGTAAATAGGATGACATTTCCCCTCTTCCTATTCTTGAAGAAATATTGCACCGTCACCACACTTTCTATTAAACTGCTGTTAGTAAAAAATGCAACACCATGAAGAATCATCATAATTAAATGAAATTTAATGCACAAACGACTTGTATTAGTACAAATAAATGAAGAAATTTTCAAAGCAAAAAAAAACAATATTAAGTTTCAGAAATCAATAGTTATTGTAACCACCATGCGCTGCAATAAGTGCTGCTATACGTCGTGGCATGGAGTCAAACAGATTTTGAGTGTCTGCTTGTAGAAGAAAATTCCATATTGCTTGTATGCGCAGCAAAAATTTGTCTTTTGAAGCTGCAGGATGCGGATCACGAGCGAGACGCCAACCAATCAAATCCTACGCATGCTCAATAGGCAACATATCCAGCGAATAAACAGGCCAAGGAAGAAGTTGCATATGTTGGGCTGAACAGAAGTTCCGAACAGACTTTGCCACATGTGGGCGTTCATTATCCTTCTGAAAGATATCTCTAGGGATGCCTTGAAGGAAGGGAACGTCTTCGGGCTGTAGCATTTCACGGACGTACCTGTTGCTATTGAGATTACCCTCAATTTGTCCATGATACGAAATAGCACCTCAAACCATAACTCCGAGTGTTAGGCCACTATGCCGTTTGATAACGCACTCTGGAAGGCAGCATTCCCCGGCATAGTGTCCAACACGAATGCGGCCATCAGTGTCCCACGAATTGAAGCGGGATTCATCTGAAAAGACAGTTCGGTGCCAATCAGCTTGCCAGGCTCTGAGCTCATGAGCCCATTGCAGACGCAGCCTTCGATGGTTTGCCGTGAGGGGGATCCTGTACAAAGGCATCCTTGCACGCAATCCACGTTGCAGTAGACGTCAACGAATTGACGAAGTCGATATTAGTACATCTGTAGCAGTAGACCAACGTGCTGCTAACTTCCTGGAGGAAACTGTACGGTCATTCCCCACCATGCGGAGGAGGTGTCGATCGTCACGCGCTGACGTCATATTCCATCTTTCACTACCAGT
The DNA here is from genome assembly GCA_019973935.1 of Trichonephila clavipes. Taxonomy (NCBI): domain Eukaryota; kingdom Metazoa; phylum Arthropoda; class Arachnida; order Araneae; family Nephilidae; genus Trichonephila; species Trichonephila clavipes. The sequence goes on along the minus strand of BMAU01020910.1, from coordinate 221,698 downwards.
TTTTCGAGTTGTTCGGTCCTCATCGGTCCACCGTTTCCAAACTCGCATCGTTGTGGAACTATTCGCTGCACATGAGCTCGCTCCTATTTCACGATAGAAAGATCTTCCCTCTGAAAGGCCGCTAATCTTACCCCGTTCAAACTCCGTAATTATTGGAATTTATCCTTTTTTCTTTGTGGATGCATACTTAAGTGTCACTAAACGTTCTCCACTAACAAATAATCATTAACTATTTTCAACGTCCCGCTACAGCCCTTTATTTATGCGCTTTCAGCATCAGTTCAGAGGGGGCTGCGAACGACACGCATGCGCTGTGGCTCTATTTTACTTAATATCCTATAATTGATAGTTGACGCAGAGTTTTTTTTAATTCTGATGATTCCTTCATAGTGTTGCATCTTGTTCAAAGGCAGAGAATCCACGTACAGCTGCAAAGTAGCGTTATGATAAAAATATGGACCAGAAGAAAAAGACTTTTAATTATCGTAAAGCTATACGATATTTTTCATCCAAAAGAAAGTAATTATCACTACGCAATAAGTACCATATGATTTAGCTATAATTGAATACAACATAACTATTTTACGAAAATATCTGGTTAAACCTAAAATTTAAAGAAGTTTTGTAACTGATAACGGTTCTAGAAATTTCTTGATAGCTTTAAGCCTATCATGGGACGGTTTTATTATTTCATCCTAGATTAAGCATCCAAGATATTCGGTTATGGAATGTCAAGATTGTGGCTTTAGTTAATCTCAAAACAAAATTTGGATACAATGTCAAAACGCGTTTCATTTGTTAGGTAAATTCCCTGTTTTTTATGGAAGGATTAAGTTTTTCATATAAAGAACAATAGTGCTATTGTGCAGTAAATCTCTCTCAATATATATATACATTATTAAACTCGAAGAGTCCTTGATCAGTTACATATGTGGAACTAATTTGATATGGGAGACGAATGCTGTTTGGTGAGAATAAGGAATCGCACAAAGTAATTCTTATTGTCGAGTGATTATGGAATCCAAGATGGCACTCGAAGGGTAATATTGCATAATATAATATAATAATTATTATATTATGTAATATCTATGCATATAAATAAAAATAAAATATCTGTTTGTAATTTGAAATTAACAGCATTTTATTAAATGCATTTAAAAGTATGTACGGTACCAATACGAAAAAATCAATTTTTAAAATTTTTGTCTGTCTGTCGTTCGGTTGGTCTGTCTTTCTATTTCTCTGTTTGTTCCGGCTAATCTCTGAAATGGCTGGACCAATTTTGACGGAACTTTCACTGGCAGATAGCTGATGTTATAAGGAGTAACTTAGGCTACTTTTATTTTAGGAAAAAATTAGGGTGCCGAAAAAACAAAATCAAAACCAATGAAATAGTGAACAATATCCGATTCAAATAGGGATTATTAATCTCTACATGTAAATAAAAATGAAGTGTCTGTTCGTAATTTGAAATTAACAGCGTTTTATGAAATACATTTAAAATATATACGGTACCTATATGAAAAAATCAATTTTTAAAATTTTTGTCTGTTTGTTCCGCCTGATCTCTGAAACGGCAGAATGAATTTTGACGGAACGTTCACTGGCAGATAGCTAATGTTATAAGTAACTTGGGCTACTTTTATTTTAGAAAAAAAATTAGTTTTCCGTGAAAATAAAATTAAATCCAATGAAATAGTGAATATTATCCGATTCAAATGGGGATTTTTTTTCTTTTAATAGTTATTATTTTTATTGAATAGGAATTATTTTATTTCACGATTTTTTTGTCTTGAAGATATCTAGCAGTTACATTAAACTTTTTTGTTTGATTTGGTTGTTGCCACTCGCGACTTTTCCCGTTCATGTCCTTTGATCCGAATGATTTTACAGTCCTCGCCCCTACGACAGTGTCAAAGGTCATGCGTCCTTCTCACTCCTTGCTCAACAAAAAACAAATAAAAAAATAAAACAAAAAAGAAACATCGATTCACAAAGTAGAAAAATGACAATATACTTATAGCAAAGGTATTTCTTTACATGGAAATACATAATTATTAAGTGTTCGTAAATTCTGCGAAGTGAATAAAAACTTTTTTGTTAAATTCCTCGTGGACGAAGTGACGGGTAACAGCTATTTAACATAAAATAAATGCATCAGAAAGTAATATTAACGTATTACACATCCAGATACAAATTAGTTGCACTATTTTAAGCGTTTATTACACAAAATTTGTAACCATGTGTTACTTTTGCTGAGCAGCGGGTAAGTGTTTTGAAAAATTGACCCACACAAGAGAGTTTTGGGGTGTTATAAATAAATAAAAAAATTATCAGCTTTTATATCAACAGACTTAAAATTTAGCAAACATGTTTTTTTGTTCAGCTGAGATATGCAAAAAGCTTTTTTTCTGTTGTTGTTTAATTTACAATTCAAGTAAAATTAACTCATTAAAAACTTTTTTCATCATTCAATTTGTATTGTTTAATTTTTCAATTCACCCGTGTGAAGAGCGGGTATACTTGCTAGTATAATAATATAATCATATAATGTAATATTAATTTGTTTTTATAATAATAATTGAATTTTATTATTATATTATACATAAAGTAATTAGACAGTATATATTAAAATTGATTAATAAGGAATATCAATTAAAAATTGTTCATGACTTACAATATTCTAGAAAATTTGAATTAATATTTTGGTTCGAAATTTTTGAAATATTTCCTGCTGTGTGGCTTCCTGAACCATTTTGGTAGATTGGTTAAGTACACCTCAGCTGAAAGTTTGCCAACGCCTGATCTGTTGCTGTTTTTACTAATGCCACTTGCCCTACGATGTCAGATCGAGGTCCATGAAGTACATCGTGGCTAAAGGCTAGATGTAAGTCTGTTGTTAGCCGTAGCTTTTGAACACCATACAAGTGACAGTATGATTTTGCTCTTTCCCAAGCCAATTTAGAGACCCTGTGGGTTCACAGGGCTCCCATCTCTCTTCCACCAATCTCACGGGAGGACTTTCAGCTTGAAAGCTATTTAGGGTACCTCTCACCCCTGCCGCAAAGACACGAAATACTTTCAAACATCCATACCTTCTCCCGGATTCATACCCAGGCCCTGCGGTACAGCAGTCAGGGCCACTAAACACTCTACCGGATGGGCGGCTCATCACTTATAATTTAAAACAGGAATTCTACTGCAGTTGAAGGCGCAGCTTTTTAAAACAAAAACTGGCTCTCAAAGAAATTTACACGTGGGTGACCATTGCACACAATTATTAAAAAAAGTAAAACAAAATAACAAACTCGCCAGTTAGTTTTCTTCGATGCAGTGGCATTCAAATGACTGTTTGGTGTTTTTCGACCATTTTATTCATATTTAAAATAGTTCACAGACTTCATAGGTTGCTCTAAGGGAAGCAATTTTGAGACTAAATGCCCAACGGAGGAATATTTACATGTTTGCAGAATCAAAGTTGTAAAAAAAAAACACATTTAGTGAGACGATACACAACATTTATGCACTATTGCCTTTTTAATGGTTATTATTCTTAATTTTGAGTACATCGTTCCCACTCTGGCTTTGGTACATTAGCTATAATTAATTAGTTGATTGTCCCGTTCTCGTTTTTCCTATATTAATTCGTGTTGCTCTCCTATCGCTGCGTTTCTCTTTCTTGTGCCCCGTTCATGGAAAATGCTGCTATCTGATGGATACGGGTGGGGATTGAGTGTTTTGTCCTTTAAAAATCTATACAATATGTGGCCAAAAAATCTTGCAAAGTTTATTATTTGATTGAACCACCTTTGTTTCGAATAAAAGCATGCGTTTGAAATGGCATTGTTTCAACAATGTTTTGCACAACGCAAGTACTTTTTGTCGTTCAAATATGCGGTCATGTTTCATAGAAACACTGAACTGACGACGGAAGAAAGGAACCTCTGTTGATGCATATTAAAATATTTTCGATTGGATAAAGATACGGCTATTATTTTGGCAAATTCATGTCGTAAGGCAACACTTATGTTTCTGGAATCGAGTCTGTTTTTCTGGAATATGCCAATCGGCCACCCAGTTGGTAAAGTGGTTAGTGAAGCTAATTGCTGTTTTCCCTTGAGACTCAATTCAAATCCCTGAGGAGGCACAGATGTTTGTGCATGTATAGAGCCTATGCGTCATGGGGACACTATAAATATTCATGGGCCTAGATCAGATACCCGATGACATTAGAAGCAACAACAAATAGTCTAAAAACTTCTTGTTGCTCATCTCAACCCTAAATCTTATACTAACGCTGCCTGCGCAATGCCCACTGTGCAGGAAAAATCTATCACTTCCTTCTTTCTCTAATGCGCCCATTGCGAACTTGGGGTCGGTGTATCATATGTTCGAGACCTACAGCCATTAGAGAGCCCCGTGTAGATCTACCGTAATATGCCCAGGTGATAATTTGGAGAGGGGGCTACCACCTCAAGTGTCGTCTAGTAACTTGACGTAGGTACAAAATTACGAGGTTTGGTGCTAACAGCCATTGTTTTGCTTTATATTGTGAAGTTAATAAACACTCCTTTGCACCGATCATTCTTAAATTGGCTAAATCTTGACTCGTCAAACCACTTGACATTCCCCCACAACTGAATAGTCCTTTGTTTATGCTTTAAAGCAAATTCGAGCTGTTATTTTCGGTTTATCACAGACTTGCAACTTCTACTTTTCATTCTATTATTACCATTTCTATAAGTATTGTTTGCACTGTGAGCATTGAATTATCCCTATGCTCACATTGCTGTTATTTTACAGTTGATTTTTTTTTATTCACTAGCACTTAAGTTCGTGAGAATTAAGGGGATTCCGACTCTATTCCAAGATGTTGAGGATTCATTTCTTTCTTTTTAGGTTCTAATAATGTACTGGAAGTTAGTCACTTAAAAAATCAGTAATATGTTTATTCATTTTTTGATTGATGCACGTCAATAAATTTATTCTTTTCAAATGCATAAATACCTCTCCCGCAACTTTCGAAATAACTTCACCCACACACTTGCTACAGAAATTATCAATTGTGTACAGTGTTTTAGCCCTATTTAAAGAGTAAACTAACAGTGAGAACGTGTAACATCCGGTGGTTCCGTGCATTTCTCTATGGTTATCTTTCGCCTTAAAATATTTCTGCTGCTCGTATATTTCCTTCTTACAATCTATAAATCAGGTGCATATATACCAGATCAGTGTTCATAAAAGGTTCCATACTGCTCTGCGGGCAATAATAGCTCAAACGACTGTGGTAATGCATGTGTGTTTCCTCCAATGCTCTTGTAAACAACGCCACCTTGTACCAAACGAAGACGACCATGGATTGCTGTGCAAATTTTAATGCTTGGTAATGTCACTTTCTATAACTCAAAGTTTATTTCAATAATTATGCAACACCCTGTATAAAGTTTTTAATAATCTCTATTAGAGAGACTGAAGAGTAACTTGAATATTAAAGCTAAAATATACCAAAGAGATTTTGAAAAATTAAAAAATTTGATGTCTTGAAGTTTATTATAAACAGTGATAACAGAATATGGTTTGGAGTTTAACCAACTCCAAGGCTTGCCAGACTTCTATCTGTCTGTTTATAAACTGCGGAATATCCTATAAAAAAATAATGGATAGAAGTTCTTAAGCCATTATAAGTAAAAAAATATATACTTTACCTATGAATGCATTCAAAATGTTAAATCATGATAAATCAATGGACAATAAATGTTGTTGCCGGATTGAATGATATAAAAGCCAATTAAAACTGTTTCAATACAGCTTTGAATCGTCGACTTTTGCTCACCGTTTTGGGAAGGGTGCTCATACAAGTATATATACATGTGCTGATATATACATGTACAAATGTACATATACATGTATATGTACATGTGTATGTATGTGCATGCGTATATATACATGTACATAATGTAAAAAAATGATGAGATTGTATTCATTTTTAGAATTGCAACCATGACGATTAAAGTCGTGATATAGATCAACCATCTTTTATTTTGGCAGTTTTAACATCAAGAAAACTATGTTTTTATGCTCCAGTAGGAAAGCAGGGGAGGGGATTATTTTTATTCTAAATTTAAATATGGATAAAAATAGGGATAAATGGGAGATGAAAATGTAATTGCATGTTCAAGGGAACAAAAATGCTAGCTCTTCTTAGGGATAAATTTCACTGCTCATTAAGGCACGTGTAATCTCTTTAAGGTATTCTTCTACAAGGAATCGGCATTAAATCTAGCAAAAATTTAAGGTTTAATCCTTAAATCTGTCTAAATATAAATGCTACCTTCACTGCGAGATGAAATGAGACGCTTTTAATAATCGGTTGTTCGTAATTATGAATACATTATGAATGCTTTATTAGATAGATAGATAGAAAGAAAAAAAGTAAGATTAGAATTTAAAGTAAATATATAAACATTTATAATACACTTACATACGCGCGCAAGCTCACACAGCGCACACACATATCCCTTTTTGATCTTGCAATATTTCAATTACTGTTATCAGAAATAAAATCTCACCATCAGCGCAATGAAGGTACTTATTGATTTCCGAAGTAAATAATTATTTACACTCAGGTCGATTTCGACCGTAGAAAGCGTTTCTTGCGTAAAAGGATGTTTTACTTGAAATAAATCAGTGTTTTAGGTCTTCCATATGCGATAATGATCAGTCGTTGTTACAAATAATGACCTTAACCCTAAATCGAAAGGAAAATGCAGGTAATCTATTTCAATTAACTTTTACAATTTAGATGAGGGTATCATAAAGTGAGGAAGTAGGCAAGCCTTTTTAATACATAACATCCCTTAAAAATAATTTGTTCTTTCAGGAGAAAGGACAGGATGACTTCGAAAATCTTCCTTTTGGGCATATTTTTTAGTGCATCATCAGTCATTTTATGTATTAGGGACATCTGGAATCATGTAAGTATACGATATAAGAATTATTAAAATAGTCTTATATACTTGTATATATTATTATTATTGTGGATTATATATATATAGAGAGAGAGAAAGAGAATTAGACTATATATATATATATATATATATATATATATATATATATATATATATATATATAGAAAGTCATTGTAATAAATCAATACAGTATTCTATCAATATCTTTTTTGCTTTTTTTTTTTTTTTTTTTTTTTTGCTTTTTAAAGCTTTAAAAATTGATTTTTGAGTGCGCATTAAACGGCAAACATTTTTTTATTGTTTAAAATCATTTGAACCATAGGTGCGCAAGGTATTACACCATTAAAAGTATTACGGAAAAATTTATCAATAGCAAAGAGGTCTAGGATTTTAGTAAGAATCAATTCAATGCATTCTCTTTCCAACTATTTAAATCAATAAGGCAAAATTTCGTGTACTCGGGTCATTTTTAACAGTACAGTAAAATTGTGAGATTCAAAATTAATTCGTGTTTCATTATTTTATTTGAGTTCCAATTTTCTTTTTCAATCTACTAACAGAAAATATGCTTAAAGATTCTGTGATTTAGGATTTTCAAAAGGATTTTAACAGTAAATGCTGTAGATTTTAGGATAAAGTAGTATCAAATATATGTAAAATTGGAATGATACAACAAATTCATAAAATTAAAAATATAAATTAAGAAAGGACTATGCCAACTTTAAAAGCGAAGTGAATGAGTGAGTTAATGTCGCTTTATAAAAGAACTCGAAGGCTATTAGCGACGGACCTCATAATTTGAAACCTTGCTATATCCCCGGGAGAACATTCGGCCCACAACAGACTTAACATTCATCATCTCCTGTACAGGTGGTCTTTAGTGCCACTAAGGCTCGAACTCATGGTGCACGCCTCTAACTATTAGGCCATCGCGGCCACAGGTAAACGCTGAAGAAAGAGCTATTGGAAGCCGTGGACAGCTTTTCATGAAGATGCATTTGCTTGAAAAACCCCTTTACACGCACAAGGGAGTCTTGAGTCGCTCCAAAACTTGAACCAATGATTGAACAGTAATATCACTAGCCTCATATTCGCTGATATCACTTTACTCTTAATCTCAGTTTAGTTTTTCTCTTTCTAAATACTGCATAATATTAGGGAATTGTAAATAATCAAAAATATCTTCTTAATTATTTTTCAAAAATAATAAAAAAAAATTGCATTCATCTGTAAAGAAAATGAACTTTTAAATGTGAAGTTTTAGTAAGATTATTTATATGAAGAGAACAAGTCCCCCCCCATACTACCTTTTCTTTTTCAATTCCTACACTATTAGCTTACAAAATCTATGTATTTATTTATTTATCCTGGTGGAATTTTCAATCGCTAATGAAATACATCTTAAAGCACTCCATTGAGCTGAAATTTTATACACATGATTATTTTGTATGACAATACAGTAATTTAATTATATTTAATAAAATCAATTGATTAAAACTAATTTTTCAAAGAATTGCAAATACAGCCACGTCATCATTGGCATCATTTTTGACGAAATAGCAACCCTTTTGGAGACTTGTGTCAAACTTGAAATAAATTTTTTCTCACGTTTTAAACACTCAATTGAGCTGAAATTTTCTATACACTATGGTTTTGGGTAAAAATAATACGATAACTTAATTATAATTAATTAAAATTAATTAACTGAAACTAATTATTTAAAGAATTACAGATGCAGCCACGTTGGTTTCATTTTTAGTGACTTGTGTGTCAAAATTTGAAAAGACTTTTTTTTCTCAAATTTAAAGCATTGAGTTAAGCTGAAATTTTATATACACGAATTGTTTTGGATGACAATACGATACTTTAAAGATAATTTTAAAAAAATGAATTACTGCTTTGTAAGGATCTACTGCCAGCACCTGGCAACAGGTCGAACGAGACACGATATAGAGAGGAGGACATGGCAACGACAGGGGAATCGATACCGAACCAGGGGTGAAAGGAGACCGGAGGCGAGAAAAAAGTGGTTGAATAAAGAAACGTGGCGGGATGATGGAATGTAATCTTGGATCATCTTAATATATTCTTTTTCTTATGAAATGTCCCATGGAAGGAGTGCAATAAAACAGAGGGACAAAATCCTAACTTCACAATTCGAGCACGATCCGAAAAGAAGCACGATCCGAGATGACGCTTGAACGAATCAAGTATTCTTTCTTTTCGGAGGGTCTGAGAGCCAATGTGAAGAAATTTTGTGAATCACGTAAAGAATGTCAGCTCACTCGATCGGTTAGGGTTAAAGACCGATCACCCATTACACCTGTGGCAAGGCCTGAATTGCCATTTCAGGTGGTGAATATGGATCTGATAGGTCCAATTGATCCGCCAAGCTCAAAGGAACATAAATATATTGGTAAAATCCTAGGAGAACCCACTGCTGTTTTTTGCGCCAAATTGAAGGTTTTCAAAAAGGCGTCAATGACGAAAAACTCTTGGGAAGCGCATGCGTCAGCGGGGGAGAAGGGGGATGAAATGGGCGTTTCGCGAAGATGAAATCGAATAAATACATTAAATTAATTATTATATAAAGAAAAAAAACGGAGAAAGCAATGAAATTCATTTTAAAAAAGCATTCTAAAACTAGTGTGTACAACATGATTTACATTTTTAAAAAAGGACGAAAGGGGCGTTTCGCAAATATAAAATCGAAGAAATACATGAAATCAATCATTTTAAAATTTTTTAAAAGGCACTTACCTTACGCTTGCATTTCGTCATGTTCCGTTGGTGGATACACCCTTGCGATGGATGCAAGGAATTCATGAAAATTGTCATCCACCAACTTGTGACCTATTCTTATTAACTTTCAAGTCATTCACCACGAACGCATTCATGGTCTTGCCAAACCAATATCTCGTCAAACGCAAGATAATAGTTATTACAAGTTTGCTTTCGCTAAACCAAGTGCCCTTTCTCACACTCCGAACAACGTCGTGGCGATTATCTTTCGACTGGTTGCGGCAACGCCATTCGTAGCCGTTAACCGTTCCCTTTCGTTCTTGCAAACGCATATTTTTTTTTACACCTCGGACATTCATAACGAGAAGCAATTAAATTAGCTTTCATACATCATTCTAACGTCTCTTTCTTCCCCTTTGTGCCCAGGAGCACAAAGAAACCTGTCGTAGCCTCACTTTCAATTAATTTCCTTTCACACGCCATTCTTAACAACAACCGGTGGAGAGCAAACCTTCTCAAACGAAGTCAAATGTCAAAATAACGTTTTTTCGGAAAAGGCGAAAAACGTACTTTTTTTAGGGTTGCCATTTTTTTCGGTGATTTGAAAATCCAAACTTTTGGATGAAATGGAAGGGTTACCATATTGTAACCTTTATCGCTCAAAATTTGGCGACCAAAAGTGGGTCCTCCTAGGATTCAACCAATATATTGTATGCCTGGTGGATCAGCACACTAGGTGGGACGAGGATGTGCCGTTGACTAGTCTCAGTGCTAAGGTAACCTGTTAAACTTTGTTAAACATATTTTCGAGAACCCCGTGATTTATCTTTTGTTGAAAAGGGAAGGTTTTGTAGAAAAGAATAGCGCAGTATCATGGGTCACGCTACTGGATTTGTGGAAGTGCTATTTTTGTCGTTCTCTCACGATGAGTTATCTGAAGTATGCCGCATGCGTTATGCCGTTTGACATTTACATGACTAAAAAATGAGGTTTAAGATTGTATGCACTTCTTATGGATGTAATTTAACGACTCAGGTTTTAAGATGGTTACAGCAGTTTCTTGTACCTCGAATGGTCGATATAGACATTCTGATGCAAATTTGGAAAAATCGTGTAAAGCAAATTGACTTTGTATTAAAATGGTTGAGATTGGTTCGGTTGGAAATCATACCAGCCAAAGGCAAATTAGAGCCGTGGGAAAGTTTTTTCCGTGTACTTAATATAGATTTAGTGAATTCATTTCATGTGTGAGCTAATGAAGTAAACATGGTCCTCATGAAGATAAGAACTGTGTGGTATATGTTTAGTATTGCCTTTTTTTGTATAATGTGTTTTCTATGTATCTATTTGCAATCCCATTACAGTTTAGATCTTTCTGGGAACATAGTCATTTATTTCAATTGGGTGAACTATTTATATTATTTAATGTGTTTGTTTTAAGGAACTTTGACTAGAACAATCATCAAGACTATTGACTGTTGCAATTATTTTGTGTTCTGTTTGTGAATTTTCTGCTTCATGGTTAGGAACATTCATGGAGTCTGAAATGGTAAAATCAGCCACAAGGGGATAATTTTTTCTTAGGTGGGGCGTGTAAGGATCTAATGCCTGCACCTGGCAACTGGTCGAACGACACAATATAGAGAGGAGGACCTGGCAACGACAAGGGAGTCGAGACAGAACCAGGGGTAAAAGGAGACCGGAGGCGAGAAAAACGTGGTTGAATAAAGAACCGTGGCGGGATGATGGATTGTAATCTTTGATCATCTTAATATATTCTTTTTCTTATGAATGTCCCATGGAAGGTGTGCAATAAAACAGAGGTACAAATTCGTGACTGCAATTATTTTCTTTTCACAATTCAAACACGATCCGAAAAGAACCCACAAGTTTACACACTTAATGTTGTGATTCTGTCTTATGTATGTTCTATTATATTTATATTAATTGTAACTATTTAATAAAAAGTAGCTAAAACAAAAATTTTCTTTGTTGATCAAAGTAGGAATTGACTTAAAAAAATTTTGTTTTATGTTACTTGTTTCATTTAATTCCTGAAAAAATGCATTTAACTGGATCCTCAAATTACTTGGGCTCGGTCTTAAAATGCGCCTAATTTCATTCTGTGAAAATCTATTCTTTTGATATAACTAAAAATTTACATAAAATTCTGATTCTTCTCTTTTGAAATGTTAATATAATCCCTCATTAAAAATGTTTTTATAAATAAGATAAAACAAAAAAAAATAATACCTGAAAAACAAATTTTTTAGACTTATATATAAAGTGAATGTATAAGAAATTAATTAAGCAATTTTTGCAAAATATAAGAAATCTTAGAGATATTTTGAACACAGTTCTCTTTCCTCAAGAACAAAAATTGTAAAAAAAGAGATAAAATACTCAATGCGTTATAAAAAAAAAATTCACTGCAATATTTTCAATAAGATCATAGGAATATAAAGAAAAATCTACATTTATTCACAAGAATTCGTATCGCTATGTCTATTGTAAAAACATAAATGGGTTAAGAATTTAGGGGTTATCTTTTTATATGTATAAAAAATGCATTTAGTTGCTTTTCTGTAAAAAAAAATATTTTTTGTAACAAAAATTTAAGCGAAGATACTTTGAAACTTTTTTTCTAAAATTTGATTTGAGTGAGCCAGATCGAAAACTACCACGAAAGAACGCCACGCCTAACTGAGATATTTTTCAAACTTCACCATTTTGTTAGCCTAAAATTTTCGAAAGATAACTATTGCGATACATATCTTACATACTTAACATTTATGCAATTCCTTGTTTTCATGCGTAGCATGCATGGAATTTCGTATTTACACATGCTTATACCATACATAATTTCATTACTTACATTATTATCATACATATTTTTATGAACTATATATGCTATTCATTTTAGCCTTATATGTATCCATTCCAAATCACGAGTAGCCAGCATACATGGCTTAACACTTTAATTTGAAAACACAACAATTTAAATTTTCTGAAGAAAGCCTCTAAATAAGCGCCAACAGCTTTGTACTGATCAACTTTCTCGACAGGAGAAAAACAGCAACTAAAGCATTCCACTGATTCGTTTTACACGAGAAACTTTCTAAGCAAAAAAACATGTTGTCATTGAGGAAAAGATAAATACCTAGTTGATGGCGTTGATAAATAGCAACATAAACAAGTAATATAAAAAAAATTAAGTGGATTCCTACTTACATCTACAAGGAAGATTTTATTTTACTACTTTTTATTAAATAGTTGCAATTAATATAAATATGTATAGGACTAAATTCTACATAGGACAGAATCACAACGTTAAGTGGTAATTAATTTTTATTCATTATCATAAAGTATCGTATTGTCATCCAAAACAATCTCGTGTCTATAAAACTTCAGTTCAACTGAATGCTTTAAAAAAACGTGAGGAAAAAAACCTTTTCAAGTTTTGACACAAGTCGCCAAAAATTATACCAACGTGGCTGTATTTGTAATTCTTTGAATTAGTTTAAATCAATTAATTTTTATTAATTATTGTATTGTTATCCAAAATAATTGCGTATACAAAATTTCAGCTGAATTGAGTGCTTAAAAATGTATTTTATTAACGATCGAAAATTTCACCAAGATAAATAAATAAATAGAGAGAGAGAGAGAGATCGTGAGCTAATTGTAGGAATTAAAAAATAATTATTTGAAACAAATGGCATATTAATAAGAATTTAATAGAAATGAAGTACAAGATAAACAATTAATGATGTAATTACAATTTCGTTAATAAAATGACAATTCCATCCAAACAACAATATATTAATTATATTATTTTTTGCAGCTTAGGATAATGCATCGATTTATTTTGCTCTATTTCAAAAAATTCCACTTCCAAAAACGCCTTCTCTTTACTTCACCGGTATGGAATGCATGGTAAGCAGGATCAAGACAAAAATATGTAATATAATCCATAAATCCCAGTTGCTCCCAACGCATAAATAACAGGGTGATATAAATCCTTAACTTCCACATCTTGACTTAGATTTAGATCAAATATGGCAGCCAAAAAAAACCACGGGCTTCTATTCCTTACAGAACATTCCTAATTTAATGTCTAGACATAACAATAATAAAATCCTTAAGCATGCGCATCTGAAGTAGCCAACAAAAGTAACATTTGATGATTCATTGAATCACGCTTTCATTTTACATATTAATTAATTACTAAAGACATTACTTTATTAATTTTCTGAACTGAATCCATAAGCCAATTTGCATGGGGAATACGCAGATCTAGATCGAAAGTTACCCTTATGAAGAAATGAATGTAAGAATATATATCTAAATTTAATTTAATGAGTGCATTAACTAAAATGCTTTTTTTTATTTAAATATTTTTTACGGACATTGCCACAAATTAATTAAAAATTTTATAGTTATAGATATTTAGTTTCACATTAAAGGATTAATTTGAAACTAAAAAATACAATGCGTTCTTCTGCCAGAATTTTTTTTCATGCATTTTACTACGCATGAATGGGGTGAGACCTTGGAGGCCATCCTAATCATTTGTTCATGGTTGAAAACTACGTTCGTCGCCAATAGTCCTTGTGTTCATTCGTACCGTGAACATTATTGAATAACTATCAATTATTCCACATTTATTTCTCGAAGTCTTATATTTTATATAAAAAATGATGTATTATTGTTACATTGTTATTTTTTGCATTTTAGATACCTTGTAATGAAGAATATCATCCACCTAATTGTGATTTCAGCGAGTAAGTCTTTTTCGATCTTTAGTGAAAAGAAGAAAAATAAATTGCAATTTCGGATCATTTTATGCCTTTTAATAAAAGGGAAAAACGAAAGAATGCCTTTTTCATTTCTAAAACAATAAGCAAACAAACAACTTTGTGGAAAAAACAGATGCACTTGTAATTAAATAAAAACTTGCATTAAATTAAGTGCCAGATGAACCTTATTTTGGTGCCCCAAATCTCTTTTCTTACCAGACCCCCTCTTTCTCCCTTACGGAATAGTGTTCTCAAAAATATAAAACAATGAATAAGTTAAAGCTAAATAATATAAAGACCTAAAAGAAATCAACAATTTTTTCATGAAAGATATTTAATGCACAATACATTTTAGTTTTTCTAGGAAAATTTAAATACTTTGCTTAAAAATTGAAAAACACATTAACATTTTTACCTTGTATTAAGGTAAACCTTGACCAGACCTTGATAAGACCAGTAAACCTTATAACCTGAAAAAGAAATAGATCTGCATATATATATATATATATATATATATATATATATTGAAGATTTATTGAACTCCATAGATATAGAAAACATGTTTAAGATTCTTAAAATAGAATATAACAAATATTTTTTGAAAAAGAATAAAATATGATAAATATATATATTTCTATTATTGAATTAGTACTAAATGAAACTTATATTTTCCATAATAATTCTTATCAGCAAATTAAAGGTTTACCACAAAGTGGACCTGCTAGTAACTGTTTACACAATATATATTTGCACTTTTATGAAAATGATAGTATTAGTTACGAATCTTGTTACTTTTTTAGATACGTAGATTAACTAATTATTTTAGTAATACAGTAGATTTTGTTCCTAGCTTTGATTATTATCCCCACTATTTAAAATTACAAAAATGAGTCAGCTAACTTTTTGAACCTCCAATTAAAGGTTAAGAATTATTTGCTAATATTTTTGATACTCTAGAGACTCTTTTGGTTTTAACATTATAAAAATGCCTTTCTGGTGTAATAACCTACATTTTTCAATGTTTAGAAATATTATCTTAAGTTTTATGAAAAGAAACAATGATTTAGTTGCTGATAATGTATTAAAGCAAAGTAATTATATTAAATTTTGCAATATTTGTCTGGAATACAATTATCCAAGTAATTTTATTTTTAAATATATTTCTATGTTATTTTAAGTCTATTTTTTAATATAGATTATAAATTCACTTAAAATATGTTTAGTTTAATTTTAAAATATCTTTTGTGCTTAGTTTAATTGCAAAATAACTATCTAGATGGCGCCACTGTTTTTTCTCTTGTGTTAATACGTTCGTTTTTTCATCAATTTGCGCAGGACTTTGGTATAAGATGCATGCCTGCACTTATTTTGGGTTTCATTGTATTACATGTAAGTTTTTAAATCCTAATTTTTTTGTTTAGATTTTTTTTTCCTTATTCCTCTCTATGCGAGAAATATTATTGTTTTCTTTTAATAATTTCATTTTACTTTACTATCTGGTTTATCATCCAAGTGTTTTAGGAATAGGCTTAACTTTCAACATGGCTCTGTTTTTTTCCATTATGTCGAAAATTTCAGCTGTACGGGGAAAATGGATCCATAAAGCCTTTCTCAACCTTAAATCGCTTACCCAATTCAGCGGCAGCTCTAGAAATCATTATAGGTTTCCATTGTACCTCTTGAATTCCAATTTTTTTATTCTTTGGCATTGTAAGTTGACAAATTTTCACTTGGTATCTTATTTTATATAATGCATTTGTCCAAAAGAAAGTTTTTCTAAATTAAAAATCTTTCCAAAGTAGCAGATTGACTGGGATCTTGACATTTGGATCATTTGTCCGTGCAATGAACCAGCTCTGATTAAATTATAGATTTTTTTATTGGGTTAACAGTAACTACAATTTAAATATTTTCATCTACTGTAATGAATTTTCAGCAGAGCTTATCATTTCATAAGATTCGAACAGTTCTTTCTTTCCAAACAAAGTAATTAACATAAAATATGAATTGAAATTCTTTTAAAATTGTAACACACCGAAAATTATTCTTAAATTCTCAGTTAAATTTATTATATTTAGCTAAAAATTTACGAATAAGAATTAAATAAAAGATACTTCATTTTAATAGCTATGGATTTGGAAATTCGTTAAGCAGGAAATTTTTTTTTTTATAATTTGACCTGATTTTTGAAATCTAATTTAATCCTTCTGAATGCAGTAAGATACCATTAAAAGTTTTAGTGTTGTTAATTAATCAGTTAATTAGTGCTGTTAATCGCACAAAATTTCAAAACGTTATCTGGTTTGGTTCTTAAGATATGTATCTGGTAAATAGTTTCTTTCGAAAACATAATTTTGAGAAAATTCATTTAAAGTTTTTTCTTACTGCCCTTTTGCATATAGAATGATGTTTTTTTAAATCACTATAACTTTATTTCTATTTCTCGTAAAGGAAAAAGAAAAACTGTTTTGCAATGAAAAATGTTCAAACTATAAGATTTTGAAAAAAAAAAATGCCTAATGTAGACGGAAAACGACATTTTCAAGGTAAGCAGTAACCTTAATATACTTCATATAATAAATTTATAAAAACAACAAGCAATTATTTAAAAAAGGCTTCTTCGAAGCTAGACGAACACTATAAAAAAGTGGACGACAAGTTTACGTCAAATCACACCTTTTACCAGCAGGTCTCGTGATGAAAGTATACTTCATGCTCTATCACGCATCAAACTTTCATCTTCCACGAACTGACACATTCAATCTAACTAAACACATTATTTTCGATCGCTTAGAGATTCATGGAGTGTGCGTGCTTACAACTCCCTCTTATTTTAGACCCATAAATAGCCTTCTGTGTTACACGCCGGGTTGTGTCGGCGGGGGAGAAATAAACTCCCAGTTTAACATTCGAATCTTTATTAGAGCCCCCCCCCCACACACACACAACCTTGTCCGTCGCGCGATCGTAAACTAAATGACTTTCTCCGCGAACACCTCCGCAGCGGTGGATCGTAAATGGTTCACTCTCCGCTGTGAAAAATTCAATACCCTGTAGCGAATCACCCGTTGACATTTTTAAGTGTTTCAAAATGTCTACAGAATGGCTTTCTGAAGAGAGAGAGAGAGATTCCTCACTCTCTCTTCTCTTCATTATTCTACTACTGGAAAAGAATGTAAATTAAAAAAATTTAAACACCAATAAAAAGAATTTTAACAACATATGCATGCAACATATTTTTGAATTAAGTGTTTTTATTTTCCACTTTTATTTATTTTCTGTACCTATAACTTTTTGAAGTTTTTTCAGTGCCGTTGAAATAATGTGTTCTTTAATAGGATGTAAAAGAAGGTTTCTTGTCAAAAGGGACCAATCCAGCAAAATTGTCCCTTAAATAGAAAAATATTTTACTTTTACAGGATTGCATATATATATATATATATATATATATATATATATATATATATATTGTGTGTGTGTGTAATAATTCATTCTAGTATTTCATTTTCAGAGTAACTTTTTAATTATTTAGTCCATCATTCTCCCAGGACCTAAAATAATTCCTGCGTTTAATTATTTTCAATGGCCTATCCACATAGTAGGGATTTTATTTGTAATTGAATAGTGAGATTGCATCAGAAACTATTGGGTGTAGTTTCTGACCAATCATAGTTTATGTTAGAAAAAATCACGTGACCATCACTGACTAGTATAAAAAAAAAGTGAGAGTTCCTGTCTCTTTGTCTTCACCTCCCCATTTTAACGTCTGGTAGCCCTGTGTCGGAATATGCTGCTGATTCCCATATTAAATTACTAGAAAATGCTCAAAATTCCTTAATTAAAAATATTACTAGATCTTGCAAGTATTCTAGAAATAGAGAAATTTACAAAGTTCTCAATATTTTGCCATTTAAAGCCTACATTCAAAAACTTGCAATTAAATTCTTTGGCAATCTTCCAAACATCAATAACTTTAATATCGCGAACCTTCAAAATTATGATCCCAACTTAAATAAAAAGCGGTCCAGAACAAATTTACTGGACTCTTAGAATCCCCCCTAACATTAATTCTCCGGTGGGGAATGACACCTTCTTATTGCTAAATATTTAATCTTAACTTTTTTATTTTTGCTATTTTTATACTCATTGTATTTAATCATTAATTATGTTTCCCACACAGGCTACCTACCTTGTAACTTTATATTTTCCCCCTAGTCTTTAAATTTCCTTGACACACCAGGGCAGCCAATAGAGTGCTTTCTCACTGATCCCCGACGACCAATAGCAGTCGAGTCTCTCTCGTCTGCTTGCATGAATTTTTTGGATATTCTTATACCGCTGAAACCAGCCAGCTTAGCCCCTCCCACTTTCTCCTTCCACGTCCACCAATCAGGACACACTGTTTCAATCACGGCCTCTCAACGCCAGAGCCCAAATACACCAGTATGGGATGGAGGAACGCTTCGCGTTCCAGTTTCCCAATAATGTCCAGCTTCGTCTCTTTGTCTTCACCATGTACCCGTCACCTCTCGCTTTCACTATGTCGCTTATGTCTGTGCGTATGTTCGTGCCTCATAAGTGTGAAATACAAATAAGATTGCAGTTTTACGTTTATATGTGTATGAAAAAAAAGTGAATATTAATTTAGATGTTTTTTTGTGACCAATATATCCACAATCCAAAAAAATCACCACCCCTAACGCTACATATATATGTGGTGCCGGACGCTACTTCCAAGCCACACTTCACTAACTCTATTCCTCATGCCTACGAGCCCAGTCGTTAGACGCTCGACGAGGCGGCTCGAGAGATGACGCCATGTTGAAAGACGAAAAGTAAAACGGTAACGCCTGGTAATTGTTATAAGACGTTGATGAACATTTAACACGAGAAACCCCTTCATCTATATGTAAATAGTTTGTAAATAGTTACGAATAATCAAAATATAATTACTAATAAATGTGTTGCCCTCCCTCTAACCAGCCCACCCACTATATATATATATATATATATATATATATATTACAGGCTCCTGGCCTGCTGGTAAAATAAGGAAGACGTTATCTTAAAAAATATCTGTTCTTTATTGTGCATCGGGCATAGTTAATCCAGAATGGCGGCCATTTGTCGCTCAATCTAAAGCAACGAAAGACAACATCGCAGCAAGGAGTCACCTGTCAATTTTTACGTCTATGCTCTAATTGCGTTAGCACTTACTCTACCTTTAAATATTCTTTTTCATCCTCATATCCCTACGCGATAGCAAAAAGTTCACTATGTTTATATTTATTATTCACTTAATGTTGAAGTTAAACTTTCCATACCTGACATATGTATACACTCTTTTAAAAAAAACCGAAGCACCATGAAGGAGTTGCACGATTGTGATAAAATTTCGTATGGAAAGGCATCTTGATCGAACATGCAAATTATCAAGGCCAATGAACATGAATTTCAGTCGTAGTGAGCATTTTTGCTCTACTACTCGCAAAACATAAAACCAGTCATAGTGGAACATTTATCTTTTTTTTTGTTTTCGCCGTTGAGATTACCTAGAAAAAAAGGGAATGGGGCCCCCACGACGTTTTCGAAGACCTAATAGACAACTGAATGACTTCGAACGTGGAACGTGCGTGAAGCTGGATGTTCATATCGAGCAATAGGTCGTCCCCTGCAACGTTCAGACACAGCTGTGCAAAGGTGCTGGAAATAATGGTGGCTATGAAAAACCAATCGACGAACTGAACACTCTGGATGACCAAGATGCACAAATGCGAGGTAAAATTGGATGATTATTTGACAGGTCCGAACACAACTACAACGGTACCATTGTCTACTATTCAACGTGCTACAACCTCTTCACTACCTTCCACGATTTCCCGGTAATGGTCTGAGGCGGGCTTACACTCACAACAGTCTTCAAGGCATCTGACTTTGACCTCTACAGCATCGGCGGAATCTTCCGACACCACTCCAGGTGTCGCAGCCAATTATCATGGTCGCCATCGGACTCTGGCATCTCATAGTGTTCAACCATAAATATCACTTTACTTTTGAAGCAGATGACCATCTTCTATTTGTCTGAAGAGGTCAGGGAGGCCTTTGCTTTACAAAGACATACAGTTATAACCCCTGGTGTAACGGTGTGGGGTGCAATGTCATACGATAGCAGGTGATCTTTAGTCATTCCCCGTACATATTTAATCGCTCAACTATATGTTGATACCATCCTGTGGTAGGATGTATTATCCTTCATTTTACATCATCAGGGGCCCAGTTTCCGAAAAGATAAGGCCATGTCCCATACTGACGCATATATATGGACTACCTTCGTGCCATTAATACTTATCCTTGGCCAGCAAGTTCGCCAGACCTTCCATCAATCAAATATGTCTGGAACATGGTAGGGAACCAGATTAGGGTACCCCGAAATATCGCAGACCTGGAGCGACAACTATCTGAATGCCCGGAAGAATGTATCGCATGATGACATTGAGAACCTCTATCACTCTTTACCGAAACGTATACAAGCGTTGCAAACCGTGTATTTGTTCTATGGCCTTGGTATTTTTATCATCTTACTATCTGAGTATGATCTGTACACGTATTTAGTTTCATTAAAAACAACCACTTCCTTCATGGCGCTTCGATATTTTTGTAAAAGAGTGTATATATATATATATATATATATATATATATATATATATATATATATATATATATATATATATATATATATATACATATATATATTTATATATACATATACATACATATATATACATATATATATTTATATATACATATATATATATATATGTGTGTGTGTGTGTAAAAATTATAAGTATATTTATGTATATAAAACTCTAAAATTAAACTGGTTTTATAATTTTCAAAAGAACTTAATATACACTCTGTCGCAAAAAATATATGCACCCAGAAGAAATAAAGCTACAATCACGAAACTCGGCAAGAATGTAGTCTGGTAAGAGATATGCAAATGATTAAAATTTCGAAGCCAATGAGACAAGGCTAAGTGTGCTATGCGCATATTAGTTGCGCAACTGGGAGAGTTTAAAAGCATGAGTACGAGCGCCGTACGGCTATCCAAACGAATCTGATGACTTTGATAGACGATATTGAGACTTAGGATGCCTCTAAGACGTAACCGGCGGCAGTACGAGCAGCTGACGGACTTTGATAGGGGCCGTATAATAAGCCTCAGAGAAGCAGGTTGGTCGAATAGACGTATCGGCCGCCACCTCGGTCAGAGCAATATGGTAGTTGCTCGGTGTTGGCAACAGTGGATCACAGAAGGTAGAGTGTACCGTCGCGGAGGGTCAGGACGTCCCAGGAACACAAATGATCGCGAGGATCGTGCAATCAGAAGAGTGGACACTTCGGCACCAACAACGTCGCTAGCATCGATTCAACGCCACTTACCTCCTTCCAGACATCCAGTGCCATCAAGAGAAACCATAAGGAGACGACTGACCGAAGTTGGCTTGAGGAGCCGACGTCCGCTAAGACGCTTACCACTGACCCCACATCATAGGCAGTGTCGACTGGATTTTTGCCGACCTCGGGCAACTTGGAGTGTGACAGACTGGAGACGTGTCATCTTCAGTGATGAATCCCGATTCAGTCTCAGTGCTGATGACCACCGCACACGTGTCTGGAGGCGCAGCGGCCAGCGGTCCGATCCGGCATTTATTGTCGAGCGGCATACAGCAATTTCACAAGGTGTGGCAGTGTGGGGAGCAATTTCTTGGGACACACGATCATCTTTAGTGGTCCTTCAAGGCACTTTGACAGCTCGCAGATACGTGGACGATATTTTAACGCCGATTGTGCTACCCATGCTATCAAGTCGCCCAGGTGCTATTTATCAACAAGATAATGCTCGTCCACATACTGCGCGACTCTCCCAACAATGTCTTCAAGGATATGACGTCCTACCATGGCCTGTCAAGTCACCAGATCTTTCGCCAATAGAGCATGTCTGCGACGCGCTGGGAAGGCAACTGCAGCCGTCCCGAGATACAGGAGAATTAACTGCGCAGATGCAAAGACTATGGCAGGATCTTCCACAGGGGGTCATAAGTGATCTAATTGAATCGATGCCACGCCGAATTTCGGCTTGTATAGCTGCCAGAGGTGGCTTTACTACTTACTGATTTTTAACCTTTTTGCAAGCTGTAACCGCTTAATAAAATGATATTTTGTTCTGAATTTTTAATCATTTGTTTATTTTCATATACACTACATGCATACCAAATTTCGTGAATGTAGCTCAATTTCTTCTGGGTGCATAGATTTTTTTTTGCGACAGAGTGTATTTTGAAAGATTGCTAGAATTGGCTGGCTTATCACAATTTCAAGTAGTTACTATCTGTAAATAATCCTAAAAATTCCTTTATTTATTTCATATTGTGATACCCCGTGGGCTGGGGGTATCATCATTTCATCATCTACGCGACCTATGTTTGAGGGAATGAAAGATTGACCACTACCAACTTCCATAATAAAATTAGTTTATTATGATCTAAAGATTTATGATCATCAATATTTATGAGTCTAGGAGGCTTATGATCAGGAGTGATGAGACATAAATTGTAATTCTAACAAATAGCACAATTAACTACCGAATCTATATCTATAGATGATTTCCTAACTTACTAGAATCCGCTCTAGTATTAAAGCTTAATCTAAACTGTCTTACCGCTATTTCCTCGGAGAACAGGTACAGTCCTTATATCGTCAATATATTCATCGATCCAACTTGATTCAACTAAGGGAAAATCGGAAAATCTTCTGGTCTCGGACCCACTTAGAAATCAACTTCACTGACACTATTAGACAGACTCATAGAGCTCTTAGAACTCTCTCTTAGACTCTTTCCCTAGAACTTCACCTAGAGCTGGTTATTTGCATCATCTGTGAGATCAATCAAAAGGTAATCTTCATTATTATCCACAGTTACATCTCCTAAGTTTTCTTTTAGAAGAACTGTTCCATCATTATCTATAGCTTCATAAGCAACAATGGAAGCGTCTTCAAGTCTGATAATTGGTTGTGATATAGTAAACTTGAAACATTAGAATTTTAGTCATCACATTCTAACCAACAGCCTGTAATAACACATCTCTTATCCAATTAATAAAATGATTCAAAAATGATATTTCTCCTTTTTGCAATATCAATAATCCAGATAACTTATTCTTACGACCATTCACTTCAAAATCCAACTTTTCAGCATCAAATTCTCCTATCATTTGGTCGATGCACCACTTCTGCATACCTCTAATTTCTCTGTCTTCGTCCATCGTTAGACATCCGACACATATCCCAATCACGTCTTTCCGTATTCTCATTAATTCTCGAACCCTGCATTTCCCTGCACGAATACCTTTCCCTGAACTTTGATATCACTTGTAATAACTTTGCCGTAGTTGTCGGGTTTCCACATAATCCTACACCTTAAGTTCAAGTCGAGCCAATATATGCTCCACTAATCCCTCTTCTGACATTTTAAGTCCCACAGTTTCTTGTGCGCACTTTCAACAAATCGTAAATAAAGTCAGATGACTCCTGACCTCTACACTGGTGCGCCGAGTAAAACTTTACTTCTCCTTCCTATTCCAAACCGCAAGAAAATTTTGGGTTAACGCCCCCCTCAATTGCGTGAAGTCTGTGGCCTCCCCCTGCACTAAAGCAGACCCAAAAAATTCGAACCAATCCTTTGCTCTACCTAGGAGATGGCTTTTTAAATACGCACATGACAAATTAGTGGGTATCGCATAAAACCGCACATTATTCTCAATGCCCGCCAAAAATTCCTCTACATTTTCTGACCCAGAAAAATAAGTTCAGGCAGAACTCTGAATCCGGATGCAACTCCTACCTCGGGGTTAGGGAAATTTAATTGCCCATTAGCAAATCGAGTTGGACGCCATTGTGATACCCCGTAGAAGGGGGGTATCATCTTTTCATCATCTACGCGACTACAGTATGAGTCTCATCACTCCTGATCATAAGCCTCCTGGACTAGCGTTGTTTTGATTAAATATAAATTAAGATCATGATAAACTAATTTTATTATGAAAAAGTTTGGTGGTCAGTCCTTTCTCCCCTCAAACTATCGTCGCGTAGATGATGAAGAGATAATATCCCCTGTCCACGGGGTATCGCAATATTATTCTAAATTTTTTAAGAATTTCAGATGGAGTTTAATTGCATTCAAGCAAAGAAGAGAAATAGAAATAGTTCAGAGTAAGCCTTTTCCTGCAAGTTAAAAAAAGCTTTAAAAAAACCCTTGGGAAATGCAAGCTTGTGTGTGTGTATATTGTGTGTGTTGTTCATTCAGAATTTTGTTGAGGATCAGGATATTAACCAATAGTGTTGAGGCCGACAGACCATTTTAAATAGAACAGAGCCGCTTACTCAAAAGAATGCAAGTTCGTAAATGAAATAAGATTCATATAAATCATTAGAATATGATGAATAACAAATGATACAGAATGAGTTACATGCATGTTACATCGAAATGAGTACCATATTGCTTACCGCGCTAAATACTTATTAACAAAACAGTTCATTGCCACTAACATTTTGCTAAACTTAAAACTCGATGAAGATTTAATACTTAACAAAAATAAGACAGTTATATTTAAAGTGATTTTATTCTGAGATATGTCAAAGAAAAAAACAGTTCTCGTCACTTATATGGGAAATTGATCATGATAGGAGATAAATGTGTATGCGTAAAATACGATTTTTTAAAAAAAGATTAAATCGAATACTGCATATGCAAACGCTGGCCAATTAATTAGAAACCCAAGATCAAAATTTTATTGGGCCATCTTTTGCACGGGTAACTGCTCTTATTCGCTTGAACATCGAGTCTCCATGCTTCTGCAGTGCGTTTACGTCCAAAGAATACTATATGTTGATTATGCTACTTTTTAGGTCTTATAAATTAGACGGAAGAGTAGGTCTAATTTCCTGTGGTCGAATTTCTTTTCACTCCATCCCGCACAATTTCTACGGGGCTAAGATCTGGGCTATGCGGTGGCCAGGGAAAGTGTTGGAAATCACAGAGATATTCAGCGAACCAATTTTAAACACTTCTAGCACGGTGTCGTCAATGACGTATCCGTCTCCATAAGGATGAAAAATTAACATTACAGGGTGTACTTGATCTGCTGGAATGGCTAAATATCTCATGGCTGTCTGTTTACCCTCGAGGGACACCAGGATACACTTCCATGCTAGCAGAACACGCTCCATATCATGATACTCCCACCAGATTCTTGTACAGTGAGAATAAGGCAATATGGATTCATGACTTCGTGGGGTCTAGGCAAATTCGACATCTTCCATTAGAGCAAAAGTAAGTGCAGAGGTATTTTTCCGACCGCAGTACCCGTTCTAGTATTCAAATGTGCAGTGTCTTCTTTCCCGACACCACTGCAAACGAATTTTTGCATTTCGGGGGAAAATGAGTGGTTTTACCCCCGACTTTGCGTTCCTATTCTCTGCGTACGGTTCGAGCTGAAATCTGTAGGGAAGACTGGCTGAAGATTTGTGTCAGTGGAAGCAAAGTATATATATTGAATTTTTTATATTGGATTATATATATATATATATATATTATAGATAGATAGATAGATAGATAGATATGTGTGGGAGTCCGAATAAATCTTCGAATAAAAATCACTCTTCAGAAGGCGGGATTTTAGATTGGCGAGGTGGCTTGTCTAGGGGTAAGTATTTAAGGGTGAGTGATGAATTAAATGAATCAAAGTCATTTAAACACAGATACTTCATTTAAGTAAAAAAGAATTTATTTAAAGTTAAAGGGAAATATTTACAAAAGGGGATAATTACAAAGAGAAAGACATGCAGGAATTAGGTTAATTAAAAGTTGAGTTATACCTTTAGAAGACGGGGAAATAAATAAACCTTTCTCATTATATATTGGACGTTAGGACTGGTGTGGCGCGCAGAGCGCGAAAATGCGGTAAAGACGTGACGTAATGAACAAGCAGTGGTTAGTAGGCCTCTGCCGAAAAATTATTCGAGCCGGAGCTACGAAAGCTCACTAGATGGCACGGCTTCGGAATGCAGTAATAAATAAAATTGAGATTTATGGTCCTCTGAAAAGGATATGACTCAACCTTTTAACAAAATGTTTCAAAGGGAAAATCCTACAAAATCACCCTCTCCTGACAGAGCTGGTCTCTCAGCTCTTACAAAATGTTGAGAGCTAAAGTACTTTAAATACAAACTATTTTAGTTACAACTATAAATTTGATGATTATTGGAATGTGAATGTAATAAAGACAAATAATACGATTCTTAAAGATAATAAAATAAAATATTCCAGATGAAAAGATGTATATCTAATATTCACAATTCCGGACCTAAAATAAAGCATATAAAACAAAATATTCTATGTTGTGATCTACAATTAACTAAACCATAAAAAAATCCTTCGCATCAATAGAAAGATAATGAATAATACGAAAATATAATAAATGTTACAAGTGAATATAAAATGATTAATGGAAACGAGTGTTACCATAGAACATCTATTAATTTCTCAAGAGGGATATGAGAAAATTTAAAAATAATAACAAAATAAAAAAAATTCAATTAAGCATAATAATGTTTCATAAAATCAGCTGAGATGGTGGTTGAGTTCGGTCCATCGTGCTGACCAACCTTTTCCACTTCATACCTATCCTTGGAATTAACTTTTGTTACTTTGTAAGGGCCTAAGAACTTTGGTCTTAGTTTCAGTCCAGCTCCAAATTGGGTTCTCTGGATAGAAACTAAATCACCTTCTTTGTATAACGAAGCTTTCTTTCTTCTTCTGTTATACGTCTTTCTATTTTCAGACTGCAGGGTTTCGATGTTCTTTTTTGCATCGTTTCTTAAAAATTCGCGTTGTTCTAGTAATTCTTTCGCCATTTCTTCTAGAAGTAAGTCTTTGATTAGGATGTCTTCCTTGTTACGCATTTTGATTCCCACTAATAGTTCGAATGATGTCCATTTTGTACTGCGACTTATAGTCTATTTAGTATTCTCTGTAATCTGGCGACGTATTTGTAACATATCGTTGAGTCGTCTAATGATAGTTTGGTGAGAACTGGAATCAAAGTTCGATGAATTCGTTCAACTTGTCCGTTTCCTCGAGGAACACCTGTTGCTATTTGTAGAGGTTGAATGTTTTCTTCATCACAGTAGTCGTTGAATAATTTTGAAGTGAACGCTGAACCTCTATCAGAGATAATTCTGATGGGATTACCAAAGGTCTTCTGCTGTTGTTTTAGTTTTTCGAGGGAACTTTCAGCAGACACAGTTTTGACGGGATATAGCCAAGTAAATTTGGTAAATGCGTCTACTACGGTGAAAATGTGTTGGTAACTTTTGTTTGTGGAGGGTAAAGGACCAATGAAGTCAACATGGTACGTACTTAAAGGAATGCTTTCCTTAGAAATAGGATTCAAAAACCCTTCCTTTTTTGCCAGTTTTCTTATTAGCTAAGATACATGGAACACAATTAACTATTACTTTTTAACGACGTTGGATAAATTTGGGATAAAAAATTCCTGTTTCACAATTTCTTCTGTTTTTCCTACTGAGAAATGACCATTTTCGTGAATCAATTTAATTAGTTCAGCTTGCATTGCTTTAGGGGTTACAATTAATTATCGACCATTTAAGTACTTATAGAGTATACCATTTCACTCAAAAAATTCTTTTGATTCTTGCTTCTCTAGAAGTGATTTCAACGTTTGGATGTTGTCATCTTCCTCTTGTGCTTTTTTAAGCTTTGAAGTTAATGTATCATTGCATACTATCATTACGGGATATCGGCTAAGAGCATCAACGTGCTTCATACGACTTCCAGCTCTGTGCTCTATTTCATAATCGAATTCTTCTAATTGAAGCGCCCATCTGGCTATGCGAGTAATTAGCTCCTTTTTTTGCATAGTCTTCTGAAATGCTGAACAGTCAGTTACTATTTTAAAGTGTTGTCCTAAAAGATAAACACGAAACTTCTTTAATGCGTTGATAATTGCTAGTACCTCTAATTCGTAGCTGTCATACTTTTATTCTGCTGTATTTGTCTTTTTCGACATGTAGTAAACGGGATGTAACTTTCCATCTTCTGCTTCTTTTAACAAAATTGCGCCGTACCCTTGTTTACAGGCGTCTGTATGCAGTTCTGTTTTTCTTCCATACTTGTAAAGGTGCAAGATTGTGCCTTCGGACATGATTTTCTTCAATTTTTCAAATGCATCTTTTTGTTGAGTCCCGAAAAAAAAAAAGAGGTTTTCTTTTCTTGTTAAATCGCTAAGTGGTTTAGCTATCTTTGAATAATCCTTGATGTACTTGCGGAAATATCCAGTTAAACCAAGAAAACTTTCTACTTGTTTTATTGTTGTTGGTTCTGGAAATTTTCGGACAGCTAGTGTCTTCGTGGGAGATGGTTTAATAGTTCCGCTTTCTACAATCTGACCTAGAAATTCAATTTTCTTTTTTAAGAATTGGCACTTCTTGAACTTAATTTCTAATCCGTATTTCTTTGCGACTTCGAAAATAATTTTAAGTTTTTCGAGACCTTCCTGTTCGTTTTTCGCTGGAATGACCAGATCATCTAAATAACTGATTACAATTCCTTTCCGAGTAAGATCTCTAAATATACTTGATACGTAGCGTTGGAAAACTCCTGGACTTGTGCTTAGTCCGAAAGGAACTTTGTTGAATTCAAATTGTCCGTCTGGGACGATAAAGGATGTATACTTTCTGCAATCTTCGTCAACATTAACGTGAAAGAAACCATTGCGTAAATCTAATGTAGAATATACCTTTGCTTCTTGCAAAGTGTAAAACATCTTCGATGATAGGTAACGAAAATTTATCTTTCACACGCTTCTGGTTCAATTTTCTGTAGTTAATGCACATTCTCGAAGATCCATCTTTCTTTCTTACCATTACGATTGGACTTGCATATTCTGAAGAACTCGGACGTATAATGCCTTCGTTGAGCCATTTATCTATCTGTTTGTTTACTTCTTGTCTTTCTGTGAAAGCTAGTCGACGAGGGTGTTGACAGACTGGTTCTTCGTCTTTTAGAATAATTCTCATTGTGACGTCAGTAGATGCTGTTTTTTCTGGCTTGTAGTCTTGAATTAACTTTTCAAGTACCTTCTTGATTTGACGATTTTCAACATGACGTAGGTCTAGTTCTTCTTGAAGATTTTCAGCAGATATTTGCATAAGCTGTGCATGATTCTCATATTTGTTGAATTTATCTCCTTCTTTAGTAAAACTTATCGATGCTTGTTCCAAAAGATCTGATCCAATAACTGCTTCGAATTTTAATTTATCAGTCGGTACAACATGCCAAGTTAACGAGTAATTTTCATCATCTATTTTGAACTTATGTTCAAAGGAACCGACAGTTGTCACTTGTGCTTCACCAATACCTGTGAGAAGCATCTTGTTCTTCGATAATTTTGTTGAATCCATTATTCTTCTGCTCGTGTTTTTCTCTCGTAGCAAACTTACGCTTCTACCACTGTCTATGAGCGCCGTGATTTTCACCTTTCCAAAAAATATCTCTTTAGTACGTAAAACTTCCTTAACGATGAGTGTGCAAGTTTCTTTTGGAGGCTCTTTGAAGTTCTGAGATTTTGAATAGTTCGTCTGAGCATGCTTGGAAGCATTGTGATTTGAGTGTTTCTCGTAATTTTTGTTGCAATACCCTTTCTGCGCGCTGTCTTGATATCTTTGAATAGATTCGTACTTGGTAACAGGGGCTTCGTAATGTTTGTTGTAATTCGTTGACGCTGGGAACTTCTTATCTTCCCTGTTATACTCGAATTTTCCTGGTGCTTCATATCTGCGATTCTTTTCTGTGAATCTGAATTCCTGTTTCTTCACAAATGGACTGCTAGATTTTTGTTTCAGAGTCCTTTTAAAGTCTTCGAATTCTTCTAGTTTCTCTGCTAATTGAACAGGGGAATTCATATTTGCCCATTCATCAAGATAATATTCTTAAAATTCAAAAGGAGTTTTTCGTTTGAGTTGATCTGTTTTATGATTAGATCTGATAACTTTTTGAAAGTATCTCTATCTTCTATCCATCCATTGAAGTAAGTGTTTAACTAATGGTAAAAATCAATCCATGTTCTTTCAGGTGCTTTTTGGTGAGTGACAAATAGTTGTCGAAACTTTTCTGGAGTTAGTTTAAAGCGTTTCAGCAGTAAATCTTTAACGTGTTCGTAAGAGTTGGCTTTATCGTCAGGCTCTCTCGCTATGATGTGAGATACTTCCGTTGGTAACAAGCCTAACAGATGAGAAACCCAGTTTTCTTGATCAATGTTCAATCTCTGTGCTTGACGTTCAAATAATTTTAGATAAAGACTGATGTCTTCTTTCAAAACAAAACGATGTATAAACTTTGAAATTTCTTTGACGAGAAATTTAGTATCACTTTCTTTGGATATATCAGCGCCTAATTGGATTCTTATTTTTTCCAACTCAAATTCATATTTGCGTTTTTGCTCATCTAACCTCAATTGTTCTAAGCGTAATTTTTCTTCTCGTTCTTCAATGCGTAATTTTTCTTTTTGCTCTTCAATACGTAATTTTTCTTTTTGCTCTTCAATTCGTAAATTTTCTTCTATGGCTTTGCGATCCTCAACAATCGTTGAATGTATGTTTTTGGTCAGTTCTTCGTCATAATTTTCACTACCAATAATTAGATCTTTGAGTGTGGCGATGGTCATAGATTTATCGAATTTTAAATTTAATTCCATGGCTAAGACAAATAAATCTTCGAGTCGACCTTTGCCAAGATACGCCATTTTAAAATTTAAATTTAAGTTTAGATAGTAACCAAAGGAATAAACAAAATTGTTACGCGTTCAAACAAAAACAATGATATTGCTATTGGCAATTCTCGTTTGCATTTACAAAAATTCTCAAGTTAAAATGATATTGCATCAAAATACACTAAATATACATTGAGATATTCAAATTCTATTCATTTAGAAATATTTTAAACCAGTAACGTGTAAAAACAACAGTGCGAGCTAAAATACGTAATGCTTAATTTAAAGTAGTCAAATCATTAATTTCAACTAAAAACAAATCCTTTTTTTTTAAACCATTTGATATATCAGTTCTCATTTCGTTATAATAAATGCAAAAAGAATTTGAAAGAAAAAATAAATTAATATAAATCTTGTTTAGGAACTGTGATTAAATTTATTGTGATATGAAAAAGTTAATCATTTAAAGTTCTTTGCTGAAAAAAGCAAACAATTAGAAGTTAGTTACTTAAGAAAAATCTCATATATATTTTTTATTACACCAATAAAAATAAAATCTTTTTAGGATCTCATCAGCGCATTCTAAGGATAAACACATGTTTCAATAGAAAGCATAATAATTCTGTCAAAAATGAACTCAAAATACTTATATATTGAACGATAAAATACACCATTAAAATAAGATTATACATGATCTTTCATCAATTCTAAAAACATAGCATATTCTTTCAAAATATATTTCTGGAATACTCATAAAAAATAATTAATTACTAAACAGCTGCGGGAAAAAGAAATGTTACACTATATGAGTAATTGAAATTGCCAAATGTTTAGGGATGGGAAGACATTAATCGCTTAGTTCAAGGGCGATGACGTAACTAAAGAAATGGAAACTTTTCGCACATACATGAAATGCAAATAAAAAACTTGAATATTACGTACGACTTGCTTAATTTTTTAAGAGATATACTCGTAGAAAATTTTAATTGATACGATTTCTATACACACATAGAAAAATATTATTTCAGAAAAACACGCATGATATTTAAAAATATAAATTACTTCATGAAATCGACTACAACAATTTTTTTAAGTAAATTGACGGTGGCTCACGTATTCTTTTCTGAAGATTCCCTTTTTTTCCTGTTGCAAGGAAAACGAAATAAAAAACAGTACACACCTGATACAGTTGACGACGTGTGATTAATTACTTGAAAACAAACTTCAAAGGCTCCTGGATGTGTTCACTGGACTTGTGAAACTCTTGTAGTTGTTGTACACGGCAGAAAATAACGTGGTTTCGGCGAGCGATCTTGTAAGATCTTGAGTTGACTTCGGGAGTCGTTTTATTCACCTAAATGTTAGTATGCTATGAGAGGCAATCCGCATTTTCGATTCAGTCCGCTTGTAAATTAGGCTTGCAGCCAAAAATGGTTTTTTAAAAAAAAAAGAAGAAGAGAGTTAGAAGGTTATCAACTTATTATTTAGAGAAGATTTTCGAAATCAAATCCCAGGTGATCCCCCAATTATTTCTGTGGGAGTCCGAATAAATCTTCGAATAAAAATCAGACTCTTCAGAAGGCGGGATTTTAGATTGGCGAGGTGGCTTGTCTAGGGGTAAGTATTTAAGGGTGAGTGATGAATTAAATGAATCAAAATCATTTAAACACAGATACTTCATTTAAGTAAAAAATAATTTATTTAAAGTTAAAGGGAAATATTTACAAAAGGGGATAATTACAAAGAGAAAGACATGCAGGAATTAGGTTAATTAAAAGTTGAGTTATACCTTTAGAAGACGGGGAAATAAATAAACCTTTCTCATTATATTGGACGTTAGGACTGGTGGCGCGCGCAGAGCGCGAAAATGCGGTAAAGACGTGATGTGTTGAACAAGCAGTGGTTAGTAGGCCTCTGCCGAAAAATTATTCGAGCCGGAGCTACGAAAGCTCACTAGATGGCACGGCTTCGGAATGCAGTAATAAATAAAATTGAGATTTATGGTCCTCTGAAAAGGATATGACTCAACCTTTTAACAAAATGTTTCAAAGGGAAAATCCTACATATATATATATATATATATATATATATATATATATATATATATATATATATATATATATATATATAGTCCCTGCTCTGCCGTACAATTCGTCGGGGACGACGCCGAGCACACTTTTGGAAAACAGTTCTCAAACTGCAGTCCCGTCTTCTAGAAAAGGACTTTGGGTTCTGATTCCAACTTTTGAAAATCTTTGATTTAAGAACCTAGAGAGATTTGCTGTTTTCGAAATCAAAACTCCTGCTACACGAGCACCGGCTGTAAACCCTTTTCAAACAGTGAAACATCTGTGTTTTTCCAATTTTACTTCATTCTGCGTGGAAATCTCAGGAAATTTCTGCGGGTATGCGGATTACTGAGAACCCTCAATCCCGTATCCGGGAAAAGTCTAATAGATGAAACGACGAAGTTGTGAAATATCAAGCTGAAGGTGTACTGCATGACTATTTGACGAGTGGGGGCGGGCCAGTGGGTGGGGCTTCAAGGCATGGAATTCTGCTTCTGAGATGTTTTTTGGAGAATGGAGTCCACACACACAAACAGCGAAGAGAGTCTTCCTATTGGCAAGTGGCTCAAAATGGTTGCTCGGGAGGAGATGAAAGCGAGAGTAGTGAGTTGTAACTTAATGTCCGGAAGGGGTGAAAAAAGTTTTAGAAGTCGAAAAAGCATCCGGCGGGTTTTCGATGCGATGACCCTTCTTCGAATTGACGCACGCTGTTTCTGCAGTTTGAAACCGAAGTGTGGTGGGCGCCACACCACCACAAACTAAGATATTTAAAAAGGAAATAAAATAAAAAAGGAATGAGATTGAACAATTAAAGTACAAATTCAGATAAAAATAACAGTTAAATTAAATGTTAGGGAGGATTATACGAGTCCAGGAGAATTTTCCTGGGTCGTTTCCTCTTAATGTGAACAGTATAATTCTTGCGTGGAAAGCACTCTTGCACCTTACTTATATTAACATCCAAGCTGCGTGTATCTCACGTTTTGAAAAAAAATGCATACGTCATCCGAAGCAAATGCAAATCTTAAAGGTATTTAATTTATCGCGCCAATGTGTGTTTCTATCTGCGTGTGCACAAACGTGAGTAAGACAAATCATTTTTATACAATTTTATTGCAACTTTTTAACTTTTATTGTATAAACTTTATTTGTGTGTACACTGCTTACACACACAAAATTACTTTCATGACATTCTACTAGAACAAAATAGCCATGGAACTTTCGAATACGTAGCGTGATAAGTTTACTTCGAATGATTGATAGGTTCATATATTCCGAGTTTTCTCAACGTCCAATGTTTGTGCTGACTCTATCCTCGAGCCATCAATCAGGATGTCAACAATATTGCAATGAACGGTCTGAAAGAATGTTCATGCTTCTGGTTCAATAATTCGTTGACAACACTCTCGCGACGAAGCATTTTGTGAGTACAACTGCTCGTCTTGTTTACTGTAATTACAGTGACTGTGTTTTGAACATTTCGTCCTTGTGACAAATACTATCGTCTGATCCAATAGTGTCGATATTATTTTGACAACTAAATGTTTTATTTAAAAATATTAATTCAGTGTTTTGTATTAAAGAAATTGAATGTTAGTGAGTTTCGTTTTTTTAAGAAAAATTATCGTCTATGAATTTTTAATTTTATAAATGGTTAAATTTGATATTAATATAAATATTTGACTACAGCATTGTAAAAATTATTAAAATATTTCTGATTCTTACATCCACACAAAAATAAAGGTAATAAATTAATAGTTAAAAATAAATAAATAAATAAATAAAAATGCTATTTGTAAAAATTTTTGAAGAACTGTTTCAGAGACTTAGTAACTATAAGTAATTGAATACATATAAAAATTATACAGCAATATATAATAATACATTAATCTCTTATGTTATTACTGTATGCAAATAATTTATCATTTTGGTCGAACAATGGTGCTAACACACAGAAATAAATCTTTACGCAAGTATTAAAGGAGTCACCCAATCAAGTGACACAATGCTAAAACGCGGGCCACGAGTTCACCACCATAAACATTCCGTTCCATTTGAAGTATAAAACAAACTTCGGTGAATTATTTATTCTCTTTAAACCAATTTCTAATATTTATATAACACAATAAACACATACACCAATAATTATACTAACAACAGTTGTAATGAAATAAATTAAATTATTCAATGCATGGTAAAACAAAACAAGAATATGCAAAGCGTATTTTCAAATTCAGACTATTTTTGTTTTGTTTTAAAGCATATATTAACTACTAGCCGTTACCCACCCGCTTCACTGGGTATTTCACGATGTTGTATATATGTATACTGTTTACATATATATTAATTATTAATATCTAGCATTAAGAATTAGATTGTATTGAAAAATATATTTATAGCTGTTACACTCTCGCCCCTTGATATAAAAAGAACATAAATTATAATATCTAATATTTCTATTTATATCTAACATAGAAGGAGAAAGATTTTTTTCACTCACTTAACCTAATAATCAAGTGGATTTCAACCCATAAAATAAACATGCGTGCTAAATTTGAAGTCTAAATCTAATAAAGCCAAAACGGAATTTTTATCATCAATACCTCGTTGAGAGCACTCTTAGCGGATTCGAATTCAACAAAAGAAGCATGCAAACCAAATTTTATTATTAGCAGTTCGAAAACGGGAATTTTGTCTATCAATACGCCCAATAACTCTCCCCGCTTCCCCCCTGTAGTTGATTTCCGTAAAATCCATTCTTAGTGGAACTCTATTCAACTAAAGAAAAGTGCTCAACAAATTTCAAGTAAATGAGTTAAATTCAAAAACAGGAATTTTTCTATAACACGCCTTAATCCCTCGCAACCCCACTTATTTGGGGGTCCGTTTTCGCAAACATCTTTGTAAAAGGAACTTTATTCCATGAACAGAACATACCTTCTAATTTTCAAGCAGGTGTTTTTATTAGTTGAAAAGCGGAAATATTTAACTATTACGCCCCTTAATCCCCCTCAGTGACCCTTGGGGATAAATTTTCCCCAAAACTATTTTGTAGCGGATCTCTACACCATGAAAGGAATTCGCTTACCAAATTTTAAGGCTATACGTCTAATAGTTTAAAAATGGAAATAATTATCTATAACGCCCCTTAAGACCCCGCAACGCCAGTTAAGAAACGATATTCACAAAACCGATCTTACGGCATATATCTACTCAGTGAATGGAATCTGCTTACTCAATTTTACGATTTTAAGTCTAATAGTTTAAAAAAGGAGTTAATTGCCTATTGCGCCCCTTAATTCTTCACAACGCCACTTGGGGTCGATTTTCACAAAACCCATTCTATAGGGGATCTGTACTCTATGAAAGGAATCCACTTATCAAATTTCAAGACTGTACGTCTAATAGTTTAAAAATGGAAATAATTATCTATAACACCCTTAAGCCCCCGCAACGCCACTTAGGAAACGATTTTCACAAAACCCATCATTACTTCGGATCTCTACTTAATGAATGGAATCAGCTTACTAAATTTCGAGAATTTACGTCTAGTAGTGTAAAAAAGGAGTTAATTGCCTATAACGCCACTTAATTCTCTAGAACGCCACTTGGGAGTCGATTTTGACAAAACTCATTTTGCAGCGGAGCTGTACTCTATGAAAGGAATCCGCTTACCAAATTTCAAGATTGTACGTCGAATAGTTTAAAAATGAAAATAATTATGTATAACGCCCCTTAAGCCCCTGCAACGCCACTAAGAAACGATTTTCACAAAACCCATCTTATAGCGGATCTCTACTTAATGAATGGAATCAGCTTACTAATTTTCGAGATTTTACGTCTAATAGTTTAAAAAGGAGTTAATTGCCTATAACACCATTTAATACTCTACAACGCCAATTGGGAGTCGATTTTGACAAAACCCATTTTACAGCGGATCCGTACTCTATGAAAGGAATCCGATTACTAAATTTAAAGACTGTATGTCTAATAGATTAAAAATGGAAATAATTATCAATAACGCCCCTTAAGCCCCCGCAACGCCACTTAGGAAACGATTTTCACAAAGTCCATTTTATGACAGATCTCTACGCAGTGAATGGAATCTGCACACTCAATTTCAAGATTTTACATCTAATAGTTTAAAAAAGGAGTTAATTGCCTATAACGTCACTTAATTCTCTACGACACCACTTGGGAGTCGAATTTCACAAAACCAATTCTGTAGGGGATCAGTACTCTATGAAAGGAGTCCGCTCACTAAATTTCAAGACTGTACGTCTAATAGGTTAAAAATGGAAATAATTATGTATATCGCCCCTTAAGCGCCCTCAACGCCCCTTGGAGGTCGATTTTCGTAAAAAAAACATTATGTAGGGAATCTCTACTTTATGAAAGAAATCTATGTACCAAGTTTTTTTTCACGACTGTACATCTAATAGTTTAGTAATGGAAATAATTATCTATAACGCCCCTTAAGCCCCCGTAACGCTCCTTGGGGTTCGAACTTAGCAAAATCCGTTCTTAGCTGACGTCTTCTCCATGAAGGGAACCTACCTACCAAATTTCAAGTCTGTAGGTTTAATAGTTCCGGAGATATCGTAATTAGTCAGTGAGTCAGTGAGTGAGTCGCTTTTCTCCTTTATATATATAGATTCATAAACATTGCCAGTTTTAAACATTTAAATAATAAAATAACTGCTATAATGTTTCAGCTCGTTGTGTTCCA
Source organism: Trichonephila clavipes (assembly GCA_019973935.1). Taxonomy (NCBI): domain Eukaryota; kingdom Metazoa; phylum Arthropoda; class Arachnida; order Araneae; family Nephilidae; genus Trichonephila; species Trichonephila clavipes. Next base: position 183,541 of record BMAU01020910.1, on the reverse strand, counting down.
CATAACTTTGTTCGTAACATAATAATTTCATATCTGTCCGTTGCCAACATCTACTGGGAAAACTTTCAATTTGATTAATATTGTTTGCGTAGTTTGCGACGTTTGCAAAATCATCTGCTTGAATATTCAAAGCTCTTCCGCCTGTCATTTGGGTTGTTAAACCTTTCAAAGCCGTGCAGTTATCAAATTACATGAAAGATTTAGTTACGCTTGGAGAGCAACAAATAAAGTAAAACTAAATTATAAGCTCTATTTCTTTTTTCATTTGTAATTCAGTGCAATTTTAAATATCATTTTAGAGTGATGTAATTCTCAAATAAATATTAAATTCATTTTTCAGTTAAGAAATAAATAAACTACATAGTAAGTCTCTTAATTTATCTGATTATAGATTCAATTTCAAACTTTTAACACAAATATACATGTTAATATATCATACATACACTGGTGTGCAAAAATTAAGGACGAAGACGAAAAAATAGCATATCAGCTGAAAGAAGAGGCAGAGCGGACAGAAAGACCAATCAGGAGATTAAGTAAGGTGATGTACGGTAGCACATGCGCAGATATGCAAGTAGACGTAATGGGAGTGTGTCTGAGTAGTATAAAGCATGTTGTCGGTGTAAGATCAGTATTTCTGGCAAAGAGATTGCACGCCGTATAGCAGTTAAAATCACACCGAGTTGCTGCCTCAGCGAGAAATGGCGAATAATCAATCTGTTGGACGACATCTGGATGCTTTTACCCGAGGTCGAATCATTGGGAAATTGGAGGAAGGCCGCAGTGTGACAAGTGTGGTTGCAGAGTTCGGAATTGCTCACAGCATCGTTTCACGACTTTGGAGACAATTTCAAACTACAGGAACAGCTATCCGGGGGTTCAGTAGTGGTCGTCCACGAGGAACCACACCCGCAGATGACCGGAACATTGTCTTACAGGCCAGAAGAAACAGGCGGCAGACAGCGGGACAAATCGCTAGACACACGACACAGGCGACTGAACGACCGATATCGCGTTTTACCGTGGCCAGAAGACTGCACGGTGGTGGTCTGTTTGCACGACGCCCTGTACGGTGTGTACCTTTAACGCCTGCCCATCGGAGAAGGCATTCTCTGTGGTGCCGGGAACACCGGAATTGGAGAGACAATGAATGGGGACGAGTACTCTTTACAGATGAGAGCAGATTCAGTTTGAGTAGCGATTATCATCGCATACTCATCTGGAGAGAGCGGGGAAGCCGCAATCATCACTCGAACATCATTGAAAGGGGCAGGTATGGAGGTCGCGGTGTTCTTGTTTGGGGAGGCATCATGCTTGGTAGTCCTACAGACCTTCACATCTTCGACGCAGGTTCAGTCAACGGGACCCGTTATTGTTACGAGATTCTTCTTCCATATTTGCGTCTTTTTAGAGGCGCTATGGGTCTGCATTTCCTTTTCATGGACGACAATGCACCATGTCATCGCACAGTAGCTGCCGAACCGCTCTTAGAGAGTGAGGATATTGAACGTATGGATTAGCCGGCACGATCTCCGGATCTCAATCCCATCGAGCATGTATGGGATTTTCTAGGCAGACGCTTGGCAGCTCGTACCTTACCACCAGTAACGATTCGGGAGCTTCGATTGGCGCTGCAAGACGAATGGGCAGCAATGCCTCAACAACTCATTGACACCCTCATTCTCAGCATTTGCAGACGCTGTGAAACCTGCCTAGCAGTCAGGGGAGATCATATCCCCTACTAAAGACCGGATGTTTCTTGCTGGACACCCATCACAGGGATGTTTCGGCCTTCAGTCGCATTGCGCTCCATGCTAATTTTTCAATCAAGCTTCTTTTTATCCCTCTGAGTTCTGTTTTAGTAAGTGTTGCTTACATATTACACATGTCCTTACGTATTGGGGATCTTACGGTATTAAATGTGTTGATTTGGAAAGCTTTTGTACAAAGTTATATTGAAAAAACCGTCTCGTCCTTAATTTTTGCACACCAGTGTATACTGAGGGTTCAGTATTTTAAATTATTTAAAAAACCTTAGCAACTATCTAATACAATGACTACTTTAAAATTTGAGCGTAAACGGTTTTATAAAACGGTAAAGGTTTTTTATATATATTGTACATAATAATCAAAAATAATTAGTTTTTTTTAAGCAAAATTAATTAATTCATTTAAGTTTGGATGTGTACTTTTTGTGCCATAATTTTTTTTATTTATAAAAGGCTATTTAATTGCAATTTTTAAATAATTAGTTTTATGGGAAATTCAGTTTTAGGAAAATGTACCCGAATTCATTTCTACCGAACCGAAAATGTTACGAAAGAAATAATATATATTTATAATGTTGAATTTTATATATATATATATATATATATATATATATATATATATATATATATATTTTTTTTTAAAAATAGTTTTTTTCTAAGAACATTTTATTTTTATTTTTGTAACATTAAAAATTTTCTGTAAAGTAATTATAATGTTTCTTTTACGTCTGGTTTTATACATTTCCTCTCTATTGTAATCTACCATAAAAATGTCAAAAACTACAAAGAAATAAATAGTTATGCGATAATTTACGAATTTTCGTTGTATATTTAGGTATAAAATCAGTGATTAACTTCAGAAATTTAAATTTTGACTGTAATTGCGTGACTCAAAGAAGATTTTATTGTAGATGACTATCTTTGTTACAAAGTATATTTTACCTTATGAACTTGAAGCGATTTCCGAGTTCACCTCTCTATCCAAACGAGCACACTTCTAGCCGAGGCGGATAAACATGTAAAACATGCATTTTTTTAGAAATCTTATTTTTTGATTTATTTCATTTTCTGCTTTCAGACTGAATTTGGTGACGTTAGACGACTATGACAGATGCGGACCAGCAATGCTTCCTCTTAGTGCTCGAAACTATTTCTTGGGAGCGGCGGGAAGACGCATCACATATATGAAGAACAAAAACGAGTTCGACAAGTAAGTTAGTTCAAAAGAAATATCTTGAACTATTTAGAATCAGCACACTAGACTACGATACACTTTTACTTAACGTATACTGCACATAACATTACAATGCCCAATTTTGACTTTTTGCTAAAAGGTTCTGGACATTAGTTTCTTATAACAACAACAGCAAATCACTGTTTATGTGACTTATCCAACATGGTCCCGGTGAAAGTTAGATGAAATCCAGGAGTTGAAAACATTTGAAAATATTATCAACGTGATAGTGTGTAGTAACTCTTTCCAGTCAAGCTCCAAGCAGTTAAGGTCATGTTCGCAAGAAAACACTACAGGACCTTAATCTTTATCATTGACAAAAAAAGGGAAGAAAGCAGCATAAAGGAAAGTTCCTTCCTGAAGAGTATTTACTTCTCTAAACTAATCATGTTTTGATGGTAAATGCATCCATTAACTAACCCACAATTGCTAGTTTGGACCTCTCTGAATATTTGATAGTAAGTATACCAATAGGATGATTATTTATTATCGTCGCACTTTGAAACTACACGAGGTTTATTGGCGATTAATCTTGTCAGTAGCGAAAATACAACTAGGAGCGTATGTTTAATAACAGGAATGAGTCTAGGTAACCGACTACGTTCGGAAGCGTGATTTTAAAAAGGCGCATAAACGGATAACTTTCATGATATTTAGGGTCACTTATATTAGAATACAAGCATAAAGTTGTCTGAAGAACATTTTGACAAAACAAATTATTTAAATACAATATTTCGGCAAAAAATTAACTTAGATTAACCTTTATTCAAAATGTTCTCCTTTTATGAAAAATGCTTTTATTATAATAATATTTTGCTTGTACATAGCTCAGACCTCTGCACAGAGGCTCAACTATGATTTTTGAAAAATTCACATTTTTTTCAGAGTAAAACAAACATTTGAAATAATTATTGGCGTTTTTTTCTTAAAATTTCTCCCCTCGGTTGTCGTAAAACTGTGGGCAAACCCACTTCTAATTTATATATTTCAAGAATTCTAAGAGTTGAGCCTCTGTACAGAGGTCTGAGCTATATGCAGGCAAAATATGATTATAATAGAAGCAGTTTTCACGAAAGGAGAATATTTTGAAAATGGGTTATTCTATGCTCATCTTTTGTCAAAATATTGTACTTAAATAATTTTTTATTGTGATACTATTCTTAAAACAACTTTATATACATTTTCTAATCTAAGTGACACTAAATATCATAAATATTATCCATTTATACGCTTTTGCAAAATCACGGTTCCGAACGTAGTCAGATACCTTAAGACCACTTTGAAAAATTCTAGTGAGTCAACAGTCATTAGTTTGAAACTTTTTGAATAGATTTCAATTAAATTCAAAGTGCCAAATCGTAGATTATATGAATTCAAAAACTATCCTAATAAAAGAAATTTAATATTAATGCTACAATGCTGAAAAGACCTTTAATCCACCATACCTTAAAAGTGCTTTTTTGTTGTAAGAATTTCTGCAAAATCTGTTTTCATCCTTGGTTAGAGATTTATTAATACGAACGTATCTATTGTATTTTTATTCTTAAAGAATCGATGTTGTTCCTCGAATGCTAAGGGATGTGTCGAAAAACACCTTGGAAACTTCGACCCTTGGAATTCAGCTGGATTTTCCCATAGGACTATCGCCTGTGGCTCTGCATAAGTTGGCAGATCCTAGAGGAGAATTGTCAACTGTTGAAGGTAATTTTCCCTTTTTTGAGTGATTTTGCACGATACGTTTTTTTTTTATAATAAAAGATTTATTAACGATCAATAGATTTACATGAAAATAATCTTATATTAATTCTTGCTGCAAAAGATGCATTTGGCCTTAATTTTAGAGAATATCTTATTTTTCATCCATTATAATTTAAATGGTGCACTACTTCAAGTATATATTTTTTACATTTTTATGCGGAAATAATTATTTGAATGCAGTTATTTCGTCTTCTTTTAAAACGTCGGTATACAGTTCACAGCTCTAAAGGGTGGCATTCTTTTGATTGATGTATTATTTTAAATTCTTCTAGTTAACCATGTGCCATTTCAATAGGGAATGTTTCATCACCAATCCGGTAAATCTAATCAGATACTTAGTTCTTCTGCCTGCATTCCATTCATATATGATATATTCCCATCGGAAAGTAAAGGTTGTCAATACTTGATCCACACCAACTTTTTCTAGCATTCTCTCAACCTCATCTTATCTAAGGAAATCGTACTCTGGTCAATTTTGAACCTTTTGATGATCCAATTTCTGATTTTTACATTTAGAATCCTCCACAATTTTTTTTCTGTATTGGGCATGGAACCCTTGAAATCTTCCACAAGAGTTTTCTTCTCGTATTCTACGGAGTAGCTCTTTTTTTGCACTCAGCTTATCTGAGGATTATCTATTATTCTCTTTAAATTTATTATGCAATGAAGGGCTACATTAGATACATTGAATCCTGATGTATGGAATCAGTCAAAATCCTGGCCGTTAGTTCTCCAATGTTTCCATATGTTAGCCATAAGGTATCCGACTATACTTATGACAACTTTTTTTGAAGAAATGGAGATATGGCGATTTTTAGATTTATTTAGTATGTTTTAAGGAAAAATCCTAAAATTGAAAAAAGAACAAAAAATTATTCTTACTAAAATGGGAAGAAACTGGTGAAAATGTACAAACAATTCCATAAGCGGGGCTATCTCTGAAACAAAGATTTTATGAACCAATTATCAATTTTGTTGTGTTACTTTGTTACTCATATTTGAAATGATCTTCAGGATAATAGATATTTTAATTTTTTACAAAAACTAGAGCATTTTATCTTAGTGATTATATGAAATTGCTTAAAAAAACAGTGATTATATTAACATAAAATAAAATCATAAAATACTGCCAATGTTTGAAAAAAATCGTGATTTTAGGGTAGTCCGATACCTTAACCTCGATTAGTCCTTGGACAATGCTTTGTGCTAAGGAGAAACTTAACCCTATCGCTGCATTTCCCGATATTTCTACATGCAAACATAGACGTAACACACATAGCACTATGCAGGGAGAGGGTTAATGGATGAGTAAAGCTTAATGGACAATTAGACGAGAATCTTAATTAGGATTGATTTATGAGTAAATGTTATATTGCAAGTATTCTGAAAATCACACATTCGACAGTTTACTTTTTGAATGAGTCCTTTTTTAGAGGAACCTCTGCAATAACTACTATACTGTTCGAATTAATTGGGACAAACGAAAAAAAGCGATTTTTCTAATACCTTAGATTTTAATCATTTTATACCTTAAGAAGACTGAAAAAAAGCTCTGTATCTTAGTATATGAAGTAGGCCTTCCTAATGATCTCTTCAATACGTATTGGCATTGACTTCACTAGAGTAGTGCACATCTTCTTAACTTGATCATCTGCACTTGTATAGTACTTTGTTATCACTTAATCCACTGCTTGCAGTTCATCTTGGCTAAATGATTCTTTAGAATATACCAGAAGTTCTCAAAAGAATTTAGGTATGATGAATTACCAGGCCAATCAAGCACTTGTATTTTATGTAGGGATCAATTTCGAATTGTGACAAGGGGCCAAGACATGCTGAAATATTCCATCAAATGCTTCCATGAATTGAACAATCCTACTTCTCATAATATTTCTATCTATTCCACAGAATTCAACATGATTTTAAGAAGATTTAAGCTTAAGTTGTGAAAAAAACCCCAATCGACTGCTTAGAAATATGTTTTACAATCTGTTAAATATGGTTTGGTCACAGAGTTTCTACTTAATTTCGTTTTGATTTGATTAACTACTTTCGAATACTTCATCACTAAAAATCACCTTCTTCCATTCGTTAACAGTCCATGATCGGTATATTTCCGGCCCATGCTAAATGTTTTTCTAACATTTTCTGAGTTACAAATTGTTTTTTTCTCAGTCTAATTGCCAACGGCCAACTTTCAGAAATATTTTCCGTACAGTTGAGGTACTCCCTTCAACATCTTATTCCAATAAATCCCTTCGAAGGTCCATGTTTGTCTTTCCTTGAATTATTTTTTTTTGATATTTCTTATTAGAATTTTATCAATTCTTGGAGTAGTTTTACGACTGTGCCACATTTTCCTTTTCTTTTTGGAGACAATGAAATCCGGAATCTAGAAATGCTCTTAAGATTCTTGAAACACTTACTTTGGCCTCACCAACTGCCATAGCTACATATCTCACAGTCAAAGAAGTGTGTTCATTCAAAGCGATTATTTTAGAACGCTTCCTTGGAATCACACTACTTCCATGTAGATATAACCGTTTTGAGGCGGTTAGGGACATCACACACACACACACACACACACACACACACACACTGGTAATTACGTACCAATAGATAAGAAAAATATGTTTGCCTCAATTAATTCGAACAGTATAGTAATAATAATTTTCTTGAAATTATTGGAATACGACAATTTGCGAAAATTTTATTACAATTCGCAGAGACGCACTGTGGGGAAGCGTTGTAGCTCTTATATTTACTTTATAACTTTTCAATATCTTCAAATATGAACTTCTAAGTTTCATTAGAACCTTCACAATTACCAAAGCATTAATTTGGACATACAACGCATATATTACCAAATGAAGAAATATTTTACAACAGTGTCTTCAAAATATCAACGATAATTTAAAAGAATTAGCTGTATATATAACATTAAAGGAAAGTAGAATAATTTTTCAAAACACAAGTGGTATAATTTTAAGGACATTTTTAACTCTTTTTTTTGTTGTACATCTAATTAAATTTTTTTATACATTTGTTAAACAGTATTTAAATAAGCAATAAAAGTAAAAAAAACCAATACTCTTATTAAATTTTTATAATAAAACAACATGATTTCCTTCAATAAAAATTTTATAAGAAAATCAGGGTCATGCGTCAGGGAGGTTAGAGTTCACTGACTTGGTCAACCTCTAACTGCATTTTTTTTAAGAACGCATTGATAAGGATTCTTTACCACTTCAAGGATGATTTGAGCTTTTCTGGTTTGATTTTGGTGTAATATTTCTCCACTGTAACGTCACTTCTCGAAAACATCAACATCTGGTCGGTTTCTTCGTAGACCCGACAACCACACGTGCAGCTTGCAGGTGCAAGACAACCCCTTTTGACCCCCGAGGAATCTAGCCCCGTCGACCGGAAGATGAGGGGGGAGATTCTTTGAACTTGAACGCGAGCGGTGGCCAACGAATCCTCCTCTCACAAAATAGTGGACTCTAACAATCTAATTAATTTTAATAACTTTAATGTATCATTTTGTAAATAATTTTCAATAGTTGTGACGTAAATAAATTCCATATTTTAATTAACCAAGAATACGCTACCGTTATTCTTTCAAACGTTACAGCTTAGAGTTTTGGTGGCAGCGCTTTGGGATAAAAGTTAGCATTCAGGACCCGTGAGAGGAGGAAATTTTGGATTTTTACGGACGGACCGCAACGCAGGAGAAAAAGAGCGTCCTGTTCACACACAAAAAAAGATCAAACTGCAGATCAAACTGATCTATAGTGTTAACGGCTAGAGTGTCCGAAGGGAAAGCGATTTTCGGAAGCCGTGCTGCAATTGAATTCAGCAATTGAATAGCTTGTTCCTGCTCAAAGAAGATCAAACTGATCGGAGGCTAAAAGGGGAAAGCGATTTTCGCGTCCAATGCTTCGGAGGAAGGGGCTCATCAAACTGATCTATAGTGTTAACGGCTAGAGTGTCCGTAGGGAAAGCGATTTTCGGAAGCCGTGCTGCAATTGAATTCAGCTTCGGAGAAAAACAGCGTCCTGCTCAAAGATCAAACTGATCTATAGTGTTAACGGCTAGAGTGTCCGAAGGGAAAGCGATTTTCGGAAGCCGTGCTGCAATTGAATTCAGCTTCGGAGGAAAAGAGCGTCCTGCTCAAAGGGGATCAAACTGATCTATAGTGTTAACGGCGAGTGTCCGTAGTTTTCGTCCGAAGGAAAAGAAGATCAAATTGATTTTCGTGTTAACGGCGAGAGTGTCGTTTTCGCCGTGCGATTGAATTCATCTTTGAAGCCGTGCCACGAGTGAATTCAAGGCTGGTCAAACTGACCACACTTTTGTTAAGGGTGAAAGATTCAAGATTGGTCAAAAGGACCATTGTTCACACGGAAGAGTTCAAAACCACTAGTGCACATAATTTGCTTCTGACAGCAAGCTGAGTACTTCAAATGGGTGAGTACTGTTATATTTTTGAGTTGCAAACTGCATATTGTATAAGAAATTTTACTTAAAGTGTTCTTTAGAAATTTTAAAATACTTAGTGTTTTTTCTTGCATGGGAACAGTGTTATTTTGTTTCTAGAGAATTGTAATTGTATTTCAAGCATTGTGTGCAATTTTAGCTTAAGATTTATTGTGTTTTAAGTCTCTTGAATGATTTTGATTATTTTTTAGTGTTAATGTTTTCTTTGTGTATTTCTGTGTATGCAAGGGACCAGTGTTATTGTATTAATAGACAATAGTAACAAAAAAAAATAGTGCAAAATTTAGCGTGACATTTATTTGATATTGTTTAAAAAATGGCTTTCCTTGGTAAAGGGAAAAAGCAACACATGTTGCAACTTGCTGAGGAATTAGGGGAATAAATGCCAATTTAAATATGACTGTCCCTAGCATAAAAATTGCAATCACTAACAGTGAAGTTTATGAAGAGGAATTTGTTAAAAATCTGTATGAGACTATCATTGCAAACGAAAAAAGATTGGAAGAGTTAGATAGGGCTGAAAAAATGAGATTGGAAGAGTTAGAAAGGGCTGAAAAAATGAGACTGGAAAAGTTAGAAAGGGCTGAAAAAATGAAATTGGAGGAGTTAGTAAAGGAGCAGGCATTAAAAGAGAAAGAATTACAGCTGAAATTTGATTTAGAAAGGTTTAAAATAGAATCCGGATTTAGGGTAAACGATGAATCAAACGATTCTACAAATGCATGTTCTGTAACCTCTAATTTAAACTTAAAAAAATTGATCCCAGATTTCGATCCTAAGCAGTCAGATATTAGTTTATATCTAGTGATCTTCGAACGCCAGGCTAAAAGGGCGTCAATAGATTAGAAAGAGTGGGTGGGTGGGGTAATTATTGGGTTTGTTACCCCTAGAGATCGTGCAATTTATTGCTCGCGAACCGGAGGAACAAGCCGAAAATTACGATTATGTAAAGAAATTATTACTTAAAGGATTCAAGTTAAGTCCGGAGGTCTTTCGGCAAAAATTTGTCAAACACCAGAAAAAATCCGATAGCACTTGGAAGGATTTCACTTTTGAAATTACGAATTATCTAGATGAGTGGCTGATTGGCTTAGAAATAAATACCTTTCAAGATCTTAAAGATCTAATGGTGGTAGATCAATTAAAAAAACGCGCCAATGCTAGTATGAAAGATCATTTTTTAGATAATTGGGCAAACCTTAAATCAGCTACTCAAATAGCAGAGCTCTTTAAAAATTATGAGGACGTCCGAAAGGTAAATTCGAAACCCATGGATAGGTGGGGCAGAAATGATAAAATTTTTACATACTCAGGGGTCAAGGAAAAAGAAAATAGATTTGGGAAAACTTCCCCTAGATTAGGAGCTTCTGTTCCGGAGAGTACTAGAGAGAGAAGTTTTGAAAAACGCGTGATACAAAGATGTTATCATTGCAATATGCCCGGACATATAAAAACCGTTTGCCCTAAATTAATAAAAAACAAAACGACGGAAACTCTCAATAATATTGAAGGAATTGAAAAACCGGATTTTCTTAATTCACATACAACAAAGGGCTCTGTGAATGGTCACGAGATAGACATTCTTAGAGATACGGGAGCGACAATAGATTTAGTATGTGCAAAATACATAAATCCTTCTTCTTTCTCTGGTGAAAATGTTTGAGTAAAACAACCGTTAAGCCCAGAATTAGTTTGTTTACCTTTGGCGGTCGTGGAAATTTCCGGAAATTTTGGAACGGTGCAAACCAAGGCAGCGGTTTGTGGAAATCACTTAAATCAACACGGTCGATATTTGCTTGGAAATAAAACGGCCGAGCTAATAAAAGGAAATTTAGGCTATAATTTCCTGCCAGTCGAAATATTGAATGCTGTCCAAACAAGGTCTCAAGTCAAAGCGGCTAGAGAAGAAAGGGGAATAGATAGTGGTGATGCTAAAAAGGGGGAAGATGAGGCTATAATTGTTTCTTCGAATGCAGAATACGAAATTTTAATGCCTGCACTCCAGGAATATGTTCCGGAATTAGCGCTGCTAAGGGTTACGCGAAAAAATTTAATCAATGCTCAAAAAATAGCGAGGAGATTAAATCCTTTTACGAACAGGCAGCCAGTCAAGTGCAGGTTACCAATCAGGTTTATTCGCTAGAGAAGGAATTATTGGTCAAAAATCGTGAAGATAAGTTGGGTAACGTGGTGAAGTTAATAGTAGTGCCGGAAGAGTTGCGCGACCCCATTAAATCCTTGTGTCATGAGGGAACATCTGCACACCTGGGAATTACGAAATTCAAAGACAAATTAAACCGATATTTTTACTGGCCGAATTGCTATAGAGATATGGAACGGTTTGTAAAAACTTGCGATCAGTGTCAGAGGGCTGGGAAGCCCAATGATAAAAAGAAAGCTCCACTAAAATTGGTCCCTGTTATTCAGGAGGTTTTTACTAAGCTAAATATTGATGCATGTGGGCCTCTCCCGATCTCATCTAAAGGGAATCGATATCTTATCACGGCCATTTGCATGTCATCAAAATTCCCTGATGCTATTTCGGTGTCTGATATTAGTTCCGTTAGTGTCACAGATGCGCTGTTAAACATCTTTAGTCGGATGGGGTTTCCCCGTGAAATACAATGTGACCAGGGTATTTCTTTTACTAGTGCTCTGACTACCGAGTTTTTTGAAAGATTCGGAATACTTGTCAGGCATAGTTCTGTGTATCATCCACAGAGTAACCCTGTTGAGCGATTTCATCGAACGTTCTTACGAGTCTTATGTTTAGATGCAGGCTCCGAATGGGACAAACATCTTCCGTCAATTCTTTTAGCGTTACGAACTGTATCTCACGAAAGTACAGGGTGTACACCGTCAGAGTTGTTGTATGGGAAAAATTTGAGAACCCCAGAGACGTTAGTAATGGAACATTGGATGGAACCGGAAGAAGAAGGTGATCTCGTCACTGAATATATGTTTAAGTTAATAAATAGATTAAGAAGATGTCAAGAAGTAGCTATAAATAAAATGGAGGAAATGCAAGTGAAGCGGAAAACTTGGTATGATACAAATGCAGTAAAACGTGAATTTAAGGATGGAGATTTAGTCCTAGTGTTAGCTACATCCAGAGCAAATAAATTAGCAGTGCAGTGGATAGGTCCTGGGACAGTTTTAAATAAAATTTCGGAAACGAACTATTTAGTCGAAATCCCCGGCAGACGCAAAACATCTCAAATCTATCATATAAATATGCTAAAACCATATTACAAAAGGCCAGAACAAGTTAACGTAATTATTAATAATGAAACAAAAAACTCTCTCGCAGACCAGGAATTAGAAATCCCATACTTAGAAAACAATTCTCTCGTTTATGATTTCGAGGACGTAATCCAGGCTAGCGAGTTGAACAAACATCTTCACGACAAACAAATGGATCGACTGCGCGAATTATTAAGTAAATACTCTAATGTTTTTCAAACAGTCCCGATTTAACTAATCTGGTTGAACACGAAATCCAGTTAGTTAGCGATCAACCAGTTAGGACGAAGCCCTATCGAATGTCACACCGACAAAATGAAATCTTAAAAAACGAAATTAACCGAATGTTAAAATTAGGAATCATTGAGGTAGGAGAATCGGATTACATGTCCCCTACGATTTTAATTGAGGTAGCTGGGAAAGAACCTCGTCCATGTATAGATTACAGGAAATTAAACGGGATCATTAGAACGGAATATTTTCCTCTTCCGAATATCGAAGAACGCGTAGAAAAAGTATCGGCGGCTAAATTTATTACCGTCTTAGACCTATCTAAGGGATATTGGCAAATACCTTTGAGTAAAACTGCACAGCGATACGCTGCCTTCTGTACTAGCTTTGGTACATACTGACCCCTAAGGATGAGTTTCGGATTAAAGAATGCTCCATATTTCTTTAGTAAACTCATGGCTGAATTACTTAACGGACTAGAGGATTTCGTTGTCCCGTATCTAGACGATATCGCAATTTTCTCAGATACGTGGGAGTCGCACATTAAACATATGGAAACGGTTCTGCAGAGAATAAAGAGAGCTAAGTTAACGATAAAACCTTCAAAGTGTAAGTTTGCGCAACAAAATGTCAAATTTTTGGGTCACATTGTGGGTCAGGGTTTTCGCACCCCTTCCGAGATCAAAGTTCAGGCTGTTCTAGAGTTCCCTATCCCTCGCACGAAAACCCAAATACGTGTTTTCTTAGGTATAGCGGGCTAGTACCAAAAATATATAAATCTGTTCTCGGTAATCGCTGCTCCGTTGACGGATGCGTTGAAGGGAAGAGCAAAGAAGGGAGAAATTAAGTGGACGACCGAGTGTGAAAACGCATTTCGAGAAATAAAAGGGAAACTAATTGATAAGCCCATCTTGTAGGCGCCAAATTTTGAACGAGAATTCATTGTTCAAAAGGACGCTTCGAACGCAGGTATGGGAGCAGTTTTAACTCAATTAACTGAACAAGGTGATGAGCATCCAATCCTTTACCTGAGTAAGAAATTTTCAGAGGTAGAGAAGCGTTATTGTACGACGGAGAAGGAATGTGCTAGTATTGTTTTCGCAATTAAAAGGTTACATTATTACTTAGATGGAAATTCATTTTTAGTTATGACCGATCACATCCCGTTGGTGTGGTTGAAAAGAAATGTTAGTTCTAACCCTAGATTGATGCGATGGGCTTTGGCTTTGCAACCATATAATTTTAGAATTGTACATCGGTCGGGTAAAAGTCACAAAAATACAGATAGTGTCAGCAGATCGGTGATAGATAATTAGGAATTGTTAACAATGTTCTCTTGCTCATGAATAATAATTGTTGCTTATAATGTTTTTTTTAGTTAAAGATTAATAATTGTATTAATTTTATTTTTTTACTAGTACTGTATATCATTTCGAATGGAGATGCGTGTCAAAAGATAAAGCCATGAAAGGAAATGTATTAATATGCTTAATTTTGTGTATAGGGTTTTAAAATATACATGAGTATTTAGTTTACGCAAGAGGCATATTGTGAAAAATATTTTGTGTGTAAGGTTGTACACTTCGCATATCATATCAACATGTCGTTAGTATAATTTTTATTAAGTATTGTGGCGAAGAATATTTTATGTGTATGTGTATGTTAGTATAATTGATAATAGGCATTGTGATAGGAGTGTTTGTATTTTTATTTAATGTTGTAGTGTGTTTTCTTACATGGCTATTGATCATTTTCGTACTATGGATTTGTGTAAGTTCCCTAGCAAGAACACTCACTCACTAGAAATAAGTAATTCCAAATTTTAGTTCAGCGTTTTCTTTAGTAATTAAAATTGCAGCTCAGAAATATAGTGGTGCTTGATGAAGGGATGTGTCGGTAATCTGTCAGTTGTCTCATCGTCATCCCATTAAACTTTTCTCAACGGAAAAGTTCTATAAGAGAGGGCGAGAGCTGTAACGTCACTTCTCGAAAACATCAACATCTGGTCGGTTTCTTTGTAGACCCGACAACCACACGTGCAGCTTTCAATATTACACTCGGTTGTAGGTGCAAGACAACCTCTTTTGACCCCCGAGGAATCTAGCCCCGTCGACCGGAAGATGAGGGGAGAGATGCTTTGAACTTGCACGCGAGCGGTGGCCAACGAATCCTCCTCTCACAAAATAGTGGACTCTAACAATCTATAATTAATTTTAATAACTTTAATGTATCATTTTGTAAATAATTTTCAATAGTTGTGACGTAAATAAATTCCATATTTTAATTAACCAAGAATACGCTACCGTTATTCTTTCAAACGTTACACCACCCTCCACAGAAGTGATCAACTTAATTTTACAGTAAACATGACATTCTTGTTTTGGATTTTTTTTCTTTGTATTCCTCTTTCTAAGATTACAAAATTAGTTCCTTTTTATCGTAATCCTTATGTATTTGGAAAGCACATTTGAGCACAGCAAAGTACATACTTTGCAGTTTCATTGTTAAACTCACTTCATTTTTAAACCCTTTTCCTAATGTCTCCTTTTCTTTTGTTCCATTCATTATTCCACTATGAATATTTTACGTTCGTTGAGTTACATTCCTCCCGCCCTATGACAGTTCCTGTAGAGAAAGGCTTTATTTGCTTACTGGGGTGGATCGAGCTCATCCAAATAGTTTTAAACTACAAATCGGCCCTCCGAGAAGTAGCAGAGAATGGGCAAATCGTACCATATCAGACAACTAATACATTTATTTTTTGTCTGAATCGTGCACCCTACAACAACATAATATTTACAAAACGGGCAGCCGAGCCTGTTAAGAATGGTTTAAAAGTCGCCCAAAGTGTTTCTCAGTTTAATTGCTTTCTGAATACTATGTGACCTATACAGAACCTACGGCATTCTCCATCAAAAGGCCGATTTCCTGTTAGGGAACTAATGAGTTCTCATCGATCACGTAGTTTTGTGTGGGAAAGCATCCAAGACAGAACAATACCGAGGCTTAAATTCGAGTGGAAGTGAATTTTTGATTTCTCTCCAGCTTCACCGGAAGGGGCGAGCGGCGTGGTTCTCATCCCAATCTCTGGATTTACCTCACGAGGGGTGACAAGGTCCAATGACCGAATAGTAATCACGGGTACGTCCAAATAGAAATTATTCTGCGTCGCTTGTCTCTTATGAAGGCTGGATATTTCTCACCTTTAAGCAGACACAAAAAGGGGAAATCCAGATACTACGAGACACGTTCCAAGACGTTCCCTCTCAAATTTATCTTAGGAACTTTCAAGACTACTGCATAACAAGCATCCTGTCATCCTAACGCAGCCTTCGCATCATTGATCTGACTTTAAGTGTAGTCGGTAACCCCTATACTGACAATGTTCAATTGAGCTATTTTAGGAACCTGTTTCTCAGAAACAGTTATATATAAAAACTTCAAATTTTGTCTGTATATTAATTATAATTTTTTATTTAAATAATGGTAAAATATTTAAAATGCATTGGTGTTTTTTTCCAAAAATTTCATCTTAAAAGTATCACTTTGAAATATTTGAAAATTGTCATTTTTTTTACGATAACTGCTTTTCTGCAAAATATTTTGGGAAAATCTCCAAAAAAGAAGCTCTATTATATATAGATACATATTATTTATGTGAAGTAAAAATTGAAAGTACATTCATTCAGTAGGTTATGTGAAACAGGTACACACGTTTTGAAAACAGTCATTTTGAGAAAATTACGTTTTTAGTGTAAAAAGGCACTTCATCACAAAAATAATGAATTACTACAAGGATTTGCCCTATTTTATTAAACATTAGTTTCTTCTCAATTTTTAAGCATAAAATAGGAAACAAAAAAGTCTTAAAATGTTCAGAAAATACATATATAGTATTTTTCAGTTTTTGTTCAACGATATTTTTTATTATGCATTTTGCATCGATTTTCACAAACTATGTAAAAACCTGTGAAAAATTTTTAATTTCGATGCATTACAAATATCAAATTTGACCTTATAATATCATAAACATAATGTAAACATGGATCAATATGTAAAAGTAATGCTTTGGAAATATGTGATTTTACGACATTGCGAAAGGTTTCATAGTGGATTTCTATGTTCACGTGCAAAAACTATTTCTAAAAGTTTCAAAACTCAAAATTTTCTCTAAACTGTACAAGAGATTTCTAAAAAAGTAAAAACTAAAACTATTTCTATGTTTTTAAACACGAAATTTGTGTATTTTTATGCATGTAACAAGCTTCTCGCAATGACAAAAAGCATTACACATCTGAGTTATAAGTACTTACCATTTATTGTAATATCTTTGAATATTAAAGCTTAAAAACTCGTCTGAACAATAAATAAGTTTTAATATTTGCAATGAATTGAAATATTTAAAATATATTGTTTAGTTTTCTCAAAAACATGTAACAAAAATATCACTATGATGTTTAAAAATAATTGACACTTTTTTTGTCACGATATATGGATTTCAGTCAAATATTTTAGGAAAATCACACAAAAACTCACATGAATATATATTTACATATTAGTAACATGAGAAAAAAATTTCATGTGCAAACATTTAGTATTTTCTGAGAAAATGATGCATGCGGTTTTAAAAATATCATTTTTGAAAAAATTGAATTTTTACTATAAAGTGTGACTTTATCAAGAAAATAATGAATTACAACATGTATTTGTCCCATTTTACTACACATTAGCATCTTTGCAATTTATTTTGCATAAGATAGTAAACAAAAAAAGTCTTAACTTGCCCAGAATAGCATTTTTAAATTTTTTTTAAACAGATAATTTCTAGTATTACATCAATTTTCTCAATTCTGTATCAATTTTTGAAGAATTAGTAGCTTTCATGCTTTACAGATATCAAATTTGAACATAAAGCATCATAAATATAAAGTGAAAATGTATCAATAGGGTTTTGGTATGAATTTGAGATGGTATTTAAAAATACCAGATTATACGAAATTTGAAAGTTTTCGCTGGGATTTTGTAACGTTATCATTATGTTTTGTTGTTGCAGACAGTTTCTAAGTTTTAAACTTCAAAAATTACTCTAAACAGAACAAATGATTTCTAAAACAGCCAAAATAAAACTGTTTTTGTTTTTAAACATGAAATTTATGTATTTTTATGTATGTAACAAGCATCTCGCAAAGACAACAAAAATACCATTTGATGTGTCATCTCATACCTTTAACTCAGAAACTATTAAACATAAATACTCAAATTTGTATTGTGTACCAACTAGACATTTATATTTATACTGAAGTGAATTTTTTTTAATATATTAATTAATTTTTTCAAAGACAAACTGTTAGTTCACCGAGCATTAATATTATCAATTTATTGAATTTTTTTATTTTTTATTATATCTGCTTTTGATTTGGATGTTTTAAGAATTTTTTAAAAATGTCACTTCAGTATACACAATTGCATTTAAGAAACATAGAGTACATGCATACAAGAAATTTACACATTTTTAAAAATATTAATTTTAGAATACAGAAATTTTTATAAAAAAAATCTTACCTTATCTCAAAAAAAAATATAGCCTATAATTTATTTTGCACGGTAATGTAGGATAAGATTCTTGATTCCCCTTCAATTTCCATTGATTTAATGGATGGTATAAAATGACTTTTACTATTGTTTAGATGAAAATCAGGTGTTTTATACTTTCGCAATATTTTAACAACTATTACCTGCCTAGTATCAAAATTGGTCGCAATAAGTGCACCTTAGTTTCTGCCATATCCCTCATTTTTAAGCTAGTGAAATAACTTTATAACTATTTTTTTCAAAAAAAAAGTTTTCAATAGAATCCTCACAATTAAGTTATTAAGTATTTAAAAGTATAAAAATTTCGAAGGAGAAATAATACACAATAAAAAAATTCTAATTACACAACAACAAAATTTCACCCAGGTACTAAATTTCAAATTAAAAGCAAATATTTTCATCATATTTACAAACTTGGCTCCAAAAGTACGTAAACAAACTAACAGCTAAACATGCAGTTAAGTTTCATTTAATCTACAGTAATTGTGTATGATTAAATGAAATTTTGTGGAGGCTTCGCAAGTTCTCAGATTTAAAAAGTCAATAATTATACTTAATTTGTCAAAGTGAGCGTAGCCTGTGACAGCTGATTATTTTTTTAAAGTCATTTTAAAATACTTCTAATTCATATAATGGCTTGTATGTTATATCATTGGAAATACACTGCTCAAAACAATTAGGGGAGCACATGATTTTAACAAAAGTAAGCAAAGATGAATACCAATAACTAACATAAAATGAATCATCCATAATGTAAAGCCTACCAGGAAACAGAAGAAGAAAACTTTATATGCAAATCAAAGTTCATGACGTCAAAAACCAGAAAAAGGAGATAAGGGCAGAAATCGGGATGTTGCAGAAACGTCTGTTTTATTGCCGTAACTGTGAAATTCGATTGCGCAGTATTTTTTTTTTTTTTTTTTTTTTGAGACAAGGTTACTTGAGAATGTCTCAACAACGTGATTTACCGGAATCCATGGCATGGCGTGTTATAGGCAGACTGTAATCCGGGCAAACACAACGTAGTGTCGCGGACGCTGTTGGAGTCACCAGAAGTGTTGTTGCAAGGCTGTGGATTAGATCCAAGAAACAGGAAATGTTAGACGTCGACCAGGGGCAGGTCGGCCACTCGCCACTACATCAACTGATGACCGGTATATACAGTTAACAGCCCGTCGAAACAGAACAGAGAATGCTACGCAGCTGCAAATACAGTTGCTCTTGGCAACAGGACGAAGGGTGTCCAGCCAAACAGTATGTAATCGGCTTCATGAGGGAGGGCTCTATGCACGTAGGCCAATGGTCTGCATTCCGTTGACCCCACGCCACCGTGCGGCCCGAAGAAGATGGACTGCTGAACATCGAGATTGGGAGCAACATGATTGGAGCCAAGTGCTGTTTACAGACGAGTCCCGATTCAGTCTAGAGTGTGACACCCGACGTGTTCTTGTATGGAGGGACAGGGGCACTCGAAATAACCCCGCATTCGTTCGTGAAAGGTCACAGTACAGAAGAGCTGGTTGGATGGTATGGGGGTGGAATCAGCATAGGTGGACGTACAGACCTGCATATCATTCGGAATGGCACTTTGACGGGCCGAATGTATGCAGACGAGATACTTCTACCTCATGTCATCTCTTACGCTGGAGCCATTGGAGATTCCTTTGTTTTCCAGGATGATAATGCCCGACCGCATAGAGCTCGTCTGGTGGGGAACATGCTTGAAGCTGAAACAATACAGCGTATGGAATGGACAGCGTGCTCTCCTGACCTGAATCCAATCGAGCATATTTGGGACATACTCGGACGATGTATTGCTGCGCGACCAAGGCCGCCTGCTACTGTCCGAGACTTGGAGATTGCACTTCTTGAGGAGTGGGAACAATATTCCCCAAAGTCTGATCGATAACCTCATCGCATCCATGGCAAAGAGGTGTGCAGCAGTCTTAGCTGTTCGAGGAGACCTCACGCCCTATTAAAACTCATGCATCATGTCTAAACAGTACCTTTTTTTATCGTTTACATGTAACCAAATTGTTGCCCTAAATCGCCTTTTCATGTTTCTTCCATATTTTCAAAGAATTAAAGCTTAATTCCAAATTTATTTCGCCTTTTTTCTGTATTGCGCATTGATACGCGTGTACTATGCATTGTATGCCAATACGTCGCTGTCTCACACGGTTTTCTTCATTTTTTTGCTTGCTCCCCTAATTGTTTTGAGCAGTGTATAATGGTTTGGAGATTTTGGAAATATCAAAAACATAAAATTGATTTTCAAAAAGTTTTTACTCTACTGACTGCCTTAACAACATCTCATCAAAGGTGTTCCTCCACAAATCTATGTACGTTATGGTTAGCCATCTTATTGCTTTGGGGAGTGAAGTAAAATTACATTTTTGTCCCTTGTATTTTGAATTACATTACTCAGTAGGTGAACAATAAATTATATTGTGGCGTTGTGTCTGAAAAAACATGGTTATGTCACTCAATGACAAAAAAGGGGATCCCCACTTCCTGAAGAATATAATCTCAATATAAGCAGTCTACAAAAGGTTAATGTGTTATCTTGACTTCTAACAGGAATTTCCCCTTTCCGTACCATCATGATCCTGAGCAGCATGGCTAGCACCCTGATAGAGGACGTGGGCCAGGCAGCCCAACACACCAACATCACCCTCTGGATGCAAACTTATATATTTGACAACCGCACCTGGACCTTAGAGCTGGTAAGAAGAGCCGAGAGAGCCGGTTTCAAAGGAGTCGTCGTCACAGCGGATGCACCCGTAGATGGCACCATTACGTGCGACGGGAGACAAAGCGTCGGGGAATCGGATGGAGAACTGTAAGTAACTAGGGATGGCGATCTGAGATCGATTAATCGAAGAATCGACTTCTCGAGCGAAAAAAATCGATTTTTAAATTAATATGTAGCACTGAATCGATTCAGTTAATCGATATTTCATCCTCCTTCGATTTTTTTTTGTTTTGGTGAAAACCATAAAATTATTTACTCACATGGAAAAAAGAAATTTGGAATTTTCATAAGTTGCTTTTGTTAAGTTGCTAACATGTAATGCATTTGCACTGAAAAATCAGGGCTTAAACGAAGATATTAAACGCTATATGTTGCAGGCAGTTGTGCACCTGAAATATGATTCTGTACTTTACTGGCAAGAACAAAAAAACTATTTATCTTCACGTTCACTCAATAGCCATAATCTATATGAGCATCGAAGGATCATCTGTTCCTTGTGAGCGCTTTTTTTCGATTGCCGGCAACATCACAAGGGATGAGCGGAACCGCGCTCGGATCCCAGTAGAATTGACAGACTTTTGTTTGTAAAAAGCATATGTATTAAGCATTGGGAACTATAAGCTATATTATCGTTTTTTCTAAACTTTTTAATGTAACAAATACATTTAGAAAATAAAAGTCTTCTTTTATAACTGATCCTTTGATATGGTAATAAAACTAATTATAATTGTACCCTGAACTTAGCAATTCGCTGACTTTATTGATAAGAGATCGTTTATTTTGGTATTTTACTTGTTTATCATAAAATGGATTTACATTTACATTAAAAATGCAGACTTAAATAAAAATTGATATTTTTTTAGACGTCGATTTTTTTTGAGAATCAATTCATCAGGTTACGATTCGAATCGATTTAAAAATTGATCTTTTTCAGAAAGAATCGCCATCTCTATAAGTAACTGTCAAAGCGAGAGAACTTTACTGAGAGCTGTAAAATTACTCTTTTATCCGCCTCATTAAAATGCGGCATTTTAATCATTTTCCTAAAATTATTTTCAAATGGTCAGTGGCTTTTTTAAGATCTTCAGTGAGAAAGTTTTATTTACATCGCACTATCAAACAACTCTAAGGTTGTTGGCGAAAGACCTCGTAATTAACTTCGGTCAAGCGTCGAGGACAAAACCTGATTCGTAGCCCCTCTTCATACTGCCACATCACACCAGTGGGAGAACATTGAACCTCTTTAAAGATTTAATGTGCATCAGCATTATCCACACGGTGGGTCTTTAGTGGCACAAGTGGCTCCGGGACTAGAACCTTTAACACTTCAGCCACGAGTTCGTGACTACAGCCACTAGGCTACTGCGGCCTTATAAAGATCGATTTATAAGTGGCTAAGAAATATTTTTTTTACCTGGTACTATTCTGACAACCAAATATACATAAACTCCAGATATATATACTAAACAGAAAATTTGATTTTGAAGAGAATTTTAGACGAAAGAATTTAAAAAGAAAGTCGATGACGAGAGGCGACATCAAAGAGAATGTTTGCTTACCTTTGTTTGTAAACCCCACAGTTTTCAATACGTAAATATTAGCAGTAGGGTTAATTAATATCTGTAAGCAAATGTTTTTCTTGTAGATAAGTCTCACGCAGTTATCCATATACGTTATTCCACGGTACCGTACGAATAGTTTCAGTGACCACAGAAAAATTTTTCAGTAGAAATGAGAATCACGACGATAAAAAAACTTTAGTAGTTTTTATTTTTTTAAAACTATTGGCTGATTAATAAGTTCATCTTATATATATAAGTTGATGGTTTCTACATTAATTTCTTCTGTTTTTCTTTACATTATAAAATTAATATATTTCTAAAGTCTTTTCGAAAAGTCTTTTCGATATTGAAATAAATTTCAATATCTTACAAAAAATAAAACTTTTTTTTCCAGGATAGTAAATTTAGACATTACACAGCGTAAATTAAGTCCTTCTGCTACTTTCAAAGATATAGCCTGGCTCAGGAGTTTCACCAAGCTACCTATCATTGTCAAAGGAATATTATCAGGTATGCAATTTTGATGGAAGAAAAGAAAGATTTGTGTGGAGGTTAATTTAATATTAAACCATTCATTAAGCTAGTTTAATTAACTTCTAAAAGTTTTCTCAATATCGATTTCAACTTCCTTTACTCGTATCCGATTTCTCATATTTTAATATATAATCAAAATAGAGAACTTAAGCATTGAAGTTCAGATTCTAAACCTCACAGTCCCCCTCCATCTGCTACGCAAAGTCAAATGCAATCATAGGTTCCATAAAAGAAAAATACTATTCATCTTGATGGGTATAATATATATACAGATTGTTTAAATCCTTTTTGAACATTCTATATACATTGTATAACATAGAATTGCATTTTAAAAATATTTCTCTCAAATTTCCTATTAAACTTTTCCCCCTGAATTTCTGTTTAAATAGTTTCAAATTGAACCTATCCATCATGTGCATAGCAGCAAATATAAATCCCTTTTTCAATTCCTATTGTTAGTGCAATCTCTACCTATATATACACTGGTGTGCAAAAATTAAGGACGAAGTCGAAAAATTAGCATATCAGCTGAACGAAGAGGCAGAGTGGACAGAAAGACCAATCAGGAGATTAAGTAAGGTGATTTACGGTAGCACATGCGCAGATATGCAGGTAGACGTAATGGGGGAGTGTCCGAGTAGTATAAAGCATGTTGTCGGTGTAAGATCAGTATTTCTGGCAAAGAGATTGCACGCTGTATAGCAGTTAAAATCACACCGAGTTGCTGCCTCAGAGAGAAATGGCAAATAATCAATCTGTTAGACGACATCTGGATGCTTTTACCCGAGATCGAATCATTGGGAAGTTGGAGGAAGGCCGCAGTGTGACAAGTGTGGCTGCAGAGTTCGGAATTGCTCACAGCATCGTTTCACGACTTTGGGAACAATTTCAAACTACAGGAACAGCTATCCGGGGGTTCAGTAGTGGTCGTCCACGAGGAACCACACCCGCAGATGACCGGTACATTGTCTTACAGGCCAGAAGAAACAGGCGGCAGACAGCGGGACAAATCGCTAGACACACGACACAGGGGACTGGACGACCGATACCGCGTTTTACCGTGGCCAGAAGACTGCACGGTGGTGGTCTGTTTGCACGACGCCCTGTACGTTGTGTACCTTTAACGCCTGCCCATCGGAGAAGGCGTTCTCTGTGGTGCCGGGAACACCGGAATTGGAGAGACAATGAATGGGGACGAGTACTCTTTACAGATGAGAGCAGATTCAGTTTGAGTAGTGATTCTCATCGCATACTCATCTGGAGAGAGCGGGGAAGCCGCAATCATCCCTCGAACATCATTGAAAGGGACAGGTATGGAGGCCGCGGTGTTCTCGTTTGGGGAGGCATCATGCTTGGTAGTCGTACAGACCTTCACATCTTCGACGCAGGTTCAGTCAACGGGACCCGTCATTGTAACGAGATTCTTCTTCCATATGTGCGTCTTTTTAGAGGCGCTATGGGTGTGCAGTTCCTTTTCATGGATGACAATGCACCATGTCATCGCACAGTAGCTGCCGAACAGCTCTTAGAGAGTGAGGATATTGAACGTATGGATTGGCCGGCACGATCTCCGGATCTCAATCCCATCGAGCATGTATGGGATTTTCTAGGAAGACGCTTGGCAGCTCGTACCTTACCACCAGTAACGATTCGGGAGCTTCGATTGGCGCTGCAAGACGAATGGGCAGCAATGCCTCAACAACTCATTGACACCCTCATTCTCAGCATGGGCAGACGCTGTGAAACCTGCCTAGCAGTCAGGGGAGATCACATCCCCTACTAAAGACCGGATGTTTCTTGCTGGACACCCATCACAGGGATGTTTCGGCCTTCAGTCGCATTCCGCTCCATGCTACTTTTTCAATCAAGCTTCTTTTATCCCTTTGATTTCTCTTTTAGTAAGTGTTGCTTACATTACACATGTTCTTACGTATTGGGGATCTTACGGTATTAAATGTGTTGATTTGGAAAGCTTTTGTACAAAATTAGATTGAAAAAAACCGTCTCGTCCTTAATTTTTGCACAGCAGTGTATATAGTCAACGTTTTCTACTAAAGAGAGATGGACAATCAATAATCAAAACTGAAAAAAAAATTGCAAGATTAACTAGATATATAATTTTAGAAGGATGTATTCGAAATTAAAAATAATAAAATTTAAAACATAAAAATATAAATGCTACAGTATTATAAACATTGCTGACTTAGGACAGATCTTAAATGTAAAATAATTTATATAAAAGTGGGTTGAGCATGTTTTTTTGGCCAGACAAGCTTCCCCCTTTCTGTTAATGGTACTGAGCAAAATCCTATTGAAAACAATGGATAGGAATATCTAAATTCATTACAAGAAAAAGGTAACTTATCTAAAAATTGCATTCAAAAATGCAGAGCCCGAGCTAAATCTCAGTACAATAAACAAGT
Organism: Trichonephila clavipes; assembly: GCA_019973935.1. Taxonomy (NCBI): domain Eukaryota; kingdom Metazoa; phylum Arthropoda; class Arachnida; order Araneae; family Nephilidae; genus Trichonephila; species Trichonephila clavipes. The sequence continues at coordinate 157,940 of BMAU01020910.1, read as the reverse complement.
TATTGCCAGATTCTGGACCTAGATACAAATTCAAAGCATGGGAATGGCTTAATAGTGACATTTAGCAAAAATATGAAAATAATAGAAGAAACAAATTAAAAAGAGTGTTTACATACTTCCATTATTTTAGGGATACCAGGATTATACAAATTTTAAAAAAATAATAAGTACTTTTATCTAATATTAGAATACGGAGGTAACTTATCTAGGAAAATGATAAATCTATAAAAATATACTATTATTATTCTAAGGAATTTTAAACTTTACAATTTAGAATTTATTTATTCAAATTATTATTAATAAAAATAATTGGGTATTTTTGAGCTAAGCAATATTTAGAGAGATGCTTATAGTTTTTTTTTATGTTTTCTGATTTTTTTGAAACAAGAAATTTATTGCGTGGTATGTAATTAATAATAATATTTCTGAGTATAGAAACATTACATTACTCTCTCAATGTGGTACGTTTATAATATTCAATTTAAATTCTTCTCTATTTTTATCATAAATATATATTAGTAACTATAACATTATTTTTTAATTTAATTTCTATATTAAGAAAATTTCCTTCATAATAGTTTTTTATTGTAGTTCTTTGTATTAAATTAAGATATTGTGGATAAAAAATTAGTGTTAGGTTTTAAATTATCCTACTTGCCAAAAATGATAATATCATACCTATAATGAAAATCGTAATATTCAGAATTATCAATGAAACTATTTTCAAAGTAATGTCAAGACAACTGCTAAGACATTAGCTGGACCACTTTGTGAAAAACCTTAATCTGTTGTGTGTGTGTGTGTGATAATAGTTACCACTATAATATATATAGCTCTATAAAAGGTGACCCAATGTAATAAAGGCACACGTGTGAAAGGGGTTCTTAACTATAAGTCCTCTAGTTAATTAAGATACGTTAAACAAAACAAACATTTACATACATAACTAGATAACTAACATTTGGATTAGAATTGAAAGGGATCCGAGCGCATGTTCGTACTTCCTTACGGTTTGGAAGCTCGGCCATTACTAAAGATTGTTCTACCCGCTAGAGGGCGCGAAAGTCTTTCTATATTTTAATACTTTATTTAAAAGCTATTTTGTAAATAAATTGCTCAAAATCATTATATAATTGATTTTCTAAAAATTTTATTATTATTGGAAATCATTAATCTAAAACCAGTACTTTTATTTATTATATTTCTGAGATTATTGTCTTTTACAATATTGATGTCACCTGTAATAACATGCTGGGGATGTTTTTATCTATCAGTTATTTAATTCATTACAATTACACTTTAAGTTTTCTTGCTTTATAGGTTCATTATAGTTAAAATTTGATCTAGCTATTTTTATTGTATTTGAAAGCTTTTTTTATAGTGATATTAGGAATTTGGAAAGTGTGTTGAAATGTGTTTTAAATATGCTAGAAAAATTAATATTATTATACGATTTATTCTTATAAAATAATGCACAGTATTTGGTATTTTGCATTTATACTGACTTTTATATTATGTTTATGTTTCAAAATTTGTGAACACATGTATTATTATATGTAAAGCAAGATAATATTTTGTTTTATCTGATTATATAGTACATCTTTTGTAATATTTAATACTGTTTTACATAATCCAAACATTGTTGTTGTTGCTAATGCCACCTGTCTAACGTAGTCAGATCGGGGCCCTCGAAATTCATCATAGCAAGGGGCTGGGTGTACGCCTGTCGTTGGCCTTAGCCTTGAGTACCATACGGGTGACATTATTCCAAACATGAATGATTTAATGTGTTTTGTGTTAAAATGGTTATCGAAACTAATACATAAATCTAAAATAGTATTTGTAAGTACATTTTGTCTACTTAATCTTTTAGTTCTAGCCCCTCTAATTTTTCATTTATTTGGTTTTTTTTAATCTCATTATTGTAATAATAATATTGAGCTACATTATTATCAATCTTATAGTGTTGTTGCTCATGCCAACTATCTGACATAATCAGATCAAGGCTCACGAAATTCATCATGGAAATAGGGTAGATGTACGCCTGTCGTTGGCCTTAGTCTTGAGCACCATGCAGGTGACAGTACGATTTAGCTCGGTGAAATTCCTGAAGGGATAATAGAACATTACGATAGATGGTGGCACCATCTATCTCCTCCTCCACAATTTAGGTATAGAACTGACTTGGAGGGGAATTTTCTCCAGTTCTTGTGTAATTCAGCCCACAAGACTTTCAGACCCACTGATTTAACGAGCACGAACTCCGTGTGTACTTGGAGGGTATTTGGTGGTACAGGCATCGAACCCAGGCCTTCCGGTCCGGAGTCCGGTGCTCTAACTACTAGGCTACCCACGGCTATAGCCTTATAGTAATAAAAGTATTAATATTCTAATTTCAAATTAAGAACACTACATTCCATATTAACAATAATAATTAACAGTAAATATATAAATAGCTTTTTTAAGAATGTTAAAATTTGATAAGTGCATTAATAACTTATAAGATTACAAAAATCTGGATTTATTTATACAAAAGGAAAAACGAGTAAAAAGAAAGAAAAATATAATAAAAGAAAATAATATATAGTAAAAAATTTAATCTATATAAGATAAAACGGTTTGACTATAAGCATTTGCTACATAATAACAAGATCTATAAAAGACAGGGAATCCATTTGTCATAATTCTAACACATATAGGCGCTATACATCCACATAATATTCTCTACGAAAGAGAGATGGATAATCAATATTCACACACAAAACTGAAAAAAAAACTGAAATTGCAAGAGAAACTAGACATTAGATTTTAGATGGATATATTAGAATCTAAAAAATAATAGAATTTAAAACATAAAAATAGGGGTGCTACAGTATTATAATTATTGCTGACTTAGGACAACTCTTATATATAAAAATAAATTAACTAATAATATTCAATTTGTATAAAAGTGGGGTTGAACATGTTTCGTTGCCAGCCAACTTTCCCTATTCCATATATATATATATAAATATTTTTCAAATTTTTAGTCGTTAATAAAATACTTTCTATCCATCCATTCAAGTTCAAATACAATTTTTTAAACTTGTAGTGGATGACACTTGATGTAAATACAATTTTTTTTCAAATATTAATTCATTAATTAAATTTTATTTTTTCACTTTTAAATTTATTCTGCATTATTTTTGTTGAAGTTACAACTAGCTGCAACGGATGGCGCCAGTACCTTTTTCTAGCGAAGTAGAAATTGACTTTGAAAAATATGCTTTTATATTACCTGTTTATTACCAATCGAAAAAATGACAGAACAGAGGAGATGAAATTAGTCAACTTTTTTTTTTTTTGAAAATGGGATTTCTGCCATTAAACTCAAGGTATAAAGTCGCAAAGTATTTTGCTTACCAAGTGAGAGAATAATTATCTGTAACTAAGACTTGAAACTCTGACCTTGCCAAAAATGAATTTTACTTCTTCAGGAGATGATGCCACTCGAGCTATTATGGCTGGCGCCTCGGCCATTTTGGTTTCCAATCATGGAGGAAGACAGATGGATGGAGATCCAGCCACAGTGAGTAAGATTTCATTGTGTTAAGGCTTAAACAAAAGATGATTCCGGATTAGCATCGAACTCTGGAACAGATTGCGGAAGTTAATCATCTTTGCTCTGGTTGGATATTGATTACATTAAATAAATGGGTATAAGATTTTGTTCGTAACAATTTATTTTTAAATTAAATTTTGTTATACGGGTCATAGTTACGAAATCAAAGATTTGTGCTTATTGCCCTTTACACACACATTTAAAAAAGAAAAAAACCCTAAAAAATCATTCCGATCATTTTAAAATTTTGCATGCATTTTGCTTTGTACAATGTATACAGATGATTTAAAAAAAATAACTTACATAAAAGAATAATATACAGGTTAACTTGTGACGGGGCTTTATCGCGCCTTCTAGCTATAAACCATCTTGGGAAATCTTTAGGGTTAGAATGGCAATTTTTTCCAACCAACTCAAGAAGAGAACATGATTGCGCAGATTACGAATGTGCATAGAATGGAGCTTTAGTATTAGCGTGTAGGTTCTATGAGGAGGTCTAATAATGCTAGCGAGGTTCTAAGAGAAGAAAATTCTAGGAAGTGCTAGAGGAGATCTATGATTGTTAAGTGAAGTTCTAAGAAGGAGAGTACTAAGTGGGTTCGAAGACGAAGGTTATCCATTTGCCGGATCAAGTTGGATAAAGGATTCTATTGACGATATAAGGATTGTAGCTGTTCGACGTGGAATAGCGGTAAGATGGATTATATTAAATTTAAATACTAGAGCGGATTCTAGTAAGTTAGGGAATCATCTATAAATATAGATTCGGTGGTTGATCGCGCTGTTTGATAGAATTGCATTTTATGTCTCATCACTGCTGATCATAAGCCTCCTAGACTTGTGTTGCTTTGCTGAATTAACTAATCTTAGTATAGAATCTCTAAGTGGTCAATATTGCATCCCCTCAAACATAGGTCACGTGGATGATGAAGAGGTGATATACCCACAGCCAAACTTGTCATTGAGCTCATTTTTACTGCGCAACTAGCATTGTATGGAACACATAATTGTGACGGCCCCTTTTTTTTATTCTCCACGCTGTATCGCACTGAGGACACAGCCAAAGATAGGTTGGCTGGGAGGTAATGGTTACTCCTGGCGAGTCACGTGTTCAAGTCCTCATAGTAGAAGAGCTGATGCACGGCTCAATTGGTCGCGGCGTGCGTTGCCATGGTGAGTTGGTTTGGAAAGTGAGGAGTCAGTTCTAGTGCCGTTCTCGCCTGTGGCGTAACGGAAAATAATTGGGCCCCCCGCAAGGTCAGATCTTGGGCCTCAAGCCGTATATATATATATGTATATATACAAAGAATTGCAAAACCATAACATAATGTACCTTTATACATCACGTAAAAGTATTTAAATATTAAACTTCTAACTGAATATAAAATCAACCTGTGTCTGAGTAAACAAAGTAAATAATGTTTAACATTAGAGAGTATTTATAGTATTTAAAAAATGGAAAATCTAACAACGGTCGACTGATAACTTGGTAACTTAAATAAAAACGATGCACTAAGAAAAACACAAACACTGTAAAATAATATTTTCGATTTCAGATCCTCATAATAGAAAAAAGGTATCACTCACCAAATTCTACGTTTATGAATCCCGGGATGAGCTTGACCTTAAGTTCGATAAAATTCTAGCATAAATTGTCAAAAAGTCAAAGACACAACTATTGTTACTAATAAGAAAGCATGGACACAAAGAAGAATGCGCTCGCAGTACCACTCAGGTTGAACTACAAAAGTAACTAGTTCGTTGGGTTGTTCGCGACACACACTACTGGCTAATATACAACACTACACTCAAGAAGTAAATCACAAAAAAAAGCGATTGACGTCTCACATTTTTCTTAGCAAAGTCGGTTATTAATTCATACAATTCAATTTTTCTTGCTTCTTGTTGTTCAATACTTATCAAAGACAAATAGGAGAGCCTCTCTTCTGACATCGTGTACAACGTAGATAATTTTTTATTAATTTTAATTTAGAAAATGACCTTTCCGCCATTGCAAAAATAACTGGAAGAGTCAAAAACAATAAAACTGCAATACATACAACTGGTAAACTTGGCGCAGCAAACTTATTTTGAATCATCAAAATATTACCTAAATCTTTTATCGAATTCAGCTTAATTAAATCTTCACTAAAAACTGCTTTTAGAGACATAATTTGATTTGGAAATTCACTAGATAGGTCGAGGCTACAATACTTTTTGAAGATTACTGAAAAGCTCCTTCCTTTGGCATCTTTTTGGAAATTACCTTTTGGTTGGTATGGGCCCAATTTTAAAATGTATTTCCTTAAATCTGCATCTATGGGCGTACCTACATAATGTGCAAAATCATTTCCAATCAATTTTGTTTCTTCGTTTTCATTTTCCGACTCCTTTTCTTTAGATAGAGTATATCCTTATTAGTTGAAGTGTCCGAAACTGTGTTTTTTTCTTGTGGATTAATTTTCACTTCCAGGATTTTTTCATCAAGTTCTTTGGCATTACTACTACTAGCACTTGCACAAGATGAACTTGCGGATATAAAAAAGTTATCCAATTTTGCATATTTGCTATTAATATTATACTCCTTTTCCTTTCGAATTTTTCGTTTTTGAGAACCACTCAAAGTTTTTTTAACTCCCCTCATTTTAGGGCCACGTTTCATCTTGTCTTATTAACAAAATAACAGTTTAAGAACCAGAACAATTAATTCCGTTTACAAAAAACAGTTATAATATTACAAGAGAGAAGTGAGATCAAAATGTTTTAACAGCGAAGGAACACTCCCTATATTGAAGTGTATTGAATAAATAAATATATATGTTCTAAAAACAATTTTGTGAAACATTTCTCATTATGCTTTATTTGATTGAATACTCATAAATCTACGGAAATTTCTGTAGGCATATGGGTTTCGAAATCATAAATCTAGATCATATAATCATTTAAAATGCTCTCTGTGCGTTTTCAAGTACCGCAATACTATTTTTCATGAAAAAAGCATAACAGATGTACATTATTTACGAGTTCGCTAAATGAAAATGAAATACATGGGGGGAGGAAGCTAAAGACGCCAATAAGTTACTTTGCTACTTCAGTAAAAAGTAACGTCTTTTTTCTCCCTACCGCTAACATGAAGGATACTAAAAAAGTATCTCTTTCATCGCGGGGATTACAGCAAATTAAAATGTTTTTTTTTATTTGGTTATTGGATCTAAGATATCTAATAAGCGATCAAAGTTTTGATTTTGAATGATGTTCGATCGCCAATTTGAAAATCGCTTAAAAATTGGATTTAAAAAATGTAAAGCTAATTTTGTGAAATTCTGCGTTAATGGCGTCAGTCTAGCTTTACCCCCCCCCCGCAGTGCGGGGGTTGCGGGGATGTACGTTACGCCACCGGTCCTCGCCATTTGTGACTGGGGTCCCAAAATATGAGGTTTACCACCAATATCCTTCGTGTTGCTTCGTCGGATTGATTGATTGATTGAATATTAACGTCGCACTGTTCAGGTACACGAGGGATTTTGGCAACGAACCACGTCAATTTGAACACGGTCAAGTGCCGTGGACGGTACCTGAGCTGATATCCTCCTCTAACAACCACACCAACGGGAGACGTTTCTGCTCTCGACAGATTTACACCCGCCCTACACGGCGGGTCTTTAGTGGTACAGGGATATATCTCGTGACAAGGCAAGAAACGATCCGATACCTTGACCACTCGGCTACCGCGGTCCGTTGCTTCGTCAGAGGTGCGACTTTCGGAAAAATTGTTAGCGTGAGAGTTAAAAAAATCAAGCAATTTATTTATTTACATCGCTGTCATTAATTGCATCATATACGTTTAAATAGAAGTTATTCATACAATTAATAATTTCATTAGTTCAGAATATGTTAGGGGAGGCAGCACAACCATTCTGTTGGGTGTTTTCTACGGACTGACTTCTCTACTGTGGAGGTGAGGTGTTTCATGTCTGATGTTTGAAATTGCATTTGAGGTTTCAGCTTGCACGTGTGTCCAGCAGTTGGGTTCCTTATGGTCATCGGTTTCGGCGTGGTGTCCCCCGCAGGAAAGGAGCAAGTATGTGGTTACTCTGAATCCCGCTTCGAGATAAACAATAGAATGGGCAGCTCTTAGACGGAGAAAATCGAATGCTTTGAACGATATCAACGGTACAGCTTGTGTGAAAATAACAATGGATGAAATTATTAACATATTTATCATTCCACAATACTTGAACAGACGAAATACAACAGATATATATAAAATGGTTTTTGATTGTTTAGATTTGACGAGATGCTATTTTCGAGTGAATGATACCATGTTTCCCATGTTGGACTATGAAATGAGTTTCAAGGAAGGCATGATATAATTCAATTTTCTTAAATGCAGTAGGGAATACGAACAGTGGAGGGAGTGGATGTTTGGTTAGTTATAAAGAGTATAGAAAACTCTATCCTATCATTTAGTACCCTCCTCTTTATATCAATGCCGAAAATTTAAATATTGATTTACTTGGTATTTTGAGGAATAATCCTAGAAAACACATAAATTTTACTTTTTTAATGTGAGAAGTAGAAAAATGCATATTTATAATAGAAAATTTGAAAGAGTTTGCCAACGCTATAAGGTGATTTATACTTGCAAAAATGATTTCGCATCCTTTTGGTATTGATGAAGAAAAAAAAGGAGAGATATCAGGGACTCTCCGGAAATGGTTTTGAACCGCCATAAAAGGATCAATATGATACGAAAAACAAACTTTTGAGAAATACAAAAGATCCAGTTCAATCATCTGATGCATCCACAAAACGATAAATTAAGACTACACATTACCCTTTTACAAAAAAAATTTTGGGAGACAGTTACAGTAAAAATAATTTATGTTTTATATTTAGATTATATTACTACTAAGCTGATTCTGTAAGTAAGAAGTCCGTTTGACTAGCCATTATTTAAAATTTTCAAAAAATTAGGAATTTTTGAAGTTTGAAAAAACTTTTATAAAATACTCAATTTTAAAAATGTTTTAGTCATTTTAAGTTATTTATGTTTGTTAGGCTATTGCAAACAAAAGTTAGTATGGATTTGAAAATCTGTTCCCCCTTCTTGAATTTTAATAATTATTTTTCTAGAAAAACCTGTAAAAATCATGAAAATTTTTAAAATATCGACTTTAGCATTTTTTTAGAAAAATAACTACTAGAACACACTCTCTCTCTCAGCCCTATAAATCCATACTAACTTTTATAAAACATACGTTTAAAAGTATGTACAAAAAATTTCAAGGCTCTATCTTGAACAGAAAAAGACTTACGGATTAGAAAACACGTATACCTTCAAAATTGAAAGTCTGAGAAAAACGCATTTAAAGTTAATGAAGTCATCAAATAAAAACTTATAATGCCCATAAAGATCTAATTTTTTTAATATGTTGTTTTCCAATATGTGGTCTACTACCTTAAAACACTATTTTAATTAAATATGACTGAGAATAATATTTTTAATTCAAAATATTATATATATATATATAATATTGATAGCAATTGTTAAGATGACAGTTTATACAGATTAACCTGAATCTAATATTTTCACAAAAGTTTTGAAACAAAAAGCATTTATGTGCAAATAATAATGATACTAACTTAAGCTATAAATAGCCAGGTTTGTTCATAAAATTTTTTTTTTCAGTTTTAAAGTGGGGCAGTCTTAGCTCGTGTCACACGACTTTGTGAAATCCTAAAATATAGTATGTTTAGCATATTGTAGTTGGGTACATCAAGAAACTATTCAGTGATGTCTGCAGCATTTGCATTCAGAAGACTTGTATTCGGAAGTCTAATTGCAGTATCCGCTGACGACTGATTTTTAGATGCATCGTTTTCAGTGTAGTATTCCATCCCTTCCAAATATTGCTTCTTACAGTAACCTGAGAACGCTTGGGTCAAGCCATTTTTTCTACAGGAAAAATGAATGAAAACTTTTAAGTTATATAAACTATTTTTAAAGCAAAAATCGGCCATGAAATTAATCTTAATTAATTAATTATGAGAACTCAAATAACTCAAAACATAATCAAGCAGAAAAATTTTAGTAATGAAAATTGGAATTAATGACCATTTCACAATAAAAAAAGCTCAAAAATATTTTCAAATAATTCAATATAAGAGTGAGAAATTGCTTTAAAATTAAACCGAAACCAAAACCATAGCTCATAAGACTTCAAATATCTTAAAAACTAATTTGCTAACAGGTCTGAAATTTGGTGGCAAGCTTCTTAGGAATATGGGCCACTAGAAAACGCAAAAAAAAATCTGTAAGATTAAATTTTTAGGATACTGTGTAATCTTAAAAAGTAAAAGTATACTGTTTAATGGCAAAGTTTTCCTATCTTAATATAGGGGCTGCGGTAGCCCAGTGGTTAAGGTATCCAACCATGGCAGGCATGTCATGAGTTCGATCCCAGTACCACTAAAGACCCGCCGTGTAGGGCAGCGATGCACGTTAAATCTGTCGAGAGTTGAAACGTCCTCCCGTTGGTGTGGTGTGGTAGTTAGGAGAGGTGGGTGCCAGCTCAGGTGTCGTCCACGTCACTTGACCATGGTTCAACAAAATTACGTGGTCCGTCGCCAAAAGCCCTCGTGTAGCTGAACAGTGCGACGTTAATATTAACTCACTCACTCACCCTATCTTAATATAAAAGAATTGATAATATGGAATCCTCAAGAGTATTTGAAAGCTGTTAATAATCGTTATTCAAAACAAACTCATTTACCTTTAAGTGAAAAAATAACTACTTTCTAAGAAAAATACTTAATTTAAGAAGATGGTAAATATGAAGGAAAAGGCAAAGTAATTAGTAATATCAATTATCCTAAAGACAAAAAAGATGCAGTTACTAAATGTCATTTAGATTACCACTGTATAGCATGGAATAAACAAAATAGGTACTATTTTGTACATAATGATGCACACATTTTAGGAATCAAAGATCCGATGAGCGATAGTGATGCATTCAATAAAAAATACTTTAAAAGTAACCTGGGTCGAGGTCTGTAAGAGGAAACCATTCTCCCTATTAACCCATTTTTTTGTTGTATTCTGCAATAGCTGCTTCATAACTTCCAACCCCGATGAGTGTTACGCACTATCATGTGTATTTATTTCATCTTGTTGAATAGTTATATATATCCAACCCTAAGTATACACCAAATTCCAATAAAATCTGTCCAGTAGTTCCAAAGGTAAGGGACCCAACGAAAAATTTCGAATACCAGTGTATTTCGGGCAGCATCTTTTAACCCTTTATCTACCGCATTATAATTTACTGCAGTTTTTTTTTCATGCACTATTTTTTTAATCACTTCACTGAAAATTAAAGGATATACATAAGCAAACTAATCAACATTGATAAATTTAATCCGTTATAGCTAATTAATTAATTAAACATATTCACTGTTTACTTAAAATAAATAGTCAAATCATTTTCAAAGGTCTTCAGTAATATACAAAAATATAAGACACTTTTCTTTTGACCTTAACTACTTTTTTCGGAACAAAAATGACAATCTTCACAATCCAATCAAATGTTAGCTGAAAACTCAATTTCTGCTATAAAACTATTCGCCTTCCCGGCTAAAATACTCATCATAGAACTTGTGTAGACCTATATCTTGGAAGAGTGGATCTAAAGAAATATTCCTGCTAAGTATCATCAGAGTATTCGTTAAAATGGTTACTCTACATAATTTTAAAGAGAGAGTGGTACTTGTAAGTACCGTCGGTAGATAAAGGGTTAAAACAATTGTTTGCTACGTCAATGTGGAATGATTAGCTGAGTTGCCTCAAAGTGAAAATAATTCTCTTTTTCTTACAATGCAAATCGTATCTTTATTACATAGTTTCTGGCATATTTTTTTTTGTATGTATGTATCTTAATGTTGAAAAAAATTAGGTGTATTTAATTCCTAGTTTATATAGTAAATTGTATAATTCCAAACTTTTACATTTAGAGAAAAAAACCCAGTCAGATATTCTACTACTGTACAACACAAAATATTTAAGAAACTGCAATAATTTCTATTAATTCTGTCACATTTATGCACAAAGTGATTTCGAGTGTGAACTCGGAATAGAGATAAGTTTTAAATTGAATTGAATTCAAAGTGTGTTTCGAACTTGCCTGTACAATGTAAAATATAAAAAAATTTTGAAAAGTTCACTACATTGAAATTTTTCCCAAACCTTAATGCACTATTTATACGAAGATTTAATAACAACTGAGCGATGGATGCGAAAAGAATAAGAACAATAAACGTTTGATACAATTGTCAAGATATTTACGCGTAAGAAATACTATTCTTAAACGAAAATAAAAAATATTAATTAATGTATTATGTACACATTAATTACTTTATGCATATTATATAAATATATATAAATTCAATCATAAATGTGTATTTACCTTCTAAAATTTCAATTGCATTGTTATCTATTCTTGAACTTTTTTCGGTTAGGAATACTAATACGTGAAATATGTACTTTTGGTTATACTTCAGTTACCTTATTTTTCAAAACCATACACCCTTGCACAAATATTTTGTCCCATTTTAAATCCAAATTACTCTGCCTACAACAGCTGTTTAGCCTTCAGCTGTAGCGTGCAAATGTGGTAATTTTCTCTTACGTCCTTCCCTTTAATCCCATGGTGATTAAATAAAGATAATACTGTTGAAATGGAGGCCGTGTTTTAGAATATTAACACATTTTTTTGGTACATTTAACATGCGCCATTTTTTTCTATGTTGGTAAAATGGATTAGATAGCTTGCTTTCATTAAAGTTTTAGCTGATTTCGTAAAATGGAGAAGTCATCTAGAGGGAGAAGACAGCTAAAAAGAAAAGAAAATGCGGAGCTCGATAATATTATTTTGAGCTTTTTCTGCTGCAAAATATTCAGATTTATTTCCTTACTGTTGTCAAAGGAATTTAATTTTAATATAAATTATCTTAAATATTTAACATCTACACTCACACACTAAATTTAAACATTTAGTGAGAATTTTTTTAAAGAATAAAAAGAGGTACAAACTTTGTAACTTAAAAGATTTAGGGAATTCAACAATTTGAAATAAAAAATATTGCTTTTTTCCAACTCATAATATTAATTCACTCTCTTCCTATATATATATATATATATATTGTTCAAAATTTCAATCGTTAATAAAATACTTTCTGTTCATCCGTCAAGTTTAATTTTTTTAAAACTTGAAGTGGATGACATTTGATGCCAATACAGTTTTCATCAAATATTAATTAATTAATTAAATTAAAAAGTGAATAAATAATAACAATCAAGAATAATAGCTCAGCAGCATATATAGAGAGGAAAATCGCTCGTTGTGTCCCCGTAGCGCAATGGATAGCGCGTCTATGCAATCCAAGGGTCCTGGGTTCGAATCCCACCTGGGATAGCCAAATTTCTGAGAGTGTGATCTCTTTTTTACTGTACTATTTAATTAGGATAGTTAAATTTAATGAATGATTAAATAGTAATAAATAAACAAAAGTAGTCCAACATCCTATATTGAAAAGAAAATGGAAAATTGCAAGGAAAACCGCTTTTTATTTTATCACTTAATATTGTGATTCTACCATATGTATAAACGTATTTATATTAATTGTTGCTATCAGCTTAGTTTTTTTATATTGCTTGTTTACATTACCATTACACTTTTCAAAGAGGGAAATTTTATCAGTTGTGTTTTTTTGTCTTCAAAGTTAATAGCTTGAGTTTCTAAAAAGCCTACTATTATCAATCTTTACAAATGTTGAGTTTTAATAGAAAATATAATGCTTTATTTTTCATAACGCATCTTTAATTTGTGATAATAACAGTCAATCCGCAGTGAGTAAGAATTGCAGTAATGTCACTCTGTAAGGCAACACGAAGCCTATTGGTGACGAACATCGTAATTTTGAGCCTCGGTAAGGTGACGAGGACGACATTTGTGTTGTCACCCCCTTTCAGAGCTTCCACGCCACGACGACGGGAGAGCTTTAAGCTAGATATATTTAACCCTTTTACATCACGGATTTTCAGTGGCTCTGGAGCTGTAATTCATTAGAGTCCTAGAACACAACTATTCGTGTCCAGCGAATATTTGACCCCTTGGCAACCTTCACAAAACCTTAAAACACTTTCACCTTCCATTCTCCGGTTAGGGAACGCTACACTTGCGGGTCTGGGTTAAATCTTGGAACTTTTGACGCACACATCAACAGATGGATGATAATTCATTCTCTCTCTTTCAGATCAATGCTCTACCTGGAGTGGTGGACGCCGTGAATAGAATGTTTCCTCGCAGGGACGTCTTCTTGGATGGGGGCATAAGACGAGGCACAGACGTCTACAAAGCCTTAGCACGAGGAGCCAAGATGGTTTTCATTGGAAGGCCCGTAATCTGGGGACTCGCTATGGATGTAAGTCTCGTTTTGAATTGTATGCACAGCTGTATAAATATGCATCACTATGAAAAAATCGTCAGAAATACACGAAATTTGTATTTCACGTGTAAGTAAACGACTGAGTCATTCAATCGGCGGTACTAACAATAATAGACCGAAACAATCGAATGTGTACGCAATGTTTGTAATTCATTTAGAGGCATTAGAAGTGATCATTTTATCATACTACATTTAAAGAATTACGAAAGATATTTAAAAGAGAGTGAGTGTTTTTTTTCTCCATTTTGCTTTGTACTATAGAAATTTGAATTTCCAAGACAGACACTAGATGTTGCAGCTGAAAGGAATCCCACCGAGGGCGCATCAGGGCCGGGATTAACAGCAAGTTTCTGTTTGTAACCTGTGGATATGTATTGCACAAAATAAGACAAAACATTTCTGCAAGGACTAGTAATAATATGGAGAGTAATTCGCTCGTACAATATTATTTTTAGAAATTTAATTTAAACAGATTGACTTTTTAAAGCAATCGAGGGATGGGATATTTGAAAGCTGGTTTTTATTGTATAATAAACAAGGTTTAAATCATAAATAAAATTAATTTTTTAAAAAAGTGCATACTATTTGAATAAGCCATATACTAAAATGGAATGCTGCCAACGCAATTATGGATAACATTACATAAAAGCTAGTTACTGTAATTATAGCTTCTTTTTTTTTAGCTGGCAGACTCGTTTTGAAACAAGAACTAATTTTGAAATTTCTACTTTTAAATTTTTCACTGTACCATCATAACGAGTTATTAAAATGTTTGTTTCTCCTTTTTATTCTTAAAATGGGTTTATCTTGTTGCAAATAGAGAAGCATTGTTAGTTACAAAAATTCTCTTTATTTTTATTTGTTATAACTTTGTTTGAAATAGACTACTCGTGAAATATTTCTTAACTTAATTTCAAAGTCATCTTTACTCTTTTTTAAACTTCTTAATTATTTTTATGGTAATTAAAACCTTTAAAAATGTGTAAATTGGAATAGAATTGTGAAATTCATTTTGTTACTATATCAAAACAATTTTTTTTACATTCTTACAGGGGGCATTTGGTGTGAGAGATGTTCTTACTACTTTAAGAGACGAGTTCAATGAGACGATGCTTTTATCAGGTAAATAAATATTAAGCGCATTGACTAATAATTATTACTTAGAATAAGAGGAAAAGAAGCATTTGTTACATTATTTGTGTCATATTGATTGTTAAAATATAAATTTTGTTCCTTTAAAAATATATTTTCATAGTTTCAATAAAAATATGTATAAAAAATATATTTGAGAAAAAAATCTGACTTTTTAGAAATGTAGATAAAATTTTCTATCCAATTTCCATTTCGATAACTTAATGTAAAAGCTAAACTGAATTTATATAAGCCAAAATGACTCCCAAAGAAAAGAAATTTAAAGGAATACAGTTAATTCTTATAAGAAATTATGTTTATAGTCGGCCCTAAAATATATTCATATATTTTATATCTGTATCAACAACATTGCATTTCTCAGATTAATTTCACCAAGAAAATGGATTATCTATAAATAAATTTAAATCTGAAAAAACTTGACAAATAATTGTCTTTCCTTCTTCTAAGTTTTGGTAAAACTTTAATTTACTTAAAAGGTCCATGAGACTTAACAAGAGTTTATTTCTAAGCAAAATTTATTTCTTAGTTTTTGAATAGATTATAACCATAAACAATTATGCATAGTAATTCTACAAATATATTATTTAAATTTTTATCCCAGATATATTTCATGTAATAGAATCAAATTTATTTTTGATAACACACGAAATATATAAATTGATGAAATCATATAATATATCGTATTTTCTTGAAAAGAACTTAAGCCCTTGTATTGATATTCTTTTCCAAAATAGGATTATTTTAAGCTTAAGCTTGTTTTTAAGGAATATTTCCTTTTCTGTCTACGATACATTTCATTCGTGTATTTTAGGTAAATGTGTAAATTAAATAAGTATTCCTTTTTGTTTGTAAATTTACTTTTGTCAAACTATCTCATTTTTTTTAGTTGTCATCAGCATTTGATGTATAAAAAGAACTCATCTGATTGACAACCTTATCTATTATTTTTTTATGTAAAGTACACAATACCAAATGTCTTGAAAAGCAATATAAATGTCTGCTGTGTTTTATTTAAGCAATGATATTACAATGACAAACGTAGATTTGGCCACAGGTGATTCAGTAGTGGCAAACCACACAACAAATGACTTTAAATTTTTCATTAATTTTTAAGAAGGAAAATCAATGTATTTTTCTTTAAATAAACACTACATTTATTCTTAAGAATGGGTTTTGATTTATAAGTGTTTGGTTGGGTTTTGATGAGTGTTAGTATGTGACGTCACGAGATGAACAAAATTTATTCATATTCTATAGTTGGTAGAGCCTCCTCCAGAAACAATTGCAGCCTTTACTCACACTTTGCATAAGTGTTGGGAGGAGGGAGAGGTGTACTTCTTTCCATTCGGTTTCGAGAACACGTGAAAGTTCATTCGCTGATTTCGGACGGTTGTTGCACCCCTTAATTCGGTGGTCCAATTCATCCCAAGAGTTTTCTACAGAATTCAAATCCAGTCTAGTTGGTTGACCCCCTTATCATTACACCAATCCATGTTGGACCTCGCGATATAACAAGTAGCGTTATCATCCTGGAAGTAACAATGATCCAGCCGAACAAACTTCCACGGCGTTCTGTCTAGAATAGTGGAGTAGGAGTCAGTGTTGAGCATAACATAAATTGGGATCAAGGGTCCATACCACAAGAAACATCGATCCTGCATTCTGGCAAAAGGCGTTCTCCAGGCATACATCAAACCGAGACTCAGTTATCCAATTGGTAGATCTTGAACCTTGATTAGTCATTACAGAGAACCTGTGTTTCCCTTCATCCACGGTCCAATTTCAAAGGACTTTGAACCCCTTCAGCCTATCAGCAATAACTCCATAGAAACCAAGCAAATGTTCTTTCTTTGCAAGTGTTATTTATTGAAACAACAGTCCCTGATTGTTATTGGTACTGATTGATTGATTGATTGAATATTAACGTCGCACTGTTCAGCTACACGAGGGCTTTTGGCGACGGACCACGTAATTTTGAACCATGGTCAAGTGACGTGGACGACACCTGAGCTGGCACCCCCCTCTCCTAACTACCACACCACACCAACGGGAGGACGTTTCAGCTCTCGACAGATTTAACGTGCATCGCTGCCCTACACGGCGGGTCTTTAGTGGTACTGGGCTCGAACTCGTGACCAGGCAAGCCACGATCCGATACCTATACCACTCGGCTACCGCGGCCACTTGTTGTTATTGGAACATCTGTAGTATGTGGGTCATCGGTTTGGTGAGTTTTTTCCGAATTTCTCTGGACAGCACTCGTCGATATCCGTTTCGTGGGTCTGCCAGTACATTCTGACAATCACCACACACCTTCCACTTTGTAATCATAAAAAAAAATCATTCTCGATTTTGGAATGTTTAACTGAGTAGACAGCTCCCTTAAGAATAGGCCATTTCTATGATATCCGACAACTACATTTTTCGAAAACAGCGAGCTCTGAATTTAGTGACATCTTAAATGCATTTAACATCAATTCTGCACACGATATTTAAGTGTAGAAGGCGTAGCGTAGATCAGGACCGCAGATATTCTCATTTGAATGGGTTTTCAAATACTTATTGATAGTTAGTGAATAAGGAAATGTGTAGTGAAATGTGGATCGTTTGAAAGCAGATTTGAGCTGCCTATCGGTGGCTCAAAAATTCAAGCTTTGGATAATCAGCTCGAAAGGATTGATTTGATTGCGCATTAGGATCTCGCTTTGAAGCTATTCTAAGGCTCGTAATTTTGAACCCCGGTTAAGTGACATTTATGTCCTCTCAGCTGGCCTCCTTTGTCTTAAAGTTCCGCACCACGTCAGCATGCGGTCTTTGAGTTTCGACACATTTAATGTACCTCACTCCCTCAACACAGCGCGCTTCTTGTGATGCTATGACTTTAACCAAGAGCTCGACAAAGCAGGGCACGAGATAGAACCAAGACCGATTGATTTGCTAACGGGGACACAGCTAGAAAGGAATGATGCTCCTTAAAATCAATTAAGATCCTAAACTCTGACATTGGGTTATAGTATTCCGTTTAGAAATAATTAGGTTTTTTTCTTTATTGGTAGCATTTTCTTGCAATAAATTAAACCGGGAGAGGTCGCTCGAGGCACAAATCACCCCAGGCTCAAGAAATCTTCAATCCCGGGAAAACTGTTTATTAGTTACCAATGACCTTTCCCCATATATGAGAGTCTTCAAGGGAAATAAAATATATTTGTCACATCCTCTCCCTTTTTGTTTGAGAGGGACAAACGTTTTTTACAATCTTTAAGTACTTGGGTACATTTTTCCCCTGTGATACTCATGTGATTTGATTGCAGTGTTTTACAACTAGTTATGGTTTATAAATGTAAATGAATAGAATACAAAAAAATAAATCTGCTTCTGTTATCTCTATCGCATGAAGTTCAAACTGATCCAGGAAGAGGAGAACCTGATGAAATAATGAACGTTAATAATGACAGCGAAAGTAAATTTGAGAAAAACGAGGAACATGAAACGTTTGAGTCGAAAGGAAAACTTTCAGATGCTACCTAAGAACGACACCAAGAAAGAATGAAACCCCACACGTGATCCCTGTCAAAAAGACTCAAGCAAGCAAAAGCTTAACACGCAGCATGTCGATCAAAGGACAACAAAATACCCTTTTACCTGCAAATATTATTCCTGTAATGTTAGCATAAAGTGTCTGTGATTTGTAATCTTTATTAAACATTTCATACATATTTATGCAGTTTTATGGGATTTTTTTTTCTCAAATAATCATAGAAAGTTCTTAGGTATAGATATACTTTTTCTCAGTTAAATTATTCACTGGAATTACAATTTTTATTGTGTAGAATAAAAATAATGATATAAGAAGGATTGGGGTAACTCTGTGAAACTGCGCAACCACTCACGTCAGTGCCCCCTCCCGCGATTTCTCCCAGCTTAAATCGGCCGCGGTAGCCGAGTGGTATAGGCATCGGATCGTGGCTGGCTTTGTCACGAGTTCGAGCCCAGTACAACTAAAGACCCGCCGTGTAGGGCAGCGATGCACGCTAAATCTGTCGAGAGCTGAAACGTCCTCCCGTTGGTGTGGTGAGGCAGTTAGGAGAGGGGGGGTGCCAGCTCAGGTGTCGTCCACGTCACTTGACCATGGTTCAAAATTACGTGGACCGTCGCCAAAAGCCCTCGTGTAGCTGAACAGTGCGACGTTAATCACTCACTCACCCCAGCTTAAATCAATTAAGAACAAATGTTTTAAAAATTACATTTTGTATATATGGTATAAAAATTAAAGAAAATAAGTAATACCCGTTATTTTGCTTTATATTTATTTTCAATATTATTACTCAACAATTTGAAATCTGCGCAAATGATTTTTGAAGAATAAACTGCACATGTGCATTTGCTGGTGTCATTCATAGGTTTGATTGATGGATAAATTAACAAGCGACGCGATGGCTATCTGAGGGTAGATCTCGCAATTTTTCTAATTTTGGAGATCTCTGAATGGGATGTTAAAAGAATGTATCGATGCTACATATATAATTCTTTCCTTTTCTAGATAGAAGAAATAAACTCGAAAAGAATCATATTTCCTTAAAAGTGTAATGTTGAAGGCAACCATCTCATGTTCGACCTTGCCTTTGAGAAATGGCTCAAAATTATGATTTGTTTGGTTGTATTGATTGAGGAGAATGGATTTCAGGCTAAAATATTTTTGTTATTTTAGGGAGTTGGAAATCTGTCTCTCTCTCTATACCGACAATGTTAAATTGGCTGTTTTTGATGTACCTTTTCTCAAAAGCTGTTATATGTACATGCTTGAAATTTTGCATACAATTAAAGTACACCTTTCTAATTATACTTAAATGAGCTTTTAGCTAATTTTGAATTTTTTAATAAATTATAAAATATTTTATGAAATATTGCGAAAATCGACGCATTTTTCACATAAAAAATTTGTAAAAAATAAATTTTTGAGTTGTTTACAAAAAGCACATTTCAGCATATATTAGACATCATTGTAAATATTTCATAAAAAATTTACATACCTATGAACAGTAGTTTCTCAGAAAAGGTACATCGCACATTAAATCATTTACATTTTGAGATAAATTGATTTTAATATATACAGTGAGACTTCTAATCGGCTACGAAATAAAAAAAATTAAAGGCTCCATTTAAAAAAAAACATACATGCTTTGGTTTACATCAGACGTTACACTTATAAGCAAAAACGAAGTACCTTGTTTACGTTTTTCGCCATTCAAATGGGCGTTGCCTAGTTTCAACGATTACTTTAAAATAGGTTTTAAGGGATTCTAATTACCCTAGAGGTTGAAGTAAGGTATTTTTAGAAAGGTTAAAAATCTATACTATTTGAAAATGTAAAAATCTCAAATTGTCAAAAAATAAGAGTTCAGCTTTCCAACAGCCCTTAATGTGATTAATGTTTTTAATATTTTTCAGGTTCCTCTAATCCCAATGAAATCAGAAGAGAATCTCTCATCCCCAAAATACCTATCATTGGATGAGCACTCTATCATCCTCTCTAAATAGTCACTTATGCAACTCTGGGAAAATAGTCACAAATAAATGGATAGTAGAACCTCTATATATGATATCAGAAAATGTTATAGTTTATTTATTGTTTTCATAATTTGAATAAAAATTCGGAATGGGTTTGCAGCGTACATTATTTTGTGTTCATATGACGAATTAAGTTCTGAGTGAAATTCTGTTTCGGTGTACCCATTGGTGACGTTTTGCAAAATGTACTAAGATGGTGCCAAAGCGTGATTTTTAAACCTGAAGTCATTGCAACATGTAACACAGCGCTTCTCAAACTTTCACCATTCGCGACCCAACGTTCAATCATAATTTTCATCGCGTCCCCTTCAAAACAAATAACAATGCATTGAATTAAATTATGTTACACTTTGACGTTAAAGAAAAGTGACGATTTTAACCTCTCAAGTTCCACTGGCGTATATATACATATCACTCAACCGGTGCTTTAAATGCCCCTGACGTATATATACGTCTCTCCGAAGTACAATCTTTTCTGTGCACTGTAATCTATACAATTATTCCGAAAAGCTTTGGAATGCAATTAAAGGACCTTGACAGTGTTTGTGAAGGATCTACTTGTTTCAGAAGATTTGCTTATTTTTATTCATTTTCCTTCCTTCCTCCTTCCTAATACATCACATGCGCGCGCCTACGTGACAAATAGAGGCATTGATTAGCGAATCACGTTACTCCTAATTGCAAGTTACTTAGAAACGTACAAATGATCAAGAGAAATGTTCATGTTTAGATATATTTTAAGCCCACGGGGTCAATTGCAATGATTAAACTTGTTCTTAATTTAATACTGTTAAATTAATTAAAAAAAAATGTGCAGTATTTATAAGGTGTATTATATCAGTGTAAATATTAATTTAATTTTTTAATATGGCAAAACGTATTGTTTTACTTTCAATAAAATAGCTTTTTAAATAATATTTTGCTTTCGACCTTTCTACGTGCTCGCGCCCCACAGTTTGAGAAACGCTGATGTCACACGATGGCATCTTCCTTGAAAATCAGTGCTGATGTGATGAATAGCGTAACATAAGGTCTAATTTTGTTAAAAACACAAGGGAGAAGATAAAACATCAACAAAAAGTCACTGACAACAGAACAATCGCAACAGGAAAAAAAATCGCAGAAATCGCAAAAGAATAATCAACAGAAATAGAAATCACAATAGAAAAAAAAATCACTGAGCTTGTTAAGAATTTTCTCATTTTTGATAGCATTTCCAGTTTAGCTAGCTTTAAAAAAGAATTAAATGTAGTTTTCATTTGCTGCTTCACCACTTTCAATCTCAATGCAAGATTTTCTACATCTTTTAAAAGACAATTCCAATTTAAATAAATAAATAAATAAATAAAAAAGATGAGCGTTAGACAGTGTTTCTCGATTTGAAAAAAAAAATCCTCAAATTTCGGGCTGCTATATAGCAGTAGTGTTACCCGACATTACGGCTGTCATTTTGGCGTATAAATTGCTATTTATGAGTCCAAATAGTATTTTTCATGGAAAGGTTTAAAAGAACAGGATTCAAACGAATTGTCTATAGAAAGTGTAATATTAGTTTTACAAATTGTCATCACGCGTTTTTTAGAGATCACAAGATTTTTTTATATATATAAATATTTTCTTCGAATTAATTGTTATATGTTTAAAATGTCAGCCGTCAAACAACACTAATTTCTTTGTCCTCGCTTGCAATCTTCTATTATACGATTTAAATTTTTTTGTATATATATAACTTTTTTTCATATTAACCATTTTATATAAACTAGGTAAATCTCATCTTATCTTCAACTTGTTTTCTAACTCCCAATGACTTTATCCTAATACTTTATATACACATTAACAAATGCAAAAGAGCCTGAACTTTAACTCAATACATGTTTTAAAAGATAAAATTTCTCAATTTTTATGAAAACTCACAATATTGTAATGCAAGCATCTGGCTTTTTTACATTGAAAGTATTCCATAATTTATACAATGTTTCTGTTTAACACGTAAAACAGAGACTTATTTAGCGTTACGGAAAAACAATTGAAGCATGCAACATATCTTATACCAAAAAAGTAGATCAAATTTTATAAAATTGAATATTTAAATATATTGTTACGTACATCCGCGATTCTAGGATTTTATGCCAATCAGTCGCAAAGAACAATACAATTCTTTAAGAACGATGAGAATTTATTGTAGAAATTCCATTCCTTTAAATACAGGATTCAGCAGCAATCTTCCCAAAATAAATCTCAGAAGGTCTTCACACCTTTAACAGCACTCAAACACAATTATCGGTGTCTAAAATATACGTATATAAAAGATTATTCATAAGCAATCACTATTCGCTTCAACAATCATAGCAATACTAACTGATCGCTAGCCAAAACCAGACTGACTCAATTTTGATAAGCATCTTCTCCATTTATATCCCTCGAGGATAATTCGAGAAAGACACGCTTGCGTCATAGGTCTTGAAATTAGTGTATTTCTCTACTAATTTCTGGAAGAATCCAGAGGGTTCCGAACTCACCAAAAATGGTCGTCACCATCATCGCCAAGTCGCCAAATAGGTCACCAACTTAGTCACCAAAATGAAGCCAACTTTGTTCTATCGTCAAGATTTCGCCAAGTTCCCATTGAATCACCATTATAACGTAAGGGACGGCGTTTGCTTGTGAATATTATAATTTTGAATAATTTTGAATTTTCTAAATCCATAGAGAATTACGCTTTCTAGATTTTCTGAAAGAACAAATCTTTGAATTTTTAGCTTTTCTAAAACAGGTAAGGATTGCACAAAAGAAGTCCACTCTGCGGAAGCAGGAACAGAAAGTTTCTGATGCCATTCCAATTTTAAGAGCCATAATTTCTACATGAAAAATTTGGCGTTGCTGATTACAGGTCCTAGGAAACCAAGTGGGTCAAAATACGTGCGATCTGGGAGAGCACATCTCTCTTCGTAAAGATATGATTGATCGAAGGAGGAACTTTAAAACAAAAGGTGTCAGATGAACTATTCCACAAAACACTCAAGGTTTTTGTGATACTTTCTGCAGATGATTGATCGAAGTGTAGATCAGGGAAATCTTTAGTGGAATGGGAAAAACACCATTTGTGCACAGACGTTCCAGCACTTTTAAATAGCTGTGATTCCAGTTCATTTAAACAGGAGCACCCACTTAAGATGCCATCCAAATAAAAGTCATGTAGAAGGATGTCAGCTGCTTTGGAAAAGTTTTCCCTATCATCAAGCGAAAGTTGCTTTAACACTCGAGTGGAAAGGTAACATGCAGGAGTAGTTCCATAAGTTAAAGTGTTTAATTTAAACATTTGTACAGGCTCATTCAGACCTTTTTTCCAAAGATTTTTTTGAAAATGTCTCTGATGGGGATGAATCTCTATTTGCCTAAACATATGACTAATGTCACAGCTGAAAAAATAGGCATGCTTTCTTGCACGAAGCAATATAGAAAATAGATAATCTTGAATAACCCCACCTTTACACAACACATCATTAAGAGAGGTATCAAGGTCAGTTTTTTGCGAGACGTTAAAAAAGATACGTGAGCGAGATAAACGCACTTTATTTTTTTCATGCTTTGCAAGAAATGTTTTTGACTTGGTGGAATTTTTCATATTTGAAAAGTAAGTATTTTTTTTTATAACTTACTGGGATATTTTTTGTAGCGCGGTCTACGAATAGATTCTAATTGGATACATCTAGTTTCTAAGAATGAAAAGGAATCTTGCAGACTAGGAACTTCTGTTGTTTTTAGATTTAGTTGGAATAGTCTTTGCGATTCCCTATCTATTTTGGAGTTTAACATATACAATAAAATAGCATCTGAGAGAGCATTTGAATCTATCTTTAGGTTTTTTAAGAAGCGCAAGTGACTATGCACCATATCAATAAGAAATCGTAATTGTGAGGATTTTCACTTTGTATTTTGGGCACCGAAAGCATTTCGGTTATATAAATATCCACAAGTGCCCTTTTGTTTTCATAGCGATTTATCAATGCTTCCATAAGTGATTCAAAGGAATCCTGATCACTTTGAATAAGCGAAGCATCATTTTTAGCGCACTTTTTAAACAACATAATTTCTGAATGTTGTTTAAAGATTAATTGTTTCCAATTACATTCATAAATTGACTTTTAAACAGTTCGAACTCTTGAAATTTTCCACTGAAAGTAGGCAGAGGTAAGTCCGGTAATTTGATCTTGTTTTAATTATCTAATTATCATTTGTAGAATTTGTCTTTTTAAATTGAGATAATTTGAACTCTTACCTCCAGTTCTTGAGTTTCTTCTTGTAGGTCAATGATTACTTCCAGTGCATCTTTGAGGTCTGTGTCATCCGGTAAATTATAGTAAGCATTTTCAAGTTGATTTTGTTCCTCTATGATCTCTCTAACGGTGCTTAATTTATTATTCAAAATTATAAAGTCCGCGTTCTCGTCGTTGGACTTTTGGAATATATTTAGGGAATTTGCACATTTATTTATGTTTTTTTGCAAGTGCATCGTTGTCTATTAAAGAAAACTAGCGACATTTTAAACGCTATCTCTCCGTTTAAGACGGACCTATAAAAGTAGCGGGCGGCAGGTTTAAATGCAGCGGGATGTCGACAATAAAATTAACGTCGATAATATACTCAAGAAAGAGAAATAAAACCTTAATCCATAACAAACAAATATTTATTATGATTAACATAGGTAAACAACAATAACAAAATAACAATGAATTTAAAGGTAAGTAATATTAGACAAAGAGGCACTTAAATGCAATGAAACACTTTCTACGACGGAACGACTGGGAGAGTACGTCCGCTCGGGATGACAAAACTCGTAGAAGTGATGAGTTGTAGGGGTGCGACATGCGACAATAGCGGGGTGTACTAAGTACAAACAGCAATAAAGACTGATAGGACTCAAAAACTCTAACAAACTAAAACACATAATTAATAATATCAAAAATTGTTATTTTTTTCGTGTTTAGAAACGTTATTCATAACTAAATTATTCTTTAAGAAAAAATTGTGATATCCATTTTGCTTTTCATCTTTTAAGTAAGATTCCTTAAATTATACAGTGTTAAATAAATTCGTTCGTATATATGCTATTTTTATATAATACTCTTAGAATTACTCTAAAAATAAATATTTAATTCTAAATTAATTACTTATTTAGGAAATTTTTTTATCTCAAAAAAGAATTTATGTATGTTTACAGCTATGCATATTGTTCCTTTAATATTGTAATTATTCTTCAATATTTTTCACCATTCTATTTTAAAATTGTATCACAAAAGCTGTAATGCAATTTTAAAATAGAATGTACAAAAGATGTAATATTATTCATTATAAATTTAATATTAACAATGTGTAGAATTGGAAGGGTCTATCACGACCTGCTAAGGGGAATTGTCAGTTTCCCCCATTGGGATAGAGTCGAATTGTTCAACACCACCTGCTCAAGGGAGCGCCAGCTGAAAAAGGAGATGAATAGCTCCTTCCCCTTTAGGGGTTAGAAAGGAAGGCATTCCATCTTTAGGTACGAATGAGTGAAGTCATGTCTTGAGTGTTACTCGTTGTTTTTCTTTAAATATCTTTTCTTTCAAACGAAATTTAATATTTAAAATTTACCCTCATGGTTCTAATTTGTTTCCGTGCCCATTGTATAGAATCAAAATTTAGACAATGGAACTGGAAAATGTCATTTTATTTTCTGATAACTAAGCTTTAGCTACCACATTTATTTCTGCAACTTTATTTTCCACCGCAACAAATTTTTTCTTGAGAATATTTCAAAAACACTAACATTTAAATTTGCTGAATGGTAAAAAAAGCCATTTTGTGTAGAATGTTTAGCATCTGTTTATGTTTTTCAGACTATATTAAAGAATGAAGTAAAAATAATTAGACATAAACGTATGTTAAATAAAATCTAGGGTATCTGTTTGTGAACCAGAATATTTAATTTTTCTCGCAATTTTCGTCAAATCTTTCGTATATTCTTTTCAAAAGAATTTTCAAAGTCTAGTGAGAAACATTCATAGGGGACTGAACACAATTTGCTTATAAATTTGTTTTATATTCTGAAATTTATTTTTAGCTGCTTCGAAAATTGAAGCGTTTTCATTTAAAGGGGAAAACATGTGGGAGATGTGCTTTGTAAAAAACCTTTAATTTAAAAAAAAAGTAGATTTAAAATACATAAAAATTAGGTTTTTGTAATACGTTATACAAGCACAAAAAGATAACTTACTGAAGAGTAGTACATTTTAATATTTTAACTTTATACGTAATAGACACACAAGTTATACAAAAGAAACATTGCTTTAAACCATCAATTCATTTCATTTCAATACCCATAGTACATAACACTAAATTGCCCAAGGAAGTCATTTTGACTGCTTTTTTGATTTCAATTAGAAAAACAATTACGTATATAGTGGTACAACTTCTTAGACTTTTTTAGAATACATTTTTTCCCAAATGAAGTAATTTTTTTATTGTTCATGTTTACTAATAACTCTTGTAATATGATTGTAGATAATATAAAAATATTAAAAATTAATTTTAAACAATTTTTTTACACATTAGTTTTTCTTTCATATAACTTCATTAGGTATATATACTAAATTTCAGTCTTTCTAGTGTTATATATATATATATATATATATATATATATATATATATATATATATATATATACGTATATATATATATATAACGTAATGAAATTTTATGTCACTCTATACACTGGTGTTCAAAATTAAGAGAACTTTTAGATTTGGTTGCTTATCTCGAGAACTACAGGACAGATTTTAATAAAATTTGGTATGAACATTGGGTGTTGTTACATACAATCCAAAAAACAATCACTAAGAAGTTAAAATACGCACGCATGATTGCTCAACACTCATAGGACTCGGAAGGTATGAAACAGAAACTGTAGAATACAACAAAAAATGGTTAATAGGTGGTATGTTACCCTCTTTTATAGCCCTGAATTGAAACTAGAATTAAAGGAATCAACGACTTTCTGTGTCAATGACACTCGTTAATCCCACTCGGTCAGCAAGTCTGTTTTCAGGCCATGGTTCTCGGAGGAGGGTTGTGTGTTCCAATTGCCTCCCCAGAGCATCCCAAGCACGCTCTATAGGGAGGAGATCTGAAGATCTGGCTATCCCATTCATCTGCCGAATATCCTCACTCCAGAAATTCGTCGACGAGATTAGCTTTTCGTGGCCTTACCTTGCCATCCTTTTAAAGTGAAGTAGTGTGAACTGCACCCCTGAAAAGGCAAAGTTAGGACTCCAGTGCCTCTTCTCTATGCCCTATAGTGGCTACAATGCCTTTTTTTAAAGCATGGCGTTTTATGTGACCATCCTACGTGATGCCTGCCCTGACTTTCAAGAGCCTCTGTTGCTGTAATGGTTGAATTCTCGGACATTGGAGGGCCGGTAGCGGGGCCCTGGTTCTCTCTCTATTAAAGTACGGAGTTAATCACTGTTTAGGCAAAAACGGGATTGATCAGTGAAGAGAACGGTCACCCATTTATCTATGATTTCTGCCCCATTTAAGATGGATTCTCCGGTTCGCTGGGACTGAGTGCGACGCAAACAACAAGACTTCACCCTTCTATGAAGACTTCCGGATATAGTCCCCCTTAAAATTAGAGGTACTGTGGCTACATACAAGAGAGCTGAGAAGCTGCAGTGACGCGTCTCTCTAATGAACAAATGATGATCTTCTCTGGCCGAAGTGGCTCTTGGATGACCCTCTTCTGACCAGGATCCGGTATCCTGAAACTGTTCTCATGAGTTGAACTCGAAGCTGGTCATAAAAAGGCTTTACGAATCTGGGTTTCGACTTACCTGCCTCTAGCCTACTCACAATTTTCCCCCTCATTCCGTCATTTGAACGTTGGTTGTTACGTATTTTTCTGTTTGAATTTTAATTTAACCGATTGCCGCAAAAAAAGTCGGTGAAGTGCGCT
The DNA here is from genome assembly GCA_019973935.1 of Trichonephila clavipes. Taxonomy (NCBI): domain Eukaryota; kingdom Metazoa; phylum Arthropoda; class Arachnida; order Araneae; family Nephilidae; genus Trichonephila; species Trichonephila clavipes. Next base: position 129,120 of record BMAU01020910.1, on the reverse strand, counting down.
GTATAAAACAAACTGTGCATTTGGGCCCCCAACTTATAAATTATATTAATCTACTACGTCTTACGCACACGAGATTTGTGTTTTTGTTTCGAAGAAGAATATTTGCAGCTGGTTCAAATCTTTTATGAAATTCGACAAAATATAGAAATTTTCTTAATTTTAAACGTCAATGTACAATTAAAGATGTGACATAATTAGTAGGATTATAAAACTAAATAATTAACAATATTTAAAAGACATACTTGGAAATAATGTTTTGCTACCAAATTCACTCCTTTCAATATTAAAACAATGTTTTCATTTATTGTTTTAAGTTATCTGACTACGTTCGGAATAGTGATTGGATATTTAATATCACTTGAATTAGAAAATACAAGTAAAATTATTTTCAGTATACTACAACAATATAAAATTATTTAAATGCTATTTTTTGACCAAAAATAAAGAAAAGATGTATTTTCAAAACATTTTCCTTTTATGTAAATGCCCTGTAATAATATTTTTTCTATATATAGTTAAGACTTTTCCACAAGATTCTCTGATTTTCCGTGTTTTTCCATTCACGGAAATACATCAAAATTTCAAAAAAATTAAAAACATGTTATTTTTAAATAAAATCAATAATAATTATATAAGATAAGGATACATATAGATTCGAAAGTAATACTTATTTATATAATGAGCTAAAAAATACAAAAAATATATAATAAATTGATTATTCATTTTTAAAATAGAATTTCAGAAAGCATAAGCAATTACTATTTTTATTACTCAGCCTTACAATCCGACAGCAGAAAATGCTCTCTCTGCTTCAACTGACGTCAGAAGAATTGTTTTTATGGCCTCGCATAGTTTTATAATGTTTGATGATGGATTTTCAGTCGAATAGAACAACTGTTTCTCTTGTTTCATGATTTGTTGAAACTAGTCCTTTTTTTGATTGAACAATGTAAAACTTTTGTTTTAGAGTAAATTGCTTTCTCTAATTTTTCATCTAAAGTGAGAGATTTTCTTTCCAAAATCTCCATGCTCTCTCTTCTTATGAGTGAGAAGAGTTTGATATTGATTCCTCTTATTCGCGGAAAAGCCTTGTCCCTATCTCATTTGTTCTTGTCTAACCAAACAATTCTTACTAGGCGATCGCAAAATATCGACTGTATCTGCTGCTGCTTCGTATTTTCTCCCAAAATTCTGGTATTTCATTAATTCTATTAAATGATCGTTGCATCTCTCATTAATTCTTTGGATTAGTGGTGAATATTTCATATTTTTCGCAAATCCTGAATTTTTTCGTACCATTCTCCAATAACGAAAGAAAATTCACCTTCTGCAGTTTGCAAAGTTGTATTTTGACTAAATAATTTTTCTAAGGAAATTTTAGTGGCTTTAAGCCTGCTACAATTGTAGTCACAGTTTCAAGCTCTACATTGACCATCATTTGTTCTTCTTTAATATCAATTAATGCTTTTAAAATTGCTGACTTTATTTCTAAAACTCTTTCAAGCATTGGTAACAAACCATTCCAGTGTGCTTTGGTATCCATACAAAAACCATTTTTTCACAGCCAAACTCTTCTTTTACATATTTTTGCAAAGTATCATTGTTGAGAGATGATTTTCTGAATAATCTTACTAAACTTGTTATGTTTTTTATAGTTTCATTTATGTTAGTTAAAGAATTTTTTCTGCATAAGTGATAAGAAATAAAGCATCTGTTCCTACACCGCTTTCAAATTCTAAATCTAATGCTTTGTCTAAATCTTCAATTAGTGCTTTACTTTCATCGTTGTCTTCTTCATGCGATTTATCTTTTACTTCAACAATGTTTTCTCCCCAACCCATTTGTTTATTATAATGCACATCCCACACAGCTAGGAGTATGGCGTGTGCATAGCACAAGTCATTGTTTTTCGAATTGAACTCACGCCCTCTGTAGCCACGCAACAATGTGCTTTTCTGTTACGATTCCGAATTCCTTTAGTTGAGTCACATTATATTGTTTATATACAAATTTTAGGTTTATATCCCCAATTGTTTATATACAATATTGAAGCCCCGTGCGATTACCGGGAATGAAACCCTTTTTTACACAGAACTTGAACCAGGATTTTTGAAATACATAATTTAAAAGTGGATTTATTCATTTTTTATGTGTCAGAGTAAGGAAATTTTAACAAAAAATTTCTGTTGAGAGTGAAATGACTGAAAAAAATGTGAATTTGGTTGCAAGCTTTTAAATTTAAATAATTTGTTATATTAACAGTATTCTTTTAAAACAATTTATTTGTATATTCTAATTCACAAATTACGCTAAATACATAAAAAAAAAAGGGAATCGTTAGTACGCGTTTTTAAAATCACAGTTTCAAGAGTATTCCAATAGATCAAAACTAGTGTGTTTTGTAAAACGGTTCTTATGAACATTTTTCTAAACATAAGTGAGTGAAAATAACAAATACATGCTTATTTCAAACAAAATTCGAAAGATCTAAAATTTTACATTTTGTTGCCACTGAAAATCCCCCATTATGCAAGTAAATCAATATGTTATTTTCCATTACCCTCTAAAAGAAAATTATGACTATTCAATCCATTTCAGCAAGTTTTTAAGAAATATATTTCCTGTTTTTGCATCAAAGAATAACTAAATTCATTACTCTCTCTCCTTACTATATGCAGTCTTAGAAATGAACATCACATGTCATTGCAGTGGAACACAAATCAATGTTAGGGATCCAAAGGTAAAAAAATTATGGAGTAAATATATTAATTATATAATTCTTTTTTAAAATGTAGCTAAAAATCTGCAGGACAGTTATTAGCCAATGAACCTCGTCATTTTGATCATCAGGCAAGTGACGAGATCGGCACCTGAGCTATCCCCCAACTTTCTAAATTTCCCCTCCTTACTGACGCAAGGACTTCGCAAGGTTCGTCAGATTTAAAATGCCTCAATACACGACGGGTCTTAAGTGGGCTTAATCATACCATATGGCAACGTAGCGGTCATCTGGCATTCACAGACGCATTATGAATGCCATAATTGCTTTTTTAATAATCGTGTGCAATTCTTAAGCAATAATGTAAATGTTTAGCAGATCGCCATGAATTTGCAGAAAAGCGATTATTGCAATCAGTACAACGAACACGCAATTCAGTTTGAAGGGGATTATAAGAACAAAATGTCATAGGCGACTTAAGTATACGCAAAACGCGTGCAGTCGGCGAGCACAGAAAAAGGAGCAGCGATGGTGCAAGTAAAGACATTCGATGGAAGCGCAATATTGCATGAAATAAGAAGATATCATTCTGACGACTTCACTCACAGAAGAATGTCCAAAACCTGAGGGAGGGAGCCAAAGTAGCTGAAGAGCTCTCATTGCGTGAGCTTGGAACACTGCCCTAGGGAAAGAAATGCATATCTTGAAAGAAAGATACCAGTCAGCAAGCTCTGTAACTGTGTTCAACTAGAGGGCGACAAGTAGTTTGGTGTACAGTAGCCAGACGCTTTCACAAGGGACCCACCGTCCTGAACGCGGCATCCCTTTGAAAGTTGGCCATCAGCGGAACTTTTAGAGGGGTGTAAACAGCACAAAAACTGTACGTGTTATCAATAGAGTCGTGTATTCTTTACGGCTAAGAGATATTAGTAAGAGTTTGCCAGAAGTGATTCCTAATACCAATGGAATTGGAGAGGCCAGAGGAAACGGTTTCATCAAAGTAACATCACGGAAAGAGACCTTTCCACTCTGGTACTGGAGCTATTGTCTGTGGAAGCATTCTGCTGAACAGGCGGAATGAGATCCACGTTTTCGACAGAAATTCTGTATCCCAAGATCTCTATTGTAAGGAGGTGATCCCTCCCCGTGTGCGTCTGTTCCGAGAGGCTATGAGGCCAAACTTCGCTTTTATGGATAACAATGCACGGCCTCATCCTTCTGCTGATGTTCAGCTGCTACTGGAAAGTGCATATACCTCGAATGTATTGGTCAGCGTTCGTATCCGATTTCAATTCCATAGAACATGCGTGGGAGGCTTTGTGGAGATACCTAGTGGAACGATTATATCCTCCGGGGAACACCAAATAACTGAAACAGATGCTGATTGAGGAATGGACACTCTTAGATCACGAACTATTGAACATCTGGTGCTTAGTATGGAGAGACGGTGCGAAACAACCGTTATCGTAAACGGAGGGCATATGCCATATTAAGTATCAATTCTCTGTTGTTTGTCCTCTTGAATATACCATCATGAACAACGATGTTATGAGTTCATTAAAACCTTTTTTGTTTTATTTTGTACTATATATATATATTGTATTCTTATTTGTGCAACTATGCTTCTGCCATTCTTTAAGGACAAAATGCGGTCTCTCATTTCTGAATTTCATATCTTTCAGAGGAATTATGACAAAAAAAAGAAACATTTTACTTAAGTTTTGCACACTTGTGAAAAATGTATTTTTAGTTCACACAGTATATACACACACATCGTTGCTTTTCAATTACAAACAATGATACGATACATAATTAGTGTTTTTAATAAACCTGAATCAACAGAAAATGATTTCTGCTTGATGATTTTAGGGGTAATATACACCTGCTTTGCCTTATGCAGCGGCTCAATTTTTGTACAAAATTGATAATTTTCGTATGTAACATGCGAATTATTGTCAACGTACCAAGTAATTTTGAATTGTGCTCAAGCGACAAAGATATGAAGCTTGTTTCTTAAACCTTATTTTTTCCTCACGTAACATATTGCAGCTTCCTGGTTTAACTCTTAGTCAACATTTTGAGTGTACTTTAAGGTTAATTTCTTGTTTTTGTAATTTGTTTTTGTTTTTTTCTCCTGTAGCAAAAATGATATCTTCAATAAAATTCAATAATTTCCCTTTTTTCCCGCCATTTTCTTTCTCTTTATTTATTTGCTTATTTTACCCAGAAGCATTCTTTCTACTTGTTTCATTAAAATATAAATGGAGGAGGAGGTCTCGAAAAGAATAATCATCTTTCCGGTGCTTTTTTTTTAAATTGAAGAACCAATGAGGTTGATTCGTGTGACGTCACGATCACGTGAAGATGATGGCACGTGAATATGTTTTGGTTCGTTTCCCGCTTAACTCTAACCAAACACTTCTTTTGTGTACTACTTTGCTCTTGTTTTTTTACATTATACCCACTAAAATTTCGTTTTTTACTACATATGGTTACTCGGTTACAGTAAAAGATCAGATGATTGTGTATAGGAAAAAAATCTTTGGTAAAATCCTAGGAGGACCCACTGCTGTTTTTGGCGCCAAAAATTTTTCGCCAAAAAGCGCCAAATTGAAGGTTTTCAAAAAGGCGTCAATGACGAAAAACTCTTGGGAAGCGCATGCGTCAGCGGAGGGGGAGGAGGGGGATGAAATGGGCGTTTCGCAAAGATGAAATCGAATAAATACATTAAATTAATCATTATATAAAGAAAAAAACGGAGAAAGCAATGAAATTCATTTTAAAAAAGTATTTCTAAAACCAGTGTGTGTACAACATGATTTACATTTTTAAAAAGGACGAAAGGGCGTTTCGCAAAGATAAAATCGAAGAAATACATGAAATCAATTTTAAAAAATGTTAAAAAAAAAAGCACTTACCTTACGCTTGCATTTCGTCATGATCTGTTGGTGGATACACCCTTGCGATGGATGCAAGGAATTTATGAAAATTCTCATTCACCAACTTGTGATCGTAAGATCGCCGCCATATGTCTTATTAACTTTGTCATATTCTTATTAACTTTCAAGTCATTCATCACGAACTCATTCATGCTCTTGCCAAACCAATATCTCGTCAAACGCAAGATAATAGTTATAGCAAGTTTGCTTTCGCTAAACCAAGTGCCCTTTCTCACACTCCGAACGACGTCGTGGCGATTATCTTTCGACTGGTTGCGGCAACGCCATTCGTATCCGTCAACCGTTCCCTTTCGCTTTTGCAAACGCATATTTTTTTTACACCTCGAACATTCATAACGAGAAGCAATTAAATTAGCTTTCATACACCATTCTAACGTCTCTTTCTTCCCCTATGTGCCCAGGAGCACAAAAAAACCTATCGTAGCCTCACTTTAAAGTAATTTCCTTTCACACGCCATTCTTCATTAATTCTAACATTCTTCATAACATTCTAACAACCTCCAGCGAAGTCAAATGTCAAAATGACGTTTTTTTCGGAAAAGGCGAAAAAATGTTGCACTTTTTTAGGGTTGCCATTTTTTTCGGTGATTTGAAAATCCAAATTTTTCGATGAAATGGAAAGGTTACCATATTGTAACCTTTATCGCTCAAAATTTGGCTACCAAAAGTGGGTCCTCCTAGGATTCAACCAAATCTTTTTTTAATATCCCGGTAAAAAAATTCGATTGTTTAGTAAACATGGATTAGATGATAAAGCGTAAGGATTTTAAAACATATCCTCACTTATTATGCTCAGCCCACTTTGAATAAGCTTATTTTCAATAACAAAGATTTAGAAATCAGCACCAGCTCCATTCCTACTATTTTTGTGTTCACAAAAGAAACTTCTGCTAAAAGGAATTTGGATAGATTTCTACAGGAATATAAACACGTTTTGTTTAATTTAAATTAAATTATACAGATAACATACATAAAAAGATAAAATATATTTAGTTAACTTAAATTTTTTAATTATTTTACACATCTTCAGAGTAGTTAATAGAGATATTTCTGTATTAAATTATCTAAAATAAAAACACAAGTATCTGATATGTAGCCCTACATGTCATATATTAAAATAAGTTTTTGTCTTTATATATATAATGTATTATACTATGAAATTTTGCATTCTTTTGAGAAACCAAAATTTCGAAAAGCATTCACTGCAGAAAAGAAAAAAAATATCTTAATTTACTACAGGATCATTAATGTTTATTCTTCATGAGAGAGAGAAATTAAATACCACTTTCAAACATTAGAAATGCAAATTACCATTTACCTTTTGTAAAATTATAAGTAAAAAAATTATGCAACATTTTTAAAGCCTTTATTCGCAGTACCATTTTAGTAAAAATATATTATTTATCGAGAATTTCATTCTGAATGTGGTAAAAAATCATGGCATTAATTTTTTTAATTAAATTTAGTACATTATAGATGATAAATTTGTGTGTATATATATTGAAATTAAAAGTCCTGTTCTCTCCTGTGCATGGTCTAATAAGTCATTTTTGAATCCATAATTCTTTTACTCAAAAAAATAAAATTTTAAAATATTTGTGTGGTGTATCTATTTATTATGTAGTATAGAGATTTCTTAACACAACATCTGTATTTCAGAATTTGACCGGTATAAATTTGTCACACAGATGTACAATTCTTTTTACTATGGATAATATTTATTGGTATTTGCACAAGGGTTATCAAAAAGTAAAATTCATTAATTTTGATAATAAGTTTCCCATATAGACTATACACATATTATTGGAGTATAACACAGTGTATTGAAGAAATCTATGCAACCCCAGCTAAAATGTATTAGGCATATGCTCTGGATTTTAATTTTTACATAAGTATTAAAGTCTAAAATGTTCATCTGTATTGCTCCTGTCCTGCTTGGGTGTTAAATTTCTCTAGGGGTCTGAAAATATAAACAGTTTTCAAACAGGTATAATTTCTTTAAATTTAAGTTAAATAATTCGAATCTTTTACACATTACTTATAAAGGAATGGGGCTTCAGAAAAGTAAAAAATGTTTAAAATATAATCATAATTTTAAAAATTATAAGCATATGAAAATAAGAAACTTTTCTATAAGAAATATTTATTAAGTTTTACCTCGCGCATGATATTTTCTTAACGAGTAGGTGTAATTACTAGCTATATAAGTTGATTTATAAAGACAAATGTATTTTTAATACTTTGTAGCAACTTTTATATAAATAGAATAGTAAATTACATATTTTAATAAATAAAAAAATACATTTTTAAAAAATATTTAAAAAATTGCAATATTTTACAAATATTTTGAAATACAAAATATATATAATACTAAAATTAGGTAGGGTTTAAAGAGTATGATGCATTGTGTGTGTGTGTGTGTATAATTTTATAAAGTTTTATACATCAGAGGTTAATATTTTAGAAAATAGCGTGCTCAAAGCAAAAAATACTTAATAATTATTATAGAATTTTCATATGCTTATATATATGACTTTTAAAATTATTATTATATTTTAAACATTTTATACTTTTCTGAAGCCCCATCATTTTTTAATAATGTGTAAAAGATTCGAATCATTTAATTTAAATTTAAAAGAATTATACCCGTTTGAAAATCGTTTATATTTTCAGACCTCTAGAGAAATTTAACACCCCTGAGACCCCTTGTCCTGAATAAATTTGTTGTATTGAGTTATTTACAAATATTGACCCAAGAAGTGTTCTTAGATCAGTTCTGTGATATTTATCAGTAATCAAGATCATGAAACCAAATATGATTTTACATACAGACATTTGATTCTGTAGGATATTTACTTTCTAAAAGCAATAGAAATATTCGAAATTTTAATATAACCTTTTTCAATTCTCTATTTACCCTTAAATGAATAGTTTGACAAATTGCTGTTCGCAATAACCTACATTAATGCAAAATTCAGTAAAAAAAGGATCATTTCAGAAACAAATTTTTAAATTATTTTTAATGGGTAAATTGTCTAAAATCACTGATATTTTTGTGTGACGTGTGTTGAAAGGGCAAATTTGGAGCACTTGTATATTATAATATCGTCTAATTTTTTCAAATCATAAAACCGCCAAATGCTGCGATATACAGCCAATAGTGGAAACTGTTCATGATCATGTTTGAACACAGCAATTATAGTGATACACTTTTTCTAAATTTCGGATGTCTTTTTACTTGGTGAAATTAGTTGGCAGTTTAACACGTATGTTCCCCAAATTTTGAAATGGTATGAGTACTAATTTAGCATTTCTTAGACAAACTTTGAAGTAATTAATTTTATATTTCAAGTTAATATAATATTTTCAAACATCAAACTTTAGAGCAAGAATTCTGAATCTATTTTCTTAATGTTGTTCGATTTTCAATTTTTTTTTAGTATAAATATAATTATGAATAAAGGGATACTTTAGACGCATAATCAGTGATAACGAAATAACTTGTCAATACATTAATCCAACCTAGTTTAAGTTTGGATGAACTGAAGAATATTTAACACACTATACATACAATAACTGGTAGAAATAGGTATGCATTAAGTGTTGTATGTTCAGTGTAAAAAAATCAGATATTTCCATTAAAAGAGAAGATAATGCTTCGTATATTTTAGAGGAATAGATTGTACGAATTTTGCAATTAGTGTGAAATTCATAAAAAAAAGAAAATCTTTTGTCAGTTTTATTTTGATGTAGTATATGCAATGTAAAGATTTATTAATTAAAATAAAAATTAATGTAAGGAAAATTAGGGTGGTTTAAAAATAAATATAATAAGCTTTAGTATTTGATATGTAATTTTACATAATACAGATTTAGTGTTCTTTTAGGACATGAAAAAAATGTATCGAGATGTTTTACAAAAAATAGTTACATTGCCATTTTATATGGGAATTTGTTTTTTTTATTCGAAACTTTCTATAAGTTACATGATTTAAGTATTCTAATTTGTTTTATGTAAATTCAGATGGTTGAGTGTATAGGCTTAAGATCTGAAATTTTAAAATTCTTAGAATATTTCATTTAATCTGGATCCATACCATATACAATTTCTCAAAAATACTATTAAAAGTTTTTTGACAACCTACAAATATAATGCAATCTCCTGTTTTTTCTTTCTAGTTCCTATGTCACATAGCTGGTTGCTTTTCTTGAAGATTTAATTAATTTTAAAGAACAGAGACAACCCAATTACTTTTTTGTTTACAATTAATTAATTGCCTGTGGTGGTGTTTAAAAATTTAAGTTTTTGTCCTAATGAGATAAATAAAGTGAGATAAAATTTCAGAAATTCTGCATAATTTGACCTTTTTTTAGCTATTTAATCTGTGATTTAGGAGAAATTTAGAGATTTTTCTTTAATTTTTTTTTACAGTATCATTTTATTTGCTTGGGTTAATGATAATTAATACTTTTTTCATGTAGATAATTTGAAAAAGCCATTTATAAGGTTTCCAGATAACTTTATTAGATATTATGAATAAGATAAAAATTGAGATTTAATAATTGAACAAAATATTATGCATGTTAAATGCTGGCAGTTAGATCATTGATTTGTTCTCTATTTGTCCTTATAGTATAGTGTTACATTCATAGAGACTGATTTATACAGCAGATCATGAACTGCTTTATTTACTGTAAAGTTTGAAAGAATAACGGTAGCGTATTCTTGGTTAATTTAAATATTGAATTTATCTACGTCACAACTATTGAATATTATTTACTGAATTATACATTGAAGTTATTAAACTTAATTAAAGAGTGTTAGAGTCCAATATTTTGTGAGAGGAGGAATCGTTGGCCACCGCTCCCGTGTAAGTTCAAAGCATCTCTCCCTCTCATCTTCCGGTCGACGGGATTCGATTCCTCGGGGGTCAAAAAGGGGTTGCGCTTCAGCTGCAAGATGCACGTATAGGTGTCGGGTCCACTAAAGATGCCGATCGTTGTTGGGAGTAACGACTTTACAGCTCTCGCCCTCTCTTACAGAACTTTTTTGTTGAGAAAAGTTAAATGGAATGACGATGACAACTGACAGATTACTGACGCATCCCTTCATCCTGCACCACCATATTTCTGAGCTGCAATTTTAACTATTAAAGAAAAACGCTGAACTAAATTTGGAATTACTTATTTCTAGTGAGTGAGTGTTCTTGCTAGGGAACTTACACGAATCCATATTACGAAAATGATCAATAGCAATATAAGAAAACATACTATAACATTAAATAAAAATATAAACACTCCTATCACAATGCCTATTATCAATTATACTAACAACATGTTACATCAAATACTAATGTAAGACCTTACACATAAAATATTCTTCTCCACAATACATAATAAAAATTATACTAACCACATGATGTGTTGATATCGTATGCTAAGTGTACAACCTTACACACAAAATATTTTTCACAATATGCTTCTTTCGTAAACTAAATAATCATGTATATTTTAAAACCCGATACACAAAATTAAGCACATCAATATATTTACTTTTCATGACTTAATCTTTTGACACGCATCTCCATTCGATATGATATACAATACTAGTAAATAAACCAAATTAACACAATTATTTGCCCTTAACTAAAAACATTATAAGCAACAATTATTATTCATGAGCAAGAGAACATAGTTAACAACTCCTAAATATCAATCACCGATCTGCTGAGACTATCTGCATTTTTGTGACTTTTACCCGACCGATGTACAATTTTAAAATTATATGGTTGCAAACCAAAGCCCATCACATCAATCTAGGGTTAGAACTAACGTTTCTATTCAACCACACCAACGGTTTGTGATCGGTCATAACTCAAAATGAATTTCCATCTAAGTAATAATGCAACTTTTTAATCGCGAAAACAATACTAGCACATTCATTCTCCGTCGTACAATAATGCTTCTCTACCTCTGAAAGTTTCTTACTCAGATAAAGGGTTGGATGCTCCTCACCTTGTTCATTTAATTGAGTTAAAACTGCTCCCATACCTACGTTTGAAGCGTCCGTTTGAACAATGAATTCTCGTTCAAAAATTGGCACGTACAAGACTGGCTTATCTGTTAGTTTCCTCTTTAGTTCTCGAAATGCATCTTCACTATCGGTCGTCCACTTAATTTCTCCCTTCTTTGCTCTTCCCTTCAACGCGTCCGTCAACGGAGCAGCGATTACCGAGAACAGATTTATATATTTTGGTAATAACCAACTAGACCTAAGAAGGCACGTATTTGAGTTTTCGTGCGAGGAGTAGGGAACTCTAGAACAGCCTGAACTTTGATCTCGGTAGGGGTGCGAAAACCCTGACCCACAATGTGACCCAAATATTTGACATTTTGTTGCACAAACTTACATTTTGAAGGTTTTATAGTTAACTTAGCTTTCTTTATTCTCTGCAGAACCGTTTCCACATGTTTAATGTGCGACTCCCAAGTATCTGAGAAAATTGCGATATCGTCTAGATACGGAACAACGAAATCCTCTAGTCCGTAAAGTAATTCAGCCATGAGTTTACTAAAGAAATATGGAGCATTCTTTAATCCGAAACTCATTCTTAGGGATCTGTATGTACCAAAGCTAGTACAGATGGCTGCGTATCGCAGTGCAGTTTTACTCAGAGGGATTCGCCAATATCCCTTAGATAAATCTAAGATAGTAATAAATTTAGCCACCGATACTTTTTCTACGCATTCTTCGATATTCGGAAGGGGAAAAAATATTCCGTTCTAATTATTCCATTTAATTTCCTGTAATCAATACATGAACGAGGTTCTTTCCAAGCTACATCAACTAAAATAATAGGGGACATGTAATCTGATTCTCCTACCTCAATGATTCCTAATTTTAACATTCGGTTAATTTCGTTTTTTAAAATATCATTTTGTCGGCGCGACTTTCAATAGGGCTTCGTCCTAACTTGGGTGATCGCTAACTAATTGGATTTCGTGTTCAACCAGATTAGTTAAACCGGGATTGTTTGAAAAGCATTTGGGGTATTTATTTAATAATTCGCGCAGTCGATCTATTTGTTTGTCGTGAAGGTATTTGTTCAACTCGCTAGCCTGGATTACATCCTCGAAATCGTAAACGCGGGAATTGTTTTCTAAGTATGGGATTTCTAATTCCTGTTCTGCGAGAGAGTTTTGCGTTTCATCATTAATAATTACGTTAACGTGTTCTGGCCTTTTGTAATATGATTTTAGCATATTTGTATGATAGATTTTGAGATGTTTCGCGTCTGCTCGGAATTTGGACTAAATAGTTCGTTTCCGAAATTTTATTTAAAACTGTCGCAGGACCTATCCACTTAACTGCTAATTTATTTGTTCTGGATGTAGTTAACACTAGGGCTAAATCCCCATCCTTAAATTCGCGTTTTACTGCGTTTTTATCATACCAAGTTTTCTGCTTCACTTGCATTTCCTCCATTTAACTTATAGATACTTCTTGACATGTTTTTAATCTATTTATTAAATTAAACATATGCTGTGAAGAGATCTCTTTCTTCTTCGGTTCCATCCAGTGTTCCATTACTAACGTCTCTAGGGTTCGCAAATTTTTCCCGTACACCAACTCTGACGGTGTATACCCTGTACTTTCGTGAGATACAGACCACAACGCCAAAAGGATTGACGGAAGATCTTTGTCCCATTTGGAGCATGCATCTAAACATAAGACTCCTAAGAGTCGTTTCAACGTTTGATGAAATCGCTCAACAGGGTTACTCTGTGGATGGTACACGTAACTATGCCTGATAAGTATTCTGAATCTTTCAAAAAACTCGGTAGTTGGAGCACTAGTAAAAGAAGTACTCTGGTTATATTCCTGGAGTGCAGGTATTAAAATTTCGTTCTCTGCATCCGAAGAAACAATTATAGACTCATCTTCCCCTTTCTTAGCATCACCACTATATACCCCCCTTTCTTCTCTAGCTGCTTTGACTTGAGACCTCGTCTGGACAGCATTCATTATTTGGACCGGCAGGAAATTATAGCCTAAATTTCCTTTTATTAGCTCGACCGTTTTATTTCCAAGAAAATATCGACCGTGTTGGTTTAAGAGATTTCCACAAACCGCTGCCTTATTTTGCATCGTTTCAAAATTTCCGGAAATTTCCACGACCGCCAAAGGTAAACAAACCAATTCTGGGCTTAACCGTTGTTTTACCCAAACGTTTTCACCAGAGGAAGAAGAAGGATTTATGTATTTTGCACATACTAAATCTATTGTCGCTCCTGTATCTCTAAGAATGTCTATCTCGTGACCATTCACAGAGCCCTTTGTTTTATACGAATTAAGAAAATCCTGATTTTCATTTCCTTCAATATTATTGAGAGTTTCCGTCGTTTTGTTTTTTATTAATTTAGTGCAAACGGCTTTTATATGCACGGGCATATTGCAATGATAACATCTCTGTATCACGCGTTTTTCAAAAGTTTTCTCTCTAGTACTCTCCAGAACAGAAGCTCCTAATTTGGGGGAAGTTTTCCCAAATCTGTTTGCTTTTTCCTTGACCCCTGAGTACGTCAAAATTTTATCATTCCTGCCCAACCTAACCATGGATTTCCAATTTACCTTTCGGACGTCCTCATAATTATCAAAGAGTTCTGCTATTTGAGTAGCTGATTTAAGGTTTGTCCACTTATCTAAAAAATGATCTTTCATACTAGCATTGGTGCGTTTTTTTAATTGATCTACCACCATTAGATCTTTAAGATCTTGAAACGTATTTATTTCTAAGTCAATCAGCCACTCATCTAGATAATTCGTAATTTCAAAAGTGAAATCCTTCCAGGTGCTATCGGATTTCTTCTGGTGTTGGACAAATTTTTGCCGAAAGACCTCCGGACTTAACTTGAATCTTTTAAGTAATAATTTATTTTCATAATCGTAATTTTCGACTTGTTCCTCGGGTTCGCGATCAATAAATTGCACGATCTCTAGGGGTAACAAACCCAATCATTGCTCCACCCACTCTTTCTTTTTTATTGACGCCCTTTTAGCCTGGCGTTCAAAGATCACTAGATATAAACTAATATCTGACTGCTTAGGATCGAAATCTGGGATCAATTTTTTTAAGTTTAAATTAGAGGTTATAGAACATGTATTTATAGAATCGTTTGATTCATCGTTTACCCTAAATCCGTATTCTATTTTAAACTTTTCTAAATCAAATTTCAGCTGTAATTCTTTCTCTTTCAATGCCTGCTCCTTTAGTAACTCCTCCAATCTTATTTTTCAGCCCTTTCTAACTCCTCCAATCTCATTTTTTCAGCCCTTTCTAACTCCTCCAATCTTTTTCCATTTGCAATGATAGTCTCCTACAGATTTTTAACAAATTCCTCTTCGTAACCCTCACTGTTAGTGATTGCAATTTTTATGCTAGGGACAGTCATATTTAAGGTGGCATTTATTCCTAATTCTTCAGCAAGCTGCAACATATCTTGCTTTTTCCCTTTACCAAGGAAAGCCATTTTTAAACAATATCAAATAAATGTCACGCTAAATTTTGCACTATTGTTACTATTCTCTATTAATAAATAACACTGGTCCCAAGCATACACAGAAATACGCAAAGAATAACTTAACACTGAAAATAATCAAAATCATTCAAGAGACTTAAAACACAATAAATCTTAAGCTAAAATTGCACACAATGCTTAAAATACAATTACAATTCTCTAGAAACAAAATAATACTGTTCCCATGCAAGAAAAAACACTAAGTATTTCAAAATTTGTAAAGAACATATATTTTAACCAAAATTTCTAATACAATATGCAGTTTGCAACTCAAAAATATAACCGTACTCACCCATTTGAAGTACTCAGCTTGCTGTCGGAAGCAAATTATGTGCAGTAATATGGCACTAGTGGTTTTGAACTCTTTAGAACGAACAATGGTCCTTTTGACCAATCTTGAATCTTTCACCCATAACAATAAGTGTGGTCAGTTTGACCAGCCTTGAATTCACTTGTGGCACGGCTTCAAAGAAGAATTCAATCGCAGCACTGCATTCGAAGATAACTTTCCCTCCGGACACTCTGTCCGTAAACACTATAGATCAGTTTGATCTTCTTTGAGCAAGACGCGCTCCTTCTCCGAAGCTGAATTCACCCACGAAACGACTTCAAAGATATCTTTTTCTCCTCCGTAAAAACCCCAAATTTCCTCCTCTCCCGGGTCCTGAATGCTAACTTTTTATCCAAAGCGCTGCCGCCAAATCTCTAAGCTGTAACGTTTGAAAGAATAACGGTAGCGTATTCTGGACTAATTTAAATATTGAATTTATTTACGTCACAACTATTGAATATTATTTACTGAATTATACATTGAAGTTATTAAACTTAATTAAAGAGTGTTAGAATCCAATATTTTGTGAGAGGAGGAATCGTTGGCCACCGCTCCCGTGTAAGTTCAAAGCATCTCTCCCTCTCATCTTCCGGTTGACGGGTTCGATTCCTCGGGGGTCAAAAAGGGGTTGCGCTGCAGCTGCAAGATGCACGTGTGGGTGTCGGGTCCACCAAAGACCCCGATCGCTGTAGGGAGTGACGACGTTACATTACTTTTGGCGTATTCATGTAATGTTTAAATTAAGTGTCAATAAATAATGTATATTAAAATGAGTATGATTATTGAATAAAACTGTCCGATAAGAATTTTCTGCTTCATTATACGAGAAATTTTCATGAAAACAATTTAATTTGTTCTACTATAAAATAATTTTATTAAAAAGCCTATTTCTTTAAGCATGTTTCTTAATTTAATTTGAAAAAAAGTCAAATTCATTTCTTTCTGAATGTTGGAGACAGGCATTATTATAAAAAAAACAAACCTTTTGAAGGGTAATAACTACAAAGGAAGTCAAACAATAAACCATATCAATTGTTTGTTTAGAATTAGGTTATTTAAGATATCCCAAACGTTTAAATGATGTTAAAAACAATCTCATTTCCATCGCAGAATTTCTAATTATTAATCAAGAGTTTTCATTATCAACCAACTATTATTTTATACACTCTGCTCTCAAAAAGTATAAATATCTTGTTAAACGTTAGAAATAGGTATGAAAATTTTTAAATAAACAAAAAATATATATTCATGTTATTGACAAATCTTATTATAAATTCATTTCCAAAATTATATTTACTTGCATTTCATGTTTCTGAATGTTCCATACTCTTCTAGGAGAAATTATAGAGATAGTATTTCTAAAAACATTAAATATTTGTAGCTGGTAATTACTAAGGGAATCAGACAATGAAAGGTATAAACATTAAAATTTCAAAATGGGACTATTTCATATCTACATGTGTCTTATAAATTACATTATTTTATGAATTTATGTGGAGTGATACACTATGTACCAATAAGTAATTGGACACATATGAGAATTTTTTCCAAAGTCAATGATCTCAATTATATGCTGTAAATCATTCTCGTGCGTAAATAAACATAATAAACTACATGAAAATAAAGGATTTATTATAAGGATGCTAAAAACAATCTAGAGCTACTAATAAATATATAAACAAACTGCAAGTAGCCGCTTGCTTCGCACATTAGTACCAAATGACAAATATATATACTAAAATAAAACACAAATTATGCTAAAATATTACGAAAAATACTTCATACATAATTATTAAACATGAATAATGCAAAAAATATAATACAAATTAATAAAATTTTAGAAATAAGATTCCTCCACAAGAAGTAAACATACCAAGCATACGAAATTTACACACTGATGCAAAACGCGGGGAAATGTTAGTATCCTCGTCACGTGATTCTGACTTGACGCATTGTCGTGAATCAACCTCATTAAAAGGAAAAAATATAAACATAAAGTCTTGGCACCAACTGGAAATATGATAAAAAAGCATTTTATATACTATTTAGTTTCTTTCTTTCATTTATTTTTTATTTCTTTTGTTTCTTTTCTTTCTTTCTCTCTCTCTCTTTTCTTTAGTTTTGTTTGGTGCATTTGTATTGGATAATTCTATTATTTTTTTTTTTCAATTTCTAAGAAAGTTGGAATATGTATGTTCTTTCTTCCACATCTCTTATACTCCTTATCTTATTATTATTATTTATTATATTTGTTTGTTTGTATTATGTTCACGCACATGTATGAATTCTTTACTTTATCTAAGCAAAATATTGTTACCATAGAAGCATTTTTATAAAAGAAGAACGTTTTGAAAAAAGGTTATTCTGAGTTACGCTTTTGCCACAATATTCTATTTAAATAAAAATTTTTTTGTCATAATGTCCTTAAAACAATTTTATACGAGGGTTGGGGCCAAAGTCATGGCAACTATTTTGTTCTTGAAGATACCAGTCCGGTTGGAAAATGTGACATAAACAAACGAAAAAACAATGGGCTAACTACATTGTGGATAATAAACAGCCCTGAAATATCATAACACACTAATTTATTACGGTAGTTTTCAGGACAATATGGCCTTCATGGTGCAAAAGAATGTCAACGCCGTACACATAAAGTTGACGTGAAAACCTGACCTAAAGACCTACAATGTAGTCCCCTGCTACGGTCATCACACACTGCCTACGATGTGGGAGGCGCTGAATACCATCAGCCTCAGCATTTGCTGCACCATGTGTGAATTGTCCCGAAAGTTGCTTATCACACGTCCTTGCTGAAACTTTCCTACCCACTGTGCTACTGTACGGTAAGTTAGAGCATTATTCCTAAGGGCTTCCACTGATTCATTGTGACATTCCATCGCATTTCTCTCTCGGAGAACGGCAATTTTGATGTAACTGCTCAACACGAGTTACTTCCATCTAGCACGACACCCACCTACTGACTGATTTCATAGCCCTCGTTGAGCTACTACTAGCTATCACAGAGCCATTTGATGTTCTGCATACGCACTAAGCCTGTATAGCTTCCACACGACACGTATGCGCTTGTGATCCGTTCACATATCTACAATAAACAAAATAGTTGCCATGACTTATGCCCCAACCCTCGTACATGTATTCCAATCTAAGTGATACTAAATATCATGAAAATTATTCATTTATGCGCTTTTTAGAATCACGGTTCCGAACGTAGTCAGATACCTTAAATTTGTATTTTGTCCTTTTACTGCCTTCTAATGCTTAAAAAATGTAAACATTGATTTTTTTTCAATAAAGACTGGGCGTGGGAGGGATTCGTTTGTAGCTCTAAATCTTTTTCGGGTGAGCTCGGTTCCTCCGCCCTTCTCAACGGGTTTAAGCTTTGGCAAAGTAAACGTCCTAGCTCCTTCACAGATCAGGCAATTCAATTTTGAGTTTTTTTTGTATTTAATGTAAACGAAAAACTTTCAGCTCTGATGAATACAAAAACAGTTTTACATATATCGCAATAAATGTATTCACACATCCCACCATAATATAAAAGTGTTATCAAGTCATTTAAATCAGTGATCCGCAACCCCCAGTCCATGGATCAAATGGTGAGTGAGAGAGTGAATATTAACGTCGTACTGTTTAGCTACATGAAGGCTTTTAGCGACGGACCACGTAATTTTGAACCATGGTCAAGTGGATCGAATGGAACCGGGCCGCCTAAAGAACATTAAACTATTGTCATTTCTCTCAGATTTTCGCAACTTTCCACGGAAATCACTTTATATTCCACTTTAAATACCTTTTATTCATTTTTGGTGTAACTATATTCTTTCTGAAGGCATATTTAAATGTAACTAAATTAAAATTGTTTTATGAAAACAATCTAAAATATAAACAATCAATGTGCCCCACCCTCAGCGGACCGCGGTAAAATTATCAAACGTTGACTGGTCCGCAGCGATAAAAAGGTTGCGGAGCACTGATTTAAATGAATGAAGTAACTAAGTTTATTTTTGTGTAAATAGTGGAAATTAATCTCAAACTTAATTCACTGAAAACTAAAATTAATTGGTCGGATTATCACTAGAGAAATAACGTCCTAATCAGTTCAGGTTCTAATTTCTTTTTGGTTCCGTTTATAAATTATTTACTTAACCAGAGTCTAGGGAGTTTAAAGAAACAAAAAAAAACAGGTGTTTTAGAAAATACTGAAAGATTACATTATATTTTTAGAAAAAGGCGCATCAAATAAGGCGAATGCTCTATTTCTTTTTTTCCTTTTAAATTCCTAGTGTGGTTGGTCTTTAAGGCGAAATAAAACTTTAAATTTTGTAGTTACATTTTTAAATAATTCTCTCTACATTACTTTATCAAATCTAAAAAAAATCTTTTTGGAGGAAAATAATTCTTATAAAACTTAAGAAGAATGAATAATTCTTATAAAACTTAAAAAGAATAGTTTATTCTCATAAAACTTGAGAAAAATAGTTTATTCTCGTAAAACTTGAGAAAAACAAATAATTATCCTATACTGAAAATATAACATTTACTTAAGCTTAGAGTAATTATGACGCCAGAAATTATTTACTTTTTATGCACCTATTCAAAAAATTAAACTTTATTTACAATTTTTTGTTTAAGTACATTCTTTAAAAGTCTTTTTAAAGAGCCCCATTTTTTTGACAGTGAAACTTTTGCAAGCATGAAGAGTTCTCATGCGTGAGAGTGATTTCATTGGTGGCACCATCTAGTGGCGGCTTCCACTAGCAAAGTTTTAAAGCTTCAATGTAGTTAATTCATACTCTCTTCGAAAGTTAATCGAAGCCAATGGATATTGAAGGGATTTTTTACATGCTACATTATCACGTGACATGTGTGCCTTCGATTTTCGCATCCAGAAAATCTATCAATTCCGGGTGAGATTGAATCCACAACCTTGGGCTTAAGAGGATGGCTCGCTTCCTCCAAGACACAGCCCCGACATTCTTTAAAAGTAAAATGTGCATAGCTAAATGCAAATTACAAAATGAGGAGGGGTGAAAAACAAATACAAAAGAATAAATGTGCGAGCCCATCTGGACACATAACTAGTTTATGGCTGAAAGTCCGCGTGTCAATGCCATGAGTGAGGGATCGAAGCATTGGAAGGAGAATAGGATAAGCATCGGAGTCATCAGTGAACCCAATACCGGCTTCTAACACCTGCGGAATGGAACCACATCCTTGAGCTGCATAACCTCGATTAGTCAATGCGCGCAATCGCCACTCGTGTTGAATGAGTACAATTCAGTGCTGTGTGCAACGAAGAATCAGCTGAGAATACTACAGAAAGACAGTCGATTGCACAGATTCACAGCACATCACACTCAGTGGTAGTTCTGCACTATTGTAAAGTTCACTTGCACTGTACGTGATATTTAACATCAGAAGGCGCATCCGCGACAAGTCACACGAAGGACGGTTGAACGCACCGAAGGAAGTGACCGGAGTTTTGTTACGCTCTTAACACAAGGCGGTATGTCAAAGACATTGCGACTTTATTAGATAAGCATCTATTTTGTTTATGAAGGTAAATGTTTAGGCTAGCGGTGACGAACCACGTAATTTTGATCCTCGGTCAAGAGACGAAGACGACACTCGAGCCGGAACCTCTCTCTACTAACTTCCACACCACGCTAACGGGAGGACATTGAGTTTCGACAGATCTAACGTGAATCAGCCCCTATATAAGGAGGGTCTTCAGAGACAAAGGGGTTGGTTCATGAACAAAACCATGGTTGGGGATGGTGACTATAGTGGAACGGTCGACTCATATCGTAATGACGGTGGTTATCCTTTCTGCTCTTTACAAACAGTTTAGCATCAGACCAGTAGGCATACTACAGAAATTGTTTTGACTGCAGTTTCGCCATTTGTGAACCAAACACATTAACTAAGGATAAAATAATTGTCACGAAGAGCTCATTTTTGTGTGTTTGTGTGTGTGAAAGGGAAGGAATAACTTAACACATTTTCTTGTACAACAAAAGATAAAAATATGTCGTCAAAAAATTGTTTCTTTTTAAACTTAAACATTTCAGACCGTCTAAAAAATGGTAACTATTAAAGAGCAATAAATATATGGTACTGGTATTTTTCACCAAATAACAAGGAAATATGGAGTCCAGACAAATGCGGTTTTCATATAATTTTATAAAACACATATAACTCATACATTGCTTTCAAAACCATCTGGATATATACTTGAGAGTTATGAAAACTAACTTATTTTAGAAATTTACTTAGTTGCCAAAAGAAAACTTATAATTATATCATTTCTTTTTTAAAATTGTAAGTGAATTTGTTTTCAGTAAGATTTCATACAGATTTTTCGCCAAAAGCCCTCGTGTAGCTGAACAGTGCGACGTTAATCTTCACTCACTCACTCATTCATACAGATTTTGATAAATGAAATTTGTTAAGTGAACAAAGAAGTTTTTTCCTGCGAACACTATTTCTTCCAAATTTCGAGCTAAAATAGAAGGATATTGCCTAACAACAGACAATTATTTCACACTTTAACAGAACTTGCAGATATACTTCTTAATTTTCATACAGATAATAAAAAAAAGACTCAAACTTAACAGAAAAGACGTCTTAAAGCAGTTTAAGTAAAAAAAATTAAAAAGGAGAAATCTGTGCATACCAAAGAAGTAAAATATGCATCACCAAATGGAGGGATAAAAAAGTCGTATCTCTGTCATCAACTATACATATCCCTCTGATGATTGAAGTATTATCTTACAAGGATGAGGTTAGACGGAAACCTCAGGTAGATATCGAATACAATAATAGATAAAATGAATCATCATCTCACAATATAACAAAATAGAATATAACAAAAAAGAGAAACAAAAAATATTATAAGAGAAATAATTCCAAGCTTTTTAGATACATCATTGTGAAATACTTTCGTTTTATATCAGAAACTAGGAGGAAAATTATCTCATTTGAGTTTCAGGCTTGACATTATAGATCGCCTTATTGAAAGACATAGGACAGTAACTAAGAGATAAGGAAGACCGCCATGAATTTTTCCCAATACCTTACGATTGACTGAAAGATATTTCTTGGAAGTGATTGCCCCAACTGATAAAAAATTGAGACCAACAAGGCAATGTTTTGAGTGTTAATTGAAAAGAAACAATTTTGGGAAACAGGTGAGAAAAGATATTTTGTGTTTGACTATACTTGCCTGCCTGTTTCAAAATTTACCACAAAAACTGAATTTTAAAAGAATATTTAACTTTAAGTACAATATCTCATTTTTTCAATTCTAATATCCATTTTTGTAAAGTGTTCTTTCGAGTTCGCTTATTGCTTCGAAAAGAAGCCAACTTTAACAAAAAACGTGTATTTTCAATGATAATAAAAATTAATACAATTCCTTAACCCCTTCTCTGTCGGCGTCGCATCTCATACGTTTGGCAATTTTGTGCCCGTATAGTCGGCGTCGCATGTCATGCGACGAAGAAAAAAATTGCACCACTGAAATTGAATTGGTCGCTACGCATACGCCTGAGTGAATTCTGCGATTATTTTTTGTATTTCCGAATAGTGCTAAGAGATGGCGTAACAAGTACTATTATTTTCACAATTTTCCAAGCAAGATTTCCCGCTCGAACCAAAACAGAATCTCATTTTGTACTTTCTATAAATTCGCTCTCGCTAGTGTAATTTTTACACTAACACATAATATAAGGAAACATTATAATGTAAGGAAAAATGCTGTAATAAATGATTTAGGTTTTGTGAAAAATGTTGTTTTTACACCCTGATGTCCAAGACAGATTGTAAAACTGTTTGCCAAAGGTAAGGTTGGAAAAGCACTTACTAAAATATTTTTCGCATAATTTTAACAGTTTTTTCATGTGCATATTTTTTTGTGTTACTTTTGTTTCTCAAATATTATCCTCAAAGCAATAACATAAATAAATATAGTATCAGAGTATATTTTCTTAAGCCTAAATATCTTGATGCATTGCAGTGAAAATTGGGGATCAGTAGACGGGATATAATATATTGGACCACTCGTAAGTCTAGAAAAAACTGCTTTCTGACAACAAAAAAATTGCATTTTTAAATTCAGACTAGAGTACATATTAAATTTCAGCAATATAAAAAAAAATGTTTTTTTTGGACCAGAAATTCGAAAAAAAATCCGACAGAGAAGGGGTTAAATTCAATATTTATAACATTACTGACTTCTGATTTGTGTGAGTTTATATAATTGATTTCATCTTAAAACTGTTTTAAAAAAATATGCTTATTTCTTTTAACGTAATATGACAGAAAAAAAGAAACTGTTAAGTGGTTAATCTGCTAGCTAACATTTCATTTGTTTAAAGAGCCGAAGGAAATCCCTAGGATTAGAAACCATGCTTTGTACTTTCCCGACCTACAATTTATAGCGCACAATCTCAATTCAGAAAATTTTCAGAACAGGTGAGATCAGGAAAGCTTCTTTACTAACAATTTAGAAATTCAAATATTATTTTGGACTCTGTTTGCTTCTCTGACGAAACGGCATTGTCACAGAAAAGATTTCTTACAGGTCAAGAATTACTTTTACAATAATGGTAAGCAAACAGAAGTAACCTTGGTGACAAACTTGGTTGCCAAAATTTAGTTACAAAAGAAAATGCATCTAGGAATGTCTAGAAGAAGAAATGATTATTTGAAGATAAAACTCCAGAAACTCCTAGAAGATTTTTCTCAGCATATGTAAAGGCGTTTAAGGGAAGCAAAACAGAAGTCAAAGCTTGACAGTGACTGCGCATTTTATTTGCCTAGCGCAAAATTGTATTTTCGGAGATCAATATTCACATGATTTTGAAATCTGTTCAACTGTGGATGTATACGAATAGGGTAGAAAAAAAATCTAATAAAATTTCGGGAAGGATTCAAATTAGAACAGGATTCCCTCTGACAGCTGTTCACTCCGAAAACACATCCTACATTTGAAAGATGGTCGATCACCTATCAGTAGTACATCAATAATGTTCAAATAGTAATAATGACAATAATTATATGCATAATTTCTTACTTCTCGCCTAAATTTTGATAACTTTGTTTGGGATAATGTGTAAACTATTTCATTAATACCGGCAACAATTCCACGATCATCATTCTGAAGGAATAAGTTTAATATTTTCTTTTTCAATTGCAATAGCTATCGACATCGAGTATTTTTTTAAATCTCAGACTTCGCATTTAAATAAACGAAGTAAAAGAAAATATTGCAATTCAATAGAAATAAAAATGCAATTCACCCGAAGACTGCCTCGAGAAAAATATAGTCAATAAACTGTATTTTGTTTCTTCGATAAACTCTTCTTTCTATCGTTCATTCTCGGATTAACTCGATTTCCCCAGTTTTTCCGAATTCTGTTCTCGTAGGACGCCACAATCAATAGTTTCCTTCTCTCATCCTCTCGCATCACTGACTAACAAAGTAAGTATTATCTGTGGAATTATTTGTTAGTGAAATCATACTTTATTAAAGCTTTCTCATTTCTTTTATTTCAACATTCTGTATGAGAATTAAAACAAAACATTATAGTTTTGCTAATGCTTTTAAATCAGCATGGACTTTCTATTAAAAGATTACATACATTAATAATAGCACACGATTGATTTTTCTCCATCACATATTGTAATACGTAATAAAAATGAATTTATATATTTAATTCACACACACACACGCATTTAATTCTTTTTATTTTAGTATAGTTTACCTTAATTAAGAAACATCTCAGATGTTTCAAATTTCTAATTGAAGGCTAGTTTGTCTACAAAAGTTCAAAAAAGTAAAATAAATAATAAAAGTATGCCATAAAACACCTCCAGATTACAATATGTGTGTGAATTAACCAAAATGTTTTGAAAAAAATCTTCTCTAGTCCTTGCAAAAACGATCTTTAACATTCCTTGACAAAATACATTTTCAACTTATTTCATACAAAGCATTTTAAACGTGCACATAAAGTAAAGCAAATATATTTAGATAAAAAATTAATATATTGGTTATTATAAAGTTAAGAAAAAATTTCAAACTTCTTTTGAAAATGAAGAACTTCTTAACTATGACTAAATTATAGCAATTTCTATTATAAAAAATAAGACAAGAGTTAAAGACTTACCAAAAAAATGTTATTTCGAGCAATTGTGACACTTACAAAAACTTGTGTGCAAAACTTAAGATATGTGACTACCCCAAAATCCTCGGTTTGGAGAAAAGTTTCGAATTTTTTTTATGTTTTTATATCATAGCCCATACGCTTAAGATTCCAAAAATACCTTATTTTAGTTCCTATGATATTTAGAAGCTAAGTTATAGCTTATTTAGCCCCTCAGGGGCTCACCTTCTTTAGGTGAGTACGGGTTTCACGCTCCCGAGGTGCCCTAGTGATCTTTTCCTTCTCCCTAGGGGTTTACTGTCTTTGGTAAACACGGGCTTCACGAACCCGGGGAACCCTAGTGATCCTTCTCTATTTTCGGCCCTTTTTCTTGCCATTCCAATTTCCCTTTCCTTCTTTTCCACCTCAGGGGCTCACTTTCGGGTGAGTACGGGAGGCCACGTCCCCGAGGTACCCGAGTGAATTTTGAAAAGAAAGAAAAACCCAAAAAAATATTTGCTTAGTTAGAGTTTAAGTTACAGGTCTATATTTCACGTTTTCTTTCTTTCAGTTAGGGGTTGTTTTGTGGTTACTTTTATTTTTCATATTTTCAGTTTCATTATTTCTACTATTTTGATTTTGGTTTATTTCTTTGGGGTATTTAAAACAAATGAATTTTACTTTTTGATTTCCGTAATGTTAAGACTGGTTTTTGAGTCTGACCCGCATGTTTGCCGTGTGCGGCGACCCGTACCGGGGGAAAGTGGAGTCTGGGGTTCCTGTTGCGTGCCCTTTGGCCCATGCTTCTCCGTAGACGGGAGGCAGGAGTGAGCCCGCTCCTGTCAATCGGCTAGTGATTAGTTCTGCGGATTCCAATACGGGTTCTTTTGGAATACCAAAGACGGTTGCTTTAGGGTTAGTATTGCAGTTAGGGTGCCCTGGGTGAACTGGCGGATCACATCCCGAACCTGTAATACTATACTCCAGTACCACCTCTGAGGTAAGTGCCGTGCCTGACGCATGTCAGATGACCGGCGGGCTGCCTCCCCTTGTTGGGCTCCATGGTGGGTGGAGGCGTACTGGAATGAACACGAAAACACACTCATGGAACCCATCAGTAATTCTCCTTCAGTGGAGCAACAAGTTGTATCTAAAAAAATTGACATTCCTTCTCATACACAGCGACAAGAATTTAGCGATTCTGCTCGATTCTTTGTTCTTAAAACTCCGAACACCTTTTCCACCGTATCACCTTTTCTAATCGAGTAGGCGATCACGAGTAGCATTGGGCCGGTCAAGACAATTCGCAAGATGCGCTCCGGGGACTTGTTCCTCGAAGTAGCATCGGCGAAACAGTCTTCCGCCCTCCGAACACTCCGTAAAATGGCCCATATTGACATAACTGTCGTTCCTCACAACACCCTCAACTATTCGCGAGGCGTCATCTCGGCAGCGGATTTGTTGAATGTGTCAACAGAGGAAATAAAGGAGAATATGGTGGATCAGAAGGTCTGTGAAGTTCGGCGCATTACGATTCGGCGGGATGGCCAGGTGCTTAACACTAAGCACCTCATCCTGACCTTTTCGACGCCTGAACTCCCGCAGTCCGTAAAGGCCGCCTATCTCCATTGCCCTGTTCGACCTTACATTCCAAATCCGCTCCGTTGCTTTCAATGCCAAAGATTTGGTCATTCGAAAACAGTCTGCCGCGGCCAGCCAACCTGCTCTAGATGTGCAGAGGTAGGCCATGATAGCGCAGACTGTAAAGCAAAGGAACGATGTGTCAATTGTAAAGGGGACCATTCATCGTTTTCTCGATCTTGCCCGACATGGTTATTAGAAAAGGAGATCACGGCAGTTAAAATTAAAAACAAACTTTCTTATCCGGAGGCTCGGCGTGTTGTATCGTCCCGCACGCCAGTTTCTGGTAAAAGCTATGCGTCGGCAACCAGCAAAACATACGTATCAACAGCCATTCAGGTAGACGCAAGTACGGTTCCAAAATCTGCACAGTCCGATTCTGTGAAACCGAAGACCATTGCAGTGGATACACGTACGTCTGTATCCACTCCACCCACTGTTAAAAAGACAAGAAAAGCACGCATCAAGGAATCGGGGGTGCTTGCTCACAAAAAAAAGAGGTCGAACCTCTCTAAAAAACTCCATGACATGGGAGACGATGTCATGGATATTCACGCCTCGCAAAGCGACGAAAGTCTGATGGACGATCTGTCGCCCAGACCTTCGTCTTCTGGCTCCTTGCGAGGAGCAAGTGCGAAGACTTCATGACCTCCTTTATCTCCTGGAACTGCCGTGGTCTAAGAACTCGACTTGCTGATCTCAAATCCATCATATCCACGTACCAGCCCGCATGCGTTGCTCTTCAGGAGACATTTCTGAAGAGTACCATGACAATGCAAGTGCGTGGTTATAATTGTGTACGACGGGATGTAGATGGCGATACATCTCCAACCGGAGGTGTATGCCTCTTCACGTCTAATCTATTTCCCAGTAATGTCGTCACACTGCACACATCATTACAGGCTGTGGCTGTTCGGATTCACATCCATTCTTTAGTCACAGTCTGTTGTGTTTATTTACCACCCAACGATGTTGTGCCACAAGTGGATTTGAATCACTTAGTCAGTCAATTGCCAGCTCCATTTATTTTGCTCGGTGACTTTAACGGACACAGCCCTCTGTGGGGGCATGATGTTACAAATTCTCGTGGACGGCAGATCGAACAGTTGATTTCTGATCACTGTCTCTGTCTGCTGAACAACGACGAGAAAACTTATTTCCATGCACCCACGAGGACATTTCACTCCCTCGATCTAGCCATCTGTTCGCCAACTCTGCTACCGATGTTGAATTTCGAGGTTGCAAACGATCTGCACAACAGCGATCATTTCCCTCTCATAGTCTCGCATGTTAATGGTGCGGGGACACGTTTTCGTCCCCCCACTTATCATTTTCATCGCGCAGACTGGGATAAATTCACACGGTTAGCGATTATCTCAGGCACAATGGTTCAGAACAGGGCAGTTGATGAAGCAGTTTTCAATGTCACTGAAGCTATTCGGAATGCTGCTGATGCAGCCATTCCCAAAACATCCAATTCCCCTCGAAAGCTGTGCAAACCATGGTGGAACGCTTCCTGCCAACAAGCCAAAAAAGGAACAAAGGAGGGCGTGGGGTATTTTCAGGAGGTACCCCACCACTGATAATCTCATAGCGTTCAAACGTGCGAAAGCGTTAGCTCGTAGAATACGTCGTCAATGCCAGAGAGAATCTTGGATCCAGTATGTGTCTTCAATCACATCGTCCACTACCAGTCAACAGTTATGGAGAAAGGTCAAAGCAGCGAATGGCCTTTATCGGGATTTTAACATTCCGATATTGGAAACTTCTACTGCTTTGTATTCGTCACCTTTAGATGTGGCCAACTTGATTGGCAAAACATTTGCTAGTGTGTCCAGCTCCGATTCATACAGCCCTGCATTCCAGGCGACTAAGAATCGTTTAGAGCGGACACCTATCAACTTCAGATGCCGACAACCTTTCCAATATAACTGTGACTTTGACATGTTTGAATTGAAGAGAGCCTTATCATCGGCCCACAATACTAGTCCAGGTCCTGATGGAATATCCTATGTATTGCTTCGCCATTTGAGCGCGGATTCACTAGTAAGTCTCCTTTACCTATTCAACCGAATATGGAGGGAGCAGGTGTATCCTACTCAATGGCAAGAAGCCATAGTGATCCCCATTTTAAAACCTGGAAAAGATCCTAAGAACCCTCTCAGCTATCGACCGATAGCACTCACGAGCTGCCTTTGTAAGACACTAGAACGTATGGTCAATGCCCGTCTCGTTTACCAGTTAGAAAAGCACAAATGCATTCCTCTGTTTCAGAGTGGCTTCCGTAAAGGAAGATCCACTCTCGACAATATTATTACGCTCGAAAACAAAATTCGAAACGCTTTTGTCCGGAGGAATCATTTAGTTTCTATCTTTTTCGATATCGAGAAGGCGTATGATCGTACTTGGCGCTATGGGATACTTCGCACTTTATTTAATTTTGGATTAAGAGGCAATTTGCCTACTTTTATTCAACATTTTTTAAAACTTCGTACTTTTAGAGTGAGACTGGCTGGCACTCTTTCTGCTCCTTTTACCCAAGCTGAGGGAGTTCCTCAGGGGAGTATTTTGAGTGTCACCCTTTTATATGTCATATCTCTCACATTTTAAATGTTTTATCGCCTTCTATACAGGCTTCACTATACGTGGACGATCTACAGATCAGTTGTGAAGGTTCGGACATGCGCATGATTGAACGACAGTTGCAAACTGCCGTCAACAACATTTTAAAGTGGTGCGACACCAACGGTCATAGTATTTCGGCGAGCAAGAGTTGCTGCGTGCACTTTTGCCGCAAACGGGGTATTCATCCCGACCCCGAAATACGCATCCGTGATATACAAATTCCCGTAGTTCCCGACGTACGATTCCTCGGAGTAATTTTCGACCGTCGGCTCACTTTCCTTCCGCATATTTTACAATTGCGGAAGAGGTGTGAAAAGTCTCTAAACCTCTTGAAGGTGTTGTCAAACACCTCTTGGGGGCGGATCGAACATCGTTACTCCGAGTGTACCAGGCACTCGTACTCTCTCGCATCGACTACGGATGTGTTGTATACGGATCAGCCTGCAACTCTACTCTGAAAAAACTTGACCCCGTCCACCATATGGCACTGAGAATCTGCTCGGGTGCGTTTCGCACATCACCGGTGCAGAGTCTCTATGTTAACTGTCATCAGCTTCCTCTAGATCTTCGACGGCGGAAGCTGTCTCTTGCGTTTTATTTTAAGATCTTGTCCGTGCCTTCACATCCTCTGCAGAATGTGTATATGAGTACCAGCATGAAGAGACTTTATGATGCACGGCCGTCTAACATCCGGCCGTTTATGGATAGGATGAAGCTTCATATTTCTGAACTCGACCTACCTAACGTGCGTATCCAGCAAAGGAACCTTTTCCTATTCCAACCTTGGAATACGCCACGGTTCCATTATATCAACCCTTTTGCCACTTACAGTAAATCCACTGTAGCGCCTGTCGTCTTTCAACGCGTCTTCGCCTACCACCGCAGTCAGTATAGTCGTTATTCGGCCATCTACACTGATGGTTCGAAACGTGCAGATTACGTTGGCTGTGGAGTCGTGATTGAAGATATTATGCACGGTTATAGGCTCGACACTTCTTGCAGCATTTTCACTGCCGAAGCTGTCGCCATTTACCGTGCACTTCAATTAATCGACTCCACTATGCCCCGTAAATACTGCATCTATACTGACAGCATGAGTGTACTCGAAGCGCTTGAAAACTACCACGATCGCTGCCATCCAGTGGTATGTACAATACTCGACCTTACGAGTCGACTCTACAGCAAGGGTTTCGATATCGTGTTTTGCTGGCTACGAAGTCACGTAGGAATCATAGGCAACGAGCAAGCGGACAGCGCGGCAAAGTCGGCGACGACGCATCTGCCGCTAGCGGTTCCGCTATCGGATATGAAGCGCGTCATCATGCATCATATTTTTAAGATCTGGCAGGAATCATGGAGTCAGCAGTTGGATAACAAACTGCACTCTGTGAAACCTGTCATAGGAGCATGGCCTGTGATGCCAATGCGAAGAACTGATGTCAAATTGACTCGTCTTCGCATTGGTCATACTCGCTTCACTCACAGGCATTTGTTATTTGGAGAACGCGCTCCTGAATGTCCTTCATGCAATGTCTCTTACACTGTTCGTCACATTTTAATCGATTGTCCAGTTTTTAACCATCATCGCATCACCTTTTTTCATACATCTATTTTAACCTTATCTGACTTGGTGGGGGAATCTCCCCACCAAAATCTATTTGCCTTTATAAAGAAAATTGACTTTTCATATTTAATTTGACTTTTTAAAATGTTTTAACTTTAACTTTATTTTTTTTTTATATTTGTGCGTGCAGGCATGCACATATATAATAATTATTTTTATGTAATTATATTTTTCATGTGTATTTTTACATGGTTTTATTCTTTTAACAAACGTGTGGCGCAGTATAGCCAAATTTGGCTCTTGCGCCATAAAACACTACATTCACTCACTCACTATAGCTTATTTAGTAACCTGGAAATGGGTGTTTGAAGAGACAAAAATGTAAACAAAAAGTTTGAACGTCTTTTTCATGACTTTTAAGCAATAGAAATATCTAATATTTATGGTAAATATAGATCAACGTATCATTTACTTATTTATCAAGTATCCGTTATTTATTTTTTTAATCTGGCAACCGTTTTTTTTAATTCAAGCTTGTTTTACTGAATGGCAATAATATTATCGTTTATAGTTTGTTTACATTGTTCATTCTAAATCTTTCTTCTTAATTATTACTTACTTTTGATATTTTTACGGTTTATTCATTCATTTTCATTTAATTTTAACGTTTTATTTGATTGTGAATAATTTCAAAATGCCGAAAGCTAGATCGAAAGTGGCTAGAAAGAGAAAGCTTTATGGTAATAGGTTTACCAAGTTAGCATTTAACAGTAATAATACGTCTGCAAGTGAAGCGAAATTAAGCACTTTTGACAGATTTGATGTGCCTGAACCTGAATTTCATGGTTCTACAGGGAATAGAGTTATTAATTTCCGAGCTTTGATGGGAATTATTTCAATCTTGTGTTGTCCGGAATGTTATGCAACTGGATAGAAACTGGCAGAAGATTCTAAGGAAGGACTTTGCTCTAATTTGTGTGTGGCTTGCAGTTGTGGATTCATGACTGGCTTTACTTCTACTCCTAAAGAAATAAAAAATTCTCTCTCAATACTTTATTGGAATTTGGATTGAGATTGATTGGCAGAGGATTCACAGCTGGTAGGAAGTTGTTATGCACTTTAAATTTGCCATGCATTTCTAAAAATACCTTCAGAGCTCATGAACTCAAACTGCTGGAAGCAGTACAGTTAGTTATGTTCTGAAAAAAAATATGAAAGCTGCATCTAAAGCAGTGCAAAATTTTAAAAAAAGTACAACTTGTGGTGTTTCAGTAGATGGCACATGGCAGTGGAGAGGCCATATGTCCCTTAATGGCTGCGTTTCAGTTATTTCCATTGATACTGGAAAAATTTTACATCTGGAAGTAATGACTCAGTATTGTAAAATGTGCGAAATGAATGTGAAATGTGAGCATGCATGTTCAAATTATAAAGGATCATTTGGAAACATGGAAGCTGTTGGAGCTTTTAGAATTTTTGAAAGGTCACTAATCAAACGAGACTTGCAATACACCGAGTACTATGATGATGGTGATACCAAGGGATTTTTACAAGTGAAGGATATATATGGTGAAAACAGTGTCACAAAACTTGAATGTATAGGACATATACAAAAAAAGAGTAGGCTCACGTTTAAGGAAACTAGAAAAGAACACCAAAGGACTTGGTGGGAAGGGGAAATTAACTAATAAATTTATCGATAAACTGCAGAACTATTATGGGATTGCCATCCGCAGCAATGTTAGATGCCTCGAAAAAATGCAATCTGCTGTAATAGCTGCCTTCTTTCACTGCTGCTCTAGCAATCAAAATCCCATGCATAGGCAATGTCCAACAGGGAAAGACACCTGGTGCAAGTATAAACAAGAATTATGTGATGGTAAAGTATATGTGGACAAAACAGCAGGCCTTTCAAATTCAGTGATTAAAGTGATAAAGCCTACTTATTTAGCACTCTGTGATAAGGAGTTGCTAAAAAAATGCCTCCATGGCAAGACTCAAAGTAATAATGAAAGATGAAAGCTTTAATAATGTATTGTGGTCTGTTTTGCCGAAAGAAATTTTTGTTCATAAAAAAACTTGGTTTTTGGGTTCATACATGGCTGTCATCTTATATAATTCGGGTTATTTAGAGCTACTGCCTGTATTTAAATATTTAGGTATAGGAATTGATCCAACGACACTTAAAAACTATATGGGAATTGACATGGAGAGAATTCAAAAATCGAAACGCCAGTCATTACCCTCACCAAAACTCTCCAGAAAAAAACAAAAAGCCAAAAAAAAGTCCAAATTAGCTAAAAATGAAGCTAAAGAGGGCTTAAGCTATAAATATGTGGAGTTTTGAAAATGTTTAGTTAGTAAAAAAGTAATTATTTTGAGTTAAAATTATTAAATGTGTTTTACGAGAAACTGTTATTCAATATTTTAGTTCACGATAAAGCTCACTACACAAAATATTTTTAAGATACTAAATCTAAATTTGCTTTTTTATGATAGAAATTGCATTAATTTTTTAAAAATTTGAGTTTTTGCATAAAATTTGGCATATTAAAATCTTTCAAAAGCATTACAAATTTTTTGATTCCTATCACAGATAAAGATATTGTTTATGTACTCTATAAATGTTATTTTAATACATTTATTAGAATTTGTGTACAAGATTTGTCGTAACTGCAAATTTTTCACCAGAACTTCGCTAAAAACAACAATTGTTATAGTCTACAAAACTCTCCAGAAAATAACAAAAGGGTAAAATAAAGGTCAAATCAGCTTTACATGAAGCTAAAAAGAGCTTGAGCTATAAATATAGTGAGTTTAAAAAGTATAAAATTAGTAGAAAATTTTTCATATAGTACTAAAATCTTTAAATGCATTTCCTGAAAAACTAAGTTTTTCAATTTTTTTCTTCACGGCACAGTTCACTACAGAATTTCTTTTTAAGGTATTGACTTGAAAAATTTTCAGAAACTATTTTATTCAGTGTTATATCTGTGTTCAAGACTATAATCTAATCTCTGTGTATATATTTATTTATTTTATTGCACTTTTTGTGAGAAAATAACATTAGTGTTTTGTAAAAAATTGAGTCTTTGTATAAAAAGTGACATATTTCAAATACTTTCAAAAGTATTTACAAATTTTATAGCTATCAACACAGATAATGATGTCATTGATGTACTGTATAAATATTATAAGAATATATTAATTAGAATTTTCAATACAATCTTTACCGCAACTGCAATTTTTCACTAAAATTTCACTCACACACACAAGATTCCCAATATTACCCAAATTAATTTTAACTTTGTAAAAACTGAGTTGGAATTCTTACACTTATGTCCCATTTCAAATAAAAAAATTGTTTATTTAACTGAAATTTTATATATTTCGAAAAAAGTGTTCCGTAAACAGTCCCACACCTTAAGCAACAGTAAAATTTAAGCAGATAGTTGGGGCCGCGGTAGCCGAGTGGTATAGGTATCGGATCGTGGCTTGCCTGGTCGCGAGTTGGAGCCCAGTATCACTAAAGACCCGCCGTGTAGGGCAGCTATGCACGCTAAATCTGTCGAGAGCTGAAACGTCCTCCCGTTAATGTGGTGTGGTAGTTAGGAGAGGGGGTGCCACCTCAGAAGTCAAAAAAAATTACGTGGTCCGTCGCCAAAAGCCCTCGTGTCGCTGAACAGTGCGACGTGAATAACCAAATCAATAAGCAGATAGTCATGGAATTGCAGAAAAGAGATATTGCTATCAGTTCAATGCACACACAATTCAACAGAAAGATGATGCGTATGCAAATGTCAGGAACAAAACGTCATCGACGGAATGAGTGGGTGAAAAATGCGCGCAGTCGGCGCGCGCTACTCATGACTACAATAAAAGGAAGAACGGAGGCGCAATTAAAAACATTCGCTTCCAATGCAAGTGAGTTCTTTCGTGAAATACAGGGTGTAACTAAACTCTGCGGCAAAACTTTAAGGGGTGATAGTTCACATCAAGACAAACAATAGTAAATAGGAAACTTAGGGGGGGGGGTCCCAAAAGTCTTCCGAAGGAGATAGGTGTCATTAAAGATTGCGTTCCGATACTTCAAATGGTTATAAAAAACGGAAACATTGGTCGATTCGTTAGCGGTTTTCGCTAAGATTATTCTTTTTGTCAATATTTTCTTGGAAAATAAATTTTAAGAATAAATTTCAAAAAATGTGAATAAAGGGCGCTTTAGACTACGGAGTAACGAACAACTATTTTTTACTGTTATTTTTTGTATCACATTAAATGCTTCCAAAAGCTTAGACTTAAAATTAAATTTTTAACTCAAAATCATATCCGTTGGGTGTGGTTAAGTAGCGCAAGCGGAATTGGGTTCAGGAGGTGAAATTTGAAACTCCCTTCCCTCTGAACAGAGTTCAGTTATTCCCGATCTTGTCGTCGTAGACCAGACACAGAAATTATTACCTCCTACAAGTAAAATAAACGAGAGAGGGATGACAAAATTAAAAACAATATTCATAATAGATATGAGCAACTTCTCTGCTCAAGATAAAAAGAAACAATTTGATGTACGCATGTAGTGCGTATGAATGAAGGTTGAATGAATGATGACACGTAGAAAATCGTACACGCATGATTTTCTTACAGAATCACAAATTCTGCTCGAAATAGCGCCCACCAGCAAAGATGGTGGTGGGACTGTCAAACATTAGCAAATACCCAGGGTATCTCCCCGATATCGCCGGCTACGACGGCAATCCTTTCAACCAGGGCCTCGTAGGAGTCGACGGGACTTGCATAAACAAGACTTCATATGGCCCCAGAAGAAAAAAATCTAGGCAGGACAGGTCAGGTGAGCGTGTCCGCCAATTTATCGGACCACCCCGTTTAATACATCGCCCTGGATATGCTGTATCTAATGCACTTCGCCCATCCGCACTGAAATGTGCAGGCGTTCAGTCATGTTGGAACCACATATGAGCCTTTATGTTGGCTGGAACACTTTGCAGTAGAACTTTACATCCTTACATACAGTTAGCACCATGCAGTTAAAAATCCTTGTGTTATAAACTTTGCATGCAAATCGGGGGATTTGCATAATCGGGTATTTTCCGGAGAGATATTGCTCATGTCTGTTATGAATAACTTTTTTATTTAATTTTGTCATCCCTCTCTCGTTTATTTTACGTTTAGTGGGTAATAGTTGCTGCCTAGTCTACGACAGAGCATCGAAGATAGTGAATAACTGAACTGTGTATAGGGGCGGAGGTGAGTCCAAATTTCACCTTCTGAACGCAGTTGAATTTGCGCCACCCCGAACGATTTAAATTTTGAGCTCAAATTTTAAGCTATTGTCTAAGATTTTGAAAGCATTTAATGTGATACAAAAAATAACAATAAAAAATAGTTGTTTGTTACTCCGAAGTCTAAAGCCCCCTCTATCGACATTTTTGAGCTTTATATTTAAAATATATTTTTCAAGAAAATAAGTACAAAAAGAATAATTTTAGCGAAAACCGTTAACGAATCGACCCATTTTTCCGTTTTTTATAACCATTTGAAGTATCGGACCGCAAACTTTAATGGCACCTATCTCCTTCGGAAGACGCTTGGAACCCTAAGTTTCCTATTTACTATTGTTTGTATTGATGTGTACTATCACACCTTAAAATTTTGCCGCAGAGTTTAGTTACACCCTGTATAACTACAACAAATTATGTCGACGACTTTACATGTGGAAGAGTTATTGGAAACCTAGAGGATGGGAGTTGCTTAACCAGTGTATCTGAAGAGTTTGGAATCAACAAAATTGCAGTTTCGCGCTTTTGGAAAGCCTTCCAAACTATATTAACGGCTGTTAGAAAGGTTGGTGATGGCCATCCTAAAAATAAATTCCACTAGATGACCGACATATCGTCCTACTGACGAAAAACGCCTAGTACCAGTCAATAAGCGATATTGTCAGCAAGCGCAATCATGAAACTCAGCAACTGTGTACAGCAGTGCTTCTCAACCTTTTTTCTGCTGGGCCGCATACATATGTTAGTTATTTCACGCGGGCTGCAACAATAGGATAAATGGGGGAAGGGGGGGCACTTTGAGATCAAGATAACATTGGAAATTTAAAATGTGGAGAATTGATCATAATATTATATATAGTCCCTGTTTTGCTTTTTTATATTATTTTTTTTATATTTATTTCTATTTTTGTTACTAACACTAAATAAGAAGCATTTAAGAAATACTACTTCACAATTTATGCACTAGTAAACGGTTTCATATGATTACCAATAATATAGCAAACTTTATAGGATGTCTTTCTTACCGCTGTGATATTACCATTAACAAATTCCTTTGTTGCTGTTGCTAGGATTATTCAAGAAAAAGCCTATTTATTACCTCTTGAAAGAGATCTTCGAGGAAAAGTCTCATTGAATGATTCATGTTGATTGGTATTTTTAAATACAGCACTTCGTGACAAATCAAACAATTACGGATCCATGTTTGCTTTTCACTACAAAATAGTCAACCTCCCAATCGTCTTGAAACGATGTATTGTCGAATAATTTTCGTTTGCAAGATATGAAGTAGTTAAATATTAGTTCCAGCCATAAAACAGTCGTTATTCCAATTTTGTCCATTATCACTAAGTGCAACCATTCCAAATAGAGAAAGAATATCAATTCGTATTCGTACAAAACCGACAGCAAAAAGCAAAATTGATATATTTGATTTCTTGACAAAGAATTTCTCACCAAATTTTTAATACAGTGTTTTTAAATAAGTAAATTACTCAGAGCTTTGGGCCTTGACCGAGCCCCTTAAAAAGGCTCGGGGGGCCGCAGGTTGAGGATCGCTGGTGTGCAGCAACAGAGCGAAGAAAGTTACGGTTTATTGTGACACCTTCACAAAGGTGGCATATTAACCCGCCGTCCTAAACACGACATCTTTTTCAAAGTTCACTATCGGTGGCAATGTATAAAATGTGGTGTAGGTAGCATGGAAATTCGAAATCTCATCTGTGAAGTTGTATAATTCTTAAGGAATAGAGTCATTTAATTGCCACTAGAAATTCTCAACACCAAGTTATTTTGAGCGAGTTCATCCGAATAACACCCCAGAAGGAGACCATTGCAGTGGTTCTGGAGTGGCGTTATGGTGAGCGGGAATACTGAGCTCTACGGCGTTTTGGAACTGGAGATCACTATTGTAAGGAGGTTGTCCTTCCCCATGTGCGTCTGTTCCGAGATGTTATTGAGCCAGACTTCGTTTATATGGATAACAAT
This sequence comes from Trichonephila clavipes, assembly GCA_019973935.1. Classification (NCBI taxonomy): domain Eukaryota; kingdom Metazoa; phylum Arthropoda; class Arachnida; order Araneae; family Nephilidae; genus Trichonephila; species Trichonephila clavipes. Next base: position 90,252 of record BMAU01020910.1, on the reverse strand, counting down.
GCACGACCAAAACATATTGCTGATCTTGATAAGCTACTGGAAATTGGATATCACTCGGATGGATTAGCCAGTTTCTCCCCTGATTTAAATCCCATAGAACACGTGTAGCATGTATTGGGGAGACCCCTTGTGGGGAGCACTAATATTCTCCAGGAACTCCAAACAACTGAAACCGATGCTGATAATGTGTACTCGTATCTCAAGAACTTTAGGACAATCTGGTGCTGAGTATAGAGACACGGTATGCAGCAACCATTACAGTAACTGGAGGGCATATGCTTTATAGTCCAATATAGCCTTTTTGGCTTGAGTCCATACTACACTCATGTCCATAAATTAAGGATAATGAAGTTCAGGCAAAGAAAGAGACAGAAGCGAAACAAATTTGACTTATTTGTAAAGTCTATTTACTAAACAAAAGGTGAAGAGCAAAAAAGATGCTATATGTTTGACATAATTAATAAAAATTGCGATTTTTACTCAATGGAGCAAATTTCAAAAAAGAACCTATTTACAAAAAACAGTATAACATGGTTAGCACGATGGTTTATACGGAGTATGTCTCCCGGACGATGCAATACAAGCCTTACAACGCCTAGGCATGCTGAGTATCAAAGTATCAATTTGATCTTGGGGAATATTACACCATTCATCAAGCAATGCCCTCCGAAGTTCCGGTAGACAGGTGGGAGGGGGTGACGGGCTGCAAATCCTCGGCCAAGCATATCCCACATATGCTCTATTGGATTCATGTCCGATGAGTATGCTGGCCAATCCATACGGGTGATATCCTCCGATTGAAGGCATTCGTCTACAATGTTTGCATGGTGAGGACGGGTGTTGTCATCCATAAACAGAAATTCAGCACCCATGGTGCCCCGAAACAAACGTACATGTTGTTCCAGAATGACATCCCGATAAATGTGGCCTGTCATCGTTACACTCTGAACATGCAGGTGAATTCGGGAACCAAGAATAATTCTTCCCCAAACGCGCGAGCCATCCTGCCCCACCGTAACGGTGTCGTTCAATGGTGTTCTCTTGGTGGTAACGGGTACCTGGCGCTCTCCATATTAAAGATCGGCAAGAATCTGATTGCAAACTAAACTTGGACTCGTCGGAAAACATCACAGAAGACCACTGTTGTGGTGTCCACAATGCATGCTCTCTACTCCAGGTTAATCGCAGGCGACAGTGAGTTGAGGTAAGTGGAACACATCTGACAGGCCTACGAGCATATAGACCAATGTGCCCTAATCGTCTGTACACGGTCTGCTTGGAAACTGTCGTACCGGTAACTGAAGAGAGCTGACGAGAAAGGTCTGATGCTGTGCTCCGTCTGTTTCTTTTGGCAGTAACTGCCAAATATATATATACCGGTCCTCATTAGGCGGTGTAACTCGGGGGCGACCTGTGCTGTAACATCTACTGACATTACCATCATCTTGAAATCGTTGCCAAAGCCTGGAGATGACACTCTGGGCGATTCCAAGTTCCTCGGATACTTCCAGCTGGGTACGTTCACATTCCAGTCGTCCAATAATTCTACCACGTAAAAAATCCTCCAAATGCTTCCTTTGTGCCATAACTATGCGGTTATTGCACTGAAAGTCTTTTAAAGCGCTTGTGAACAATTTTACTTCTTTGCCACTTTTCCTTATATACCCCTCTCTTACACTCTCGTCATTGTGACGTACTTTCCGCGCCATCTGGTGGTTTCCTGTAATTTGCATATTCTTCTTCAAGATGCGTGTGATAATTCTACAGGTGAAATTTTTATTTTAGAGTTCAATTTCTGTGTGATTCTGAATTATCCTTAATTTATGGACATGAGTGTATTTACATCATTTTCATTATTGCGCAACTATGCTTTCATCCTCATTTAAGTACAAAATGATGTCTCTCATTTCTAAATTTCAAGTGTCTCAGATGAGTTTTCCCATAATTATGGAAAAAAAATAATCTGTTGCTTAAGATTTGCACATCAGTATAGATATATATACATGCACATTTTTTTTGACATTCATATTCTTTAGATACTCTATTTTTTTTTGTTTTATTTTGGTATTTTTAATGAAGAATAAATTTTTTTAAAATGTAACCCTTTTGTATAGTAAAGTACTGTTAAACACTATTTTGATGAGAAAAAAACATTTTTAATGATGACAAAACATACTTGTGTAATGTGTCACAACCACCTCTTTAAATGGAGACATTTGGTGACTGTTTTTATTGGAAAAGAATGAAGACGGTTCAAGAAGAAAAAATAAATAAATATTTATAACATTTAGGCACATTAGAACTATATTTGAGAAATCTTAGTTTCTTTTTTCTCTTATTCCTTTTAAATATTCTCCTAATTTGAGTTTCGTGATTCTTTTTTCGGTTCGAAGTTTGAAAGTGAAAGATTTAAGAATAGCAGCTGCGGTGTCTATGTAAACCGTGATATGAAAAAAGTAACAAGAATAAAAAGATTTCAAAATGAAATAAAAATGAGAAGAGTACTTTTTCAAATGCATCATTTACTCATTCGTAACATTATTTGAGGCAGAAATAATTCTTTAAATATATAAACAATGAAGATGACATGAATACTTTAACTAGTTTCAAATCATTTTTATTGCTTTATTCAGAAGAAAACAAAATCTAATGTTTTTTAAAATACTCCCATTAAAGCTTTTTTTCTTTTGAATTTGAATAACAAAACTCGTGATTTTTAAAACTTTTAAGAGCAATATAAGTATTTGAAATGTCTCTGGTTTTACCGAACTCAAATTAGATAAGTATAAAGATATAAAAGTGTTTGGTATGTCTCACGTATTTTCAAAACAACCTACTATATCCTACCTTGTTTCTGAATGAGAGATGAAAAATCGGCCAATTAAAATAGAACTTTGACGAAAGTGTGTTAGGAGCAATAAAAGCTCTTTTTAAGATCTGATTTTTCATATTTTATGAGGAATGCAATTGGAAATAAAAATCAGCTATGGAAAAACAAATATTAAGTAGGTTTCTTGAAGCAAAAATTTTAAATTATCGATTGTTTCAGGGCAATATTATACATAAAATCTTATTCCAACTTTAAAAAAAAATCGAAATATGCATTTTAACTTACTGACACTTTATATATATATATATAAGCAAAAGTATATTTCGCTAAGTTTAATCGAATTTTTTTTTAAGTGAAGTGTCCTGTACTTCAATTGATTGTTTATTTAAGTAGCTCTCTGAAGCAATAAGACAGCTTTTAATGATGAACATCGTAATTTATTCCGACCAAAAACGTAATGTAAGGGATGTATTGATTTTAATTCTCTAGTGCAATTATTTATCACTTAGTTTCGTTTTATTACAAGACATACTTTATCAATTCCTACTATTACCTCACTTTCTCTATATATTGATTTATATATTTATCTTGTACAAATCTCCGGTCGTTTATAAAATACTTTCTATATTCATCCAATCAAGTTCAAATAAGTTTTTTAAAATTTGTAGCGGATGACACTTGAGGTTAATACAGTTTTTAAAAAAGTCTAATCAATTAATTAAATTAAATTTAATTAATTACCAGTTTTTGACGCCAACTTCGATTTATCTCTATCAATGTAACTGTTAAAACAAAGACAAAAAGTTGGCGTTGAAAACCTGTTTTTCAGCCAAACTAGCCAAACCGGGTGTACATACAGGATCAGTTTGAACTGCAGCATTAATAATGCAGCTGTTAACGATGTGTAATTGTTCTGTCTTTTACAGGGCTTACGATGTCATTTAATTCAAATTGTTTTTCGAGAGAATCAGAAAGAACTTCAGCTTTAACTTTGTCGCTGAGAGCAATGTTATTTTGGCCTTTAAGGGTTGAAATTTTTGGTGCTTTTTTACGCAATTTTTTTGCTGTGTTCAATACGTTCAGTATTAAGAGAGAGAAGGGTTTCTTCCCATATTTGTTGTTTAAATTTATATGCACACACACACACACACACACACAAGTCTTTTAATTTTAGTTTGAGGTCTATTTAAATCGTGTTTATGATCAGGGTGTTTTGTGTATTGACATAACGTTTTGGTTAACTTTGAGTATTTTGAGCTCTCCATGGAGAAGAGGGCAGTGAGGATGATTGAATAATTTTGACGCTTTAGAGGGCGCATTTAGGATTTGGTTAGTGATGAGCTGAATTTGAGAGTCTATTTCAGTGGTAGTAGTTGCATCAATGAGATTTAAAATTGTTAGTATCGAGTAGTTCGTTTTTAAAGATATTCCAATCAGTAAAAAGTTGTGGAGGAGGCCAATCTAAATTTGTTTTAATATTGAAGTAAAAACGGACCGGATTATTATCCGAGCCAAGTTCTGGTAGCGAGTAAACTTGGCAATTGAAGAGGATGTCTGGGAATAGGTGCCCGCGATCATCTAATTTTAGTTTAGTGAAGAGGATGTATTTCAATAGGCCAATATCTAAGATGAGGCGGAACCATAGCCGAATCTCATCGGAGTGGGTGGGGCAACCAGTTTAACGAAGTTCGTATTTGTTAAGTCCAGTAATTTTGTCCCTCTCGCTTTTGCACTAACTCAACCCCACGAGGGGTGACGAGCATTTAAATTTCCGCAGAGGATGACTTTATCTTCTAAATCAAGGATCTTGACCAGGTCGTCAGAGAGGTCAGCGACACTGGACGGGGGCATAGAGTGAATCGATTATGATTTCGTCGCTTGAAGGTGTAAGTGCAATAATCGTTGCTTCCGCTCCTTGGAGGGCGGAATACTATAGTGGGGAAGATTTCTTTTAATAAAAATAGCGGTGCCTCCTCCCGCGTGGGCAGCATTTCTATCATTACGGTGAATAGAGTAATTTGGAAGAGAAATATTAGTACCTGGTTTCAAGTGTGTTTCTTGAAAGAATAGGATATCTGGGGTGTGCTTATCTACAAAAATCACGTCGTTCAATATTACGTGATCTTACACTGTCCGCACATTCAAGGACACAATAGTGAGACCAGAAAAATTGAATGTTAAAGAAGTATGACGGCGGCTGTATCGACGACTCCTTTAATAAAGATATTTAATTATGCCAATCTCATTGCTAACCTACAGAGACGCATGGAGAGCATTCAATAGTTTTGGGAATTTTGAAAATATATATTACAGCTCAACGAGAGCTGCAACGAAGTTAAAATCTGAAGTTGAGGTGGTCGAATTTTCGACTTTTTTTTTTCTAAGCTCACTTTTTGTGTTGTTTTTCTCTGGTACTGAATTACGGAGATCCATTGAGCGGCGTAGATTGAGGGGTTTCGTCCTTGCTAAGAGCTTTCGCAAAACTGAGTCCGGGAATAATTGTGCTGGTTTAGCAATAAGATTTTGATTTTAGTTTTTTATTGTTTCGCCTTTTGGGGGCTTTGGTTAGGGGAATTTTGGGCATTTCGATTGTGAGGCGAAATGGCCATGTTCACCGCAATTTATGCGCACTGGATCTGCGATTTTTTCCTTAATCGGGCATTCACCGGTACGGTGGGATTCCCCGCATTTCAGACAGCAGGTGTTCGTGTGGCAGTTTTGTGACGCAATGATGAAAATAGTTACAATTGTAACATTGCGTAATAAGCCGTACTTGATCTTATAGGTGTCGGTGACGTTCTCGTCCTCCGTAATCTCAATGAGAAAAATGGGAAGTGGATTTTTTTCCACTGTCTCAATTGGCAACCCTTTCGACCTTAACGCCCTTATTAACTAGATCATTTTTAATTTCTTCAATAATAGTTGAAACAGGAAGTCCTTTAATGACAAGTTTAAGAGGTCTATTATCAATTGGTTGGATGACGAAAAATTGAATCTTTTTATCAGTTAAAACAGTGTTTCTCAAACTGTGGGGTGCGAGCATATCGAAAATAGAAGATTTAAAAATAATTAATTTACTGGAATGAATTATAACAAAATACTTTCAGACATAAAAAATGCACTTTTACTCAGATATAATTTATAGGCACGCGATATTAAATCATCAAAAATAAAAACTTCTTCAATACCTAATTAGCTATCTTTGATCCTATAACCAAATAAAAAAACTTTTATTTGATTTGCTGTAATCCCATGATGAGAGATTTTTTTTACTACGCTTTCTTTTTAAGCCTAACATACAACTCTTACAGAGAAAAAACAGATCCCAGACACAGAATCGAAGAAATTTAGGAACATAAAACATTCATCACTGTCATTATTTTTGAAATATTGCACATTATAGCTGTAATCTGTATGACCTTCTAAGTTATTGGTTCAGTTAGTTATATGACCCCTCTCTTACATGTTTGTTTCTCATTTAGGGAAGTTGTAAGTAATGTATTATTTCTCTGTTGCGCTTTTTTCCATGCAAAAATACGTTTTACAGAATTTTTTTAGCAGTAACATACATATTATCATAATGAATACAATTTTTACCCGGAAGTGGTCGCGCGGGACACACAAATTACGAAATCGTTAATTCTGGCAAAACTGTTTATTTGTTAACAAAGAAAAACTAAAAAGTTCTTTAAAGTAGGTAAGTAAACTTTCTCTTAGTTAAATTATTCACTGGAATCACGATTTGTATCGTGTACAATAAAATAATTATAAAAAAAAAGGATTGGGGTGACTCAATAACCCCGCTCGCGACCGTATCGAGTGCGCGCCTGCTTCCGGGTTAAAACATGTTGAAGTCTTTTCGCTTTAAATATTAAAATTAATACGATTATTCTTCATCGGAAATTTATATCATTGTTCATTATTTAACATCAATTATAAATGCTAATTCTGTGAGGCTTAAAATTACAATTCGCTTAAAACTAATTATAATTTGAGCAACCATTTTAAAAATATCATTTTCCATTTTTGTAAACATTGTCGAGAACTTGGCTTTGCTCTCCTTACAATTCAGTTATTATATCAATAATGTTTTATTTTCTTACAAATGAACTCGAGCAAACAGCGGGCACTTCAGCCGGTATACTTTTAATGTATCAGTGCTGCACAGAGTATTTTATAACTAATTAATTAATACTAAATTAAGAACAAGTTTAATAATTATTAACGACTTCCATGGGCTTGTCTTGCAAAGCAAAGTTTTTATAAGGAATGCTTATGATTAGAAAAATTGACCCTCTAAATTCTTTTTCTATATTTAGCAGATATCTATATTTTGTCTTCTAAGCAGCCACCGGATTTTGCAATTTGTTCAATTTAAAAATTAGACGAAGGAAAATTAACATAATAATTTTCCTATTATTTTATTTATTTATTTATTTATTCTTGCTTAAAAGTAGTATACAAAATTTAAAAATTATGTTACTAATTTGTGTGGTTTATAATTAAGATCGCCTATTGTAGCTTTAGCATCAAAGTGCATTATTATTGCATTCAGTACATTATTAATGTATAAGGGGGGGGGGCGCGAAAAAAAATTGTGATCGAAAAGGGGGGCGCCAGTATTGAAAGTTTGAGAAGCACTGAGTTACAATATTAGTCATTTCTCTATGATGCTCTATGGTCTCAGCCATGATTTTAATGCATTCCCCCAGGTATTGCTTTGCAGCAGTTGGGGGAGTACGCTGTTGATCCTGAAGGATTAGATTATAATTTTCAGAGAACCTCATCATAATGGGGTCAATTTTAGGTTTTGGATTCTCAGCACCGGGATTTATCGTTATTTTTTGAGTGTCGAGAGCGTCAAATTTATTGGCAGTAACAACAGGGGGTGGAATCGGGGGACCAGGGTTTCCCTTGGCCTTTTTATTAGGAATTTTAAAGTTATTTTCTTCATTATTTTTAGTTTTATTTTTATCTAGATTTATGGTGGGTGGCTTTACGAGCGAGCCACTAGCTAGTCTTCTACAAAGATTTTTTACTGTTGCAGTATGCAAACAGTCGTTTATAGGACAAGGAGTCAATCCAGTCAAATCGCCCTGAGCAATCTTTTTGCTCTTCAATTCTCTTCATCTCGGTCTGGAGGCCTTGTTTCGTCTCCGAGTTGGCATTTGGCTCCTCCACAATCGAAATAAGTTCTTTGATATACTTCGATTTTGCTTCGATCATTTTGGCATTGTCCTCGTAGTCTGTTATTTTTAGGAGCTGGCAGTGCTCCTGTGGATCAACTGAAAGTGGGTCAGCCATATCGACTGACTCATTGTTAGACTCAGCATCATCACGCTGTCTCGGGAGTGGTAGAAAATTCATTTTCTCTAAGCAGCTAAAGAGTAGGTCTTGCCTCCTCAGTAGCCAAGTTGAGAAACCAGCCCAATAAATATATTTTTGGGAACATGATTCCACAAAATGTTGTTGTAACTTTCATTACAATTTTGTGTCTTGCCATGAAGACATTTTTTCAACAAAGTTTCATTAATCAATTGCAGATATGTAGGCTTTATCTGGTTTATGATTTTATTAGGAATTCCTAGTTTACTTTCTTTCAGATGACTCCCAGCAGCTTTTGCCCTTTGATAACGACACCAACTGTCAGATCCTTCAGGACACTGTCCATGCAATGAATTGTTTTTTCCAGATACACAATGGAAAAATGCAGCTATCACACTACTAATCATCTTTTGTAGATTACCTACATTGTTTCGAATACTTATTCCATAATAGTTCTTAATTCTGTCAATTAATTTATCATTTAATTTATTTCCCCCATCCCAAGCCTTTCATCGTTTTTTTTAATTGACGCAACCACCCCCCTACACGTTTCTGCACATGTCCTATACACTCAAGTTTGGTTACAGAATTAGTTCCACAAAAGTTTTTTACAGCTTCATAACCTTTCGAGTCCCCATCTCCGTAGTATTCATTGGACTGCACATTCCTTACATTTGATCATTCAAATATACGGTAGGCTCCAACAACCTCTATGTTCTCAGTGGAACCTTTGTAGTTTGAACATGCATGTTTCGATGGCTGGCTATTGCCTTCTGCACATCTGTGGCAATATTACGTCATCACTTCAATGTCCAAAATTTTTCCGGTGTGAACTAATATGGCACTTACACAACCATTCAATGATAAGTAGCCTCTGCGTTAACAAGTACCATCAATAGATATTCTACATTTAGTGAAGTATTTGAGCCTTTGATTTCACCCAAGGCAGCATTGATTTTTTCCTGAGCAACGCGTTCAGTTACTTTCAGCAGTTTCCTTTCTTGATTGCGGAAAGCAAGTTTTGACAGGAAAGGTAAGCCAAGGAAAGCATATAACTTTTTGTCAGCTGAAAATCCTTTCCGATTATTTTTAGCCCTAAAACAATTAAAGAGTTTAAAAGGAAAGAAACATTCATCTTCTCTGTAGTAAAGAAAAGCTTTAAAGAAGGAGCAGTATTCACACTTTAGGTTCATATTTAAGCATAATTCACAGACAGAGACTTCTATAAATTCCAAGCCCTGACAATAACAACCAGGGCAGCAAACTATGGAAAACAATGAAATTAAATTTGTCAAACTGACAATTATGTTGCCTTGACAAGGTTAAAAATTGTTTTCTGAAAAAAATTTTAAACTTTTAAGGCATGGTTCCAATTTTTTGGCACTGCCGGACTCGGTAGTATTGGGCTCAGACGTTTCACCATTTTCATTAATGGTAGAATGATTGATAAACCAATTTCCATTAAATCGGCGTTTCTTAGATCTTCCTTTAGCCATAATTAATCAGTATATAGTCTGTCTTTGAAAAGACAGTTTTTTTTTATCAAGAAGAAGTTAAAGGCAAAGCGAAAAAACGTGCCAAATCGAAAAATTACAACCATTCACCATATCCAATTTTAATATTACATAAATTAATATTTTATAAATAAACTCAATAAAACACAAAAAAGGAGTAAAAATCTTTAAAACTGAAAATAATTTGGTTTGTTTTTGTCATTCTCACTTGACATAAAAATTGCTATAACATCACCAGTAATTGGAGTACAAACAAAAGTAAGGTGTTTTTAGAAAGAAGAAAGTTTAAATATTATGAATATTAAATATTTCTTCTCATTTTCATCAAAATTGACTGTTTTGCACTAGCCAGGCACCTTAAGAGTTAGTTATTGTAATATCGTCTTGTTGTTGAATTAATCATCACTCAAATTAACCGTAGATTTACCGTTTTTATTATTTCCTTCAAAGCACATCACTATATTTACAATTCCATTTACAATTACAAATCACATCGGGAACTACAGGCAGCTTCCTCTATTTTTACGTTCCAGACCACCTTCTTCTTCTCTCCTTCCCGCTCAAAGGCCAAAACAGTTCACAGCAGCGCCCTCTTTCTAGTCTATCATGTGCTATGTGTCAAGCCTCCTAGTGCACTATGTGCCACGCCGTTACATTATGTAGGATGCATGTTCTAAACAATTCGAACATGTTAAGGATTAGTATTCGAAACATCTGATTTGATTTCATTGCTCTAGAAGTGACATAAAGGCATTTATGTAATGATATTGATAATCCTGGAGATGATAATTGCGCTCTCTCCTCGTCCTCTTCAGCCCTACACTTGAGTGAAATCTAACTGGCCACGATCCCTCTATCGTGGCCATTCGAAATACAGTGGCCTTAATATTTTGAAGAATGCTATGAAATAAAACTGACATACACTACATTGATGGAAAATTCTAAATGCATAAAAAGTAAGAAAAGGGCAGAGTTTGTGTGACAGTAGCCTACAACATTAACGAATATGATTTTATGCAACCCAAGCATTTCTTTACACGCTACAGCAGTGATTCTTAAAATGTGCTTGTTTCAAAATACTAGCATATTTATATATGCATAGAGTCAAAATTCTCCACTAAAAATAGATGAATATTCAATAAGCAAAACTGAAAAAAAATTGAAATTTCAAGATAACCAGACGTACGATTTTAGGAAGGATATATGAGAAACTAAAAATATAATGGAGTTTTATATATATATATATATATATATATATATATATATATATATATATATATATATATATATATATATATATGTCAGGTTTGAAAAGTTTAGGTTCAAAATTAAGGAAGTAATAAATGAAAATAGAGCGAACTCTTTACCATCGCGTAAGGATTTATGAGTAAACAAGCCTGTTAAAAGGAGCAACGAGCGCTGACGAAGGCGAACGCATACTAAGGAAGGACTTGGCTGGTGTCTCCTCGCTGCGATGTTGTATTTGGTAACACCCGGTTGCGCGGCAAAAGGTCCGCCATGTTAGATTATATATGATGAAAGCGTAATAAAGGAATATTGTGAAGATGATGCCCTCTTCATTTTACCAGCAGGCCTGGGGCCTGTCATATATATATATATATATATATATATAAATTTATGAGTTACCGTATTTTAAACACTGCTGACTTAGAACAGCTATTATATATAAAATAATTTATATAAAAGTGGAGTTGAACATGTTTTGTGGCCAGCCAACCTTCCCCCTTTATGTTAATAATACTGAGGAAAAACCTGTTGAAAATAACGGATAGAATATTTAAATCCATTACAAGGAGAGAATAAGGATAACTTATACCTAAAAATTGCACTTATAAATGCAGAGTCCATGCTAAATCTGAGTACAATAAACAAGTTATTACCAGATTCTTGTCCCAAATGCAAATTCAAAGCATGGTAATGGCTGAATTGTAGCACTTAGTAAAAGATGAAAGGATTAGAAATGAAAAATTAAAAAGTGTGTTTACATACACTACCGTTACTTTAGAAACACACTAGGATTATATATGAATTGAAAATAAAGGATGCTATATATATATATATATACATAAATAAAATAAAATTTACTCGGGTACCTTTATAAATGTAGAAAGGAAAAGTAACATAATAGTTATTAAACTACTTAAAATTTAAATATATATTTTTATATTATATTATTATTGATTACTCAATTTCAGGAACATGTATCTGGCAATGAATGTAAGAAAGCCACACGAGAGCTAGGGACGACTGACCTCGTCATTTTGAATCTCGAACAAGTGACGAGGACAACATCAGAATTGGCATCTCCCTCATTTTACTGACACACCTAAGAGCCTCGACAGATTTAACGTGCATCAGCCCTTTCTATATAAGACAGTGGTATCGGGACTTGAACGCGTGACACACCGGTCATAAGTTCGTGATCATTACTAGCAGACTATTGTGATGAGACCTGTTTTCCCAATTTTATAAGTGGCTGATGAGTTTGCATGTATGAGAGTATCTTTACGTTTTGTGCTGCAATATAGGTTGATTGTTAAGCTGATGCAAAAAAAGATATTTTTTAAGTATTTATTTGAAGTTATTGGTTATAAAAAGTTTATACAGTAATTTTAATTGCACGTCCGTATATTCGAATTGTGGGTCATAATTCATATTTTATAAGCAATAGCACGGAGTTCATTTCATTAAAAGCCTAAAAAAATAACAGTTTAAATACTGGCGTAGCTACCTCTGAAGGGACTCTGTATCGAAATTCCTTCGGGGCTCATTTTATATGGAAGCCCGGTTAGTGGGACAATAGTTGCATGTGTTGGGGCCCCTGTAGCTTGGGTGCCCCGTATCATTGATACGACTAATACGGTGGTAACTACGCCGTATAACGTATCTTTGAATAATTCAGTTTTTTCTTTAATAATTTATTTAATGTGATAAAAGTTTACATAGAAAAAATATTTTTGAAATAGAATTACGGCAGAAAACTAACGGTAAGATCATAATGCAAATTAATGTTTAAACTCATGCTTGTAAAATATCAATTATTCTGAAATTATTTGTTATTTTTAGAGAGATACGGTAATCTACAAATGAATCATAACGATTGAAGAACATTTTACGAAATCGGATTTCCACGCAAACTTTCGTTGTTTGAGTGTTTTCGGATGTATTTCACTGCATTCAAATTAATTAGGGGTTTCAGAAGGAAAAACATTGCAATAACAAGTTTCCATACGGGTCTTGAGCTTCACCATTTGTTAAATGCTTTCTAGCTGAATGCAATATGTAAACAAATGATACTCGAGAGCGTAATATTTTAGAAGTCCTTTCCGGCAAAGTAGTATTTTAAAATTTTTAGCTGATTTGGTGTCGGACTTTCTAATTTTGAACTGCTTTGAAGAAACTAAAAGGATACCTGAACTGCCGCTCAACACTCCAAACTTCCACATCTCACCGAAGTGATGACTTTAAATATCGACAGGTTTAAAATGCATCCTCTCTTCACAATGAATCATTTATGATAATTCAAACTCATAATTCGGCAGAAATAAAACCGACCACGTGTTCCTGACCATGACCACCACGTGTGCGGCTACAAAATGTTTTATGAATAAATATAACATCAAAAATTTCGTTCATATAGATTTGGAGGATAAAGTTTGCAAAGCTGCATTTAAATGCAGTTTACTATTTAAATATTACAACAGAATGAATCTTGCATAAACAATTAAAATATTTAGAAGCTAAAATAATGAGAGAACTTATATTTTCCTCCACTACAAAACGCCCGCTTCTCGTAGAATTGCCTTAAAAGATAAAAAAGAAGGACCAATGATATGCTAATAGAACTAAAATAAATTGTTGTCGTGTGGGCAAATCGAAGGATAAAATGCCGAGATCGAGATGAATTGTGTATCCTGCTCAGAAACAACACAAAAGCTATTACCGACGGCTTTCGAATTTTAAACCAGTGTCATATGACGAGGACGACATTTGAGTTAGTCAATCCACACTCTTCACATTCAGCACCAGCAGATACAGTGTATTTAATGCAATGTTGGCCAACCCCTTAATGAAAGAGTAGTCAATACAAATATATAAACTAAAATATTATCATAAATATATTCTTGTCATAATTGTATTACCCATTAGCTAAACCCATTAGCTAAGTGGTAGAGATTTGCGCTTACACGTTACAGGTCCGGGGTTCAAATCCCGGAATGTGGAAGGTCTACTCAGCCTTTCATCCCTTCATTGGGTCGATAAAGGAGTACCAGATTTTCTTGGGAACTAGACACGGGAGTTTTCGCGTCAGGCTGACCACCTGACCGGAACATCTGCTCATACACTTCAGCGCCCAAAGTCACGTATAATGAGACGGGCTCGGTAGGTCTTGTGTAATCATGGGCTGTTAAGCCACTGAGTCCAGTTTATATATTCTTATTTATAATATTGTAAAAATTTTAAAAATTAAGTTAGTAAAAAAATTTATAAATTTCGAAACACACACACACATACCTTTCTCTTATTGTACCAAACAATCACATTTTCTTTTATATTTCTGAAGATATCTCATCCAATTGTGACTATCATTTGCTTTTAAACTTAAGAGTGAAAAAGTTTTTCATACAATTATATATAATACGCTTTCCAGCTAGCAAGTGCTTTAACTTTATACTTTTATATTTAAAAGATCTAGTCTTTAAATGTTTTATATACTTCCTTCCAACCAGACGTAGGTTAAGCTCCAGCAGATGTTTTCATCCCAAACTACGGATAGATTTTCAGATTCATTAATATTTATTATTTTTTTTTCATCTTTTAAATATATTCATTTTTTCGGAAGATCTTTTTACAAATAACACATAAATGTTCTTCACTAGAATTTATTATTTGTTATTAAAATATACTGTATCACAAAAATAAGACAGATCAGTTTTCAAATTTCAAGACACGTAAGTTCGTAAGATTAAAAAAATGCTCCGGTACACGGTCATTAGGATAAAAAACTATTAATTTTACTTTTAAAGAAAAGATAACGACTCCATTTTCCTCATAAAAAATGGTAAAAAAAAAGAACCTAGAAAACAAAATCTTTTTTTTAAAATTTTTTTAGCATTTTTATGTATTTGAAGTTTGTCTTTTTTAATTCAATGTGATCTGTTCTGTGATGAATGATTATACAATGCTACTATTCAAAATATTTGAGTAAATGGTAGAAAGTTTCCCTACTTACTTACGGTTCTTCGGGTTTTTTTTTCTCTTAAGAGTGTTTTTGTGTAAACATTTGTGTGGTAGTGGTAACTGAGCAGCTAGGAGCGCAATATCGTGACCATCGTTATAACTGTAGAGTCCAGTTCGCTTCCTGGTGCCACTAAGGATACGTCGTGTAGAGCAGTGCTCCAAAACCTTTTTATCCCTGCAGACCGGTCAACGTTTGATAATTTTACCACGGCTCCCTGAAAGGTGGGGCGTGTTAATTGTTTATAAATTAGATTGTTTTGATTTAAAAATTTTAATTTAGTTACATTTAAATATGCCTTCAAAATAAAATATAACTACACCAAAAATGAATAAAAGTGATTTAACGTGGAATATAAAGTGATTTCCGTGGAAAGTTGCGGAAATCCGCGAGAAATGCACCAATTGAAATCAAATGGCAATAGTTTAAAGTTCTTTAGGCGGCCCGGCACCATTTGATCCACCATTTGATCCATGGACCAGTACCGGTCCGTGGATAACTAGTGTACCGGAGTTGATGCACGTTAAATATGCCAAGGTCCAAAATCTTCCCGTTGGCGTGGTCTGGAAGTTTGGCTCAGGTGATTTCATTATGCACTATATCATTATGCAGAATACTCATAAAAATACATCTTAGCCAAATAATCTTCCGAAAGTCTCAATATGCTTATCCATCTAGATGTATATTATAAATGCGAAAGTTTGTGAGGATGATTGGGCATATTTCACGCAAAAACAACTGAATGAATTTTAATGAAACTTTACAGTAATATAGCTTATACATCAGAATAGCACATAGGCTATAATTTATAGCATAGACTATAATTTATAAAGATATTGTATGAAGTGTCCAAAATATAACGATATTTGTCAAGTAAGTAGGAAAAAATTCTGCCATCTACATCAATTCTGGCGTGCGCTGCAAAAAAGCCCACCACAGCATATATCTATCTTTTGTTTGTGAAAAACATTTTTTTGTTTTGGCTACGCAAAGTGCTCGCTACTAATTAATTCCTCTGATCAGCATATTATTATTTTTTTTTATTTCAGAATAAAACTAATTTTTGAAGGGAGAGGTTGTTATAAATCTCTCTTTATTTTAATGTTTTTTAATGATTTTCTTATGCACATTTAGTAGTAAGAAATTGATCTTTTTTCAAAATAAATGCTTTTATCGGTTCTGATACTTAAAGTAAATAAACTTTTTCTTTCACACTGCATCATTTGGACAAATTTTCAAAATTTGTTTGTGATTAGTAGTTAATTATAACGCTATAATTTTCATTGAATAGGCGGATATTGCATTTTTAAGTATAAAAATAATTATAACTACTATACTGTATTTTTGGAGTGAGTGAATATTAACGTCGCACTGTTCAGCTACACGAGGGCTTTTGGCAACGGGCCACGTAATTTTGAACCATGGTCAAGTGACGTGGACGACACTTGAGCTGGCACCCCATTCTCCTAATTACCACACCACACCAACTTAGAAGGAATATTCTACCAATACTTAGCGGAAATATTCTTTGAAATCCACTCTTCCAAGAAATATGGCAGCACGGATTCTATGACGAGTATTTTAGCGGGGAAGGCGAACAGTTTTGAAGAAGATTCAGCGGATTTTCAGTGGATTGCAAAGATAATTATTTTTGTCCCGAAAAAATAGTTTATGTCAAAATTTAAGTGTCTTATGTTTTTGTATGTTAATGAAGACCTTAGAAAACGATTTGACTATTTATTTTAAGTGAACGGTGTACATAATTAATTTTACAGTGGAGTATCTTTAATTAATTTGTTATCTCCAACGGATTAAATTTCCCAAAGTGGAGTATTTCGTTTATGTACATCCCTTAATTCCCAATGTAGTGATCCAAAAAAATATTGCATGAAAAAAATTGCAGTAAATCATAATGTGGTAGATAAAGCATTAACGTGCATCCCTCCCCTACACGGCGGGTCTTACAAAGCTCTAATAAAGCTCGAGCTATGAAAGTAGCTAGACATTTGCCAACATGATTCTATCGTTATCATTTCGCTGCTTTTTTCATTGAATCGCCATTTTAGCTATTATAATTTAAGAAACGGCGTTGCTTGCGAATATTACAATTTTAACATAAAATAAATACAACAGAAAGTAATATTAATGTATTGCACTTTCAGATATAAATTATTTACACCATTTTAAGCGTTCATTACGCAAAACTTTTAACAATGTGTTACTTTTGCTGAGCAGAGATCAGCTTAGGGAGGTATTTTCGAAAATCGACTCTCAAGAGTGTTACGGGGAATTTTAAATAAAAAAAAATCCTTTTTATCAGCTATTAGATCTACATACTTAAAATTTAACAAAAGTGTTTTTTTCTTTCCTTTTTTTTTTGTTCAGCTGAGGTATGCAAAAAGTTTTTTTGTTTAATTTGCAATTCACGTAAAATTAACTCATTAAAAACTTCTTTATCCTTCAATCTGTGTTGTTTAATTTTTCAGTTAACCCGTGTGAAGAACGTGTATATCAGCTAGTATATCATAAAACTCATTCACATGGGGGGGTAAAGCAAGAGAAAATATTATTTACAACTTTCCTAAAAGAAACAGAGACGGAGTGAAACATACCAGTAAGTTTGAAGGTCAAATATATGATAATCAAAAGTAGTATTTTAGGCTTTAATTAAAACGTAATAAAAAAAACCTCTCATCGTGGGTTATAGGATCACAGATAGCTAATGAGCGTTTGAAGTGGAATCTTTTATTTGTGTTGATCACCAGATGATATATATAAATTATATCAGTGTAAATGTGCATTTTTCAGTATGTCAGAAGACATTTTGCTTTACCTCATTCCAAAAAATTATTTTTTTAAACCTTTTATATTCAAAATGATCGCGCCCCACAGTTTGAGAAACGCTGTGTTAAAGAATAGGACCCGAATTCGGAACATTTTTTCAGGTATAAAAGAAAGGAAAAATTAATATGATATTCTGGCTTCACTGTCCTTTAAAGAGTAGTATTATTTATCATACTTCCTATTTTTAACCTAGTTGATTCATTTTTTCTGGTATAAAATGTGTTTCGCGTTTTTTTTTCCTATACCGTAATGTTACATGGGCTATATATATATGCCTTCACGTATTATATCAAAAAAGAAAGTATTCATGGAATATTTTGGCATTTTTAAAAACACTATATTGTTAACAGAGATACGAGTTATAATACGGCAAATTTCCATAGAAATCGAGGCATTTTTTCTCTCTGAAAATGTACTTCGCGTTTAGTTCAAGCTCTCGTACTTTTACCGAAGACAGTCTTAAGATATTCCTGCCGATAAGGTGAGCTAGGTATATCCATTAACGAGTTAATACTACAAACAAATTTTATTATGTCACAGAAGGCCAGTTAGCTCATACTAATTTTAGAACTATCTGAAGCAATCCGCACCTTTTTTTCTACTTAAGTTAACATTTGTCATCTTTTGAGCTGCTGTATCATGATGTGAAAAGAGTTTTTGAAGTTATACTTCTTATTGCGCGTTTGGAAAAAGGACGAGGGTAAATTTTTACGATGCGCGCGTACAACGTTGTCTAATATTGTCACGAAGAAAGGAACAAGGTGGTGTTACCCAATACAAGGCTTATTTTTTGTCGTAGTATCTTACACGAGCGGCACCACAACTGAAGACTTATCCAGCTACAGTACTTTTATATCCACACCTGGTGGGGAGTTCTAGAATGAACACCAGAGGAAGATTTACATAAATTCAACTTACGTAATTTGCAAATGTCCATAATAATAATAATTAACGCGAAAGTCATAATTAAAGCTAACAAACAAATATCTGGGAGCCTCGAACCCGACCCGTCTGCATGATAGAGCGTTGCTCTAACCGTTCGGCCGCTCAGTTTGTGACAATATTTTAACTTGCCACTTTTTTGCTGCTAAGGGAATGATATTTGGGGAATCGTAATAACTATTGTTATCTACACTATTAAAATTCGTAGCTAAACAAACGTATCTATATATGAATGTATAAATGTAGCCCAAATTTTCTCACGAACCACACGACGCAGAAACTCGCCAAAGGTACCAAAATTCTGGGAATGACCCGAAAAATCAATTTTGATCATTTATGTTCCGATGTTCCAATTAGTTAAAAAGATATTAATTAAAAATCCTAAAATGCATAATTAGTACCATTTCTCACCGCCAGGGGAAAATTCGGAACTTCTTTTTTTTTCAGACGTTTTTAAAGCGCGATCTAATTTTTGTTATGAATCTCACCCCAAAAAATAATTACAGATTCGTAAAGATCATTTGTTTCGCCACGATATGCTATAATTTATTTTACAAAATAATTATATTTTGTATTTTTTACGATTTTTTTTAAAATGAGTTGAAATTGGTTGTTCCGCTTGCACTTTCTTCTCGTTAATGAAAAAAATATTTTACACTAAAAAAGTTCACGGTTTTCTCTTTTAGAATCAGTCATTTAAAAAATTTAATGTCAAAAACTGTTTTTCTTACGATTTTTCAAAAAATACTCAAAATTTTATTTAAATACTTAATAACTTCTTTCTTAATAAAAATAATCTCACGAAACTCTTTTTCCACGTGTAGAACAATATTATACGTAATCTGTATAAGGATTGATAAAATATCTTAAAAATCACGGTTTAAAAAATCTGTTTTTCATTTTTTCCCCTTTTGCGATAAATATGTAAACATTACTTTTTTTTTTTAAGTTTTCTGTTTAAAAATTACCATTGTTTGCAATCGATATATTAAGTTTGAAAGCATTAACTTAAAAATGAAGCCCGAAAAAAATATTTTACTTTAACGAATAACGAAATGGAATATTCAAAAAAATCTATCTTTATTTTAAAGCTCGATTCAACGCTTTTCCCCGAAGGAATCGATGGCGTGATCGTTAAACCGACTGCTTTGTGAAACGGCGGTTCGAATCTGAAGAGGAAGAGAGGTTAAAATTAAAATGAAATATCAAAATGTTTTTATCGGATCGGATTTTTTTAACGTTTTTTTAGTACATGTAAATACACCGGGTGGGCAAAAAGTCCGTAAAAACTTTAAAAATTCATAAAATCCGGAGAAATGAACGAGAAAAAAAACTGTTTGCAGAATAAGCATTAGTATGTCACGGGATTTTTTTTAAGCTAGAAAAAAAATAGTTCGAAAATCATCCGGTAGGTGGCGCTGTTACAAGTGTCTGTGGTGTAAATATGCAAATTAGACGGCTATAAAATCCTTTGCTCTCAATGAATCCACATTCATTTCCCCATTACATACAGTGAATGTGAACAAGGATGCTCAGTGCGCCGGATAAAGCTTTGTTGGTGAAGTTATTTTACATGAACGAGGAATCAGCGACCATTGCCTTGCGTAAATTCCGAGTTCAGAAAAATGTGAAGAGTGGAAAAGGCCCTTTAACACCTGCAGGTCTCTTAAAGTTCGTTAAACGTTTTGAGGAAACTGGAAAGTTGGAGAATCGAGCACGAGCCGGACGACCATGCTTGAAAGAAGCACGTGCAGCCCGCATTGCTGTCGAAATGGAAGCGATTGCGTTCGAAGCAGCTTCAGGGACCAACAGTGCTCGTGAAGCTGCCAGACGATTGGGCTTACCACCATCATCTGTCCGCAATATTCTTCGTCGAAGCCTTCAGCTGTACCCATACAAATTGCAATAGTGCCATGAACTTTTGCCAGCAGATACCGCACAGAGGGAAGCATTTGCGAAGTGGGCCTTCTCTAAAATGGAACAGGATCCCACCTGGGTCTTTAACATCTTGTGGGCAGATGAAGCTCATTTCTGGCTTCATGGTGACGTTAATAACCATAACTGTCCCATTTGGGCAACCTCTAATCCACGTGAGTACACACAGAAGCCATTGCATTCCCCAAAAGTGACAGCATGGTGTGGTTTCACGGGTTCATTTATCATAGGACCCTTCTTCTTTGAAACGCAGTGCCCAGTAAATGGATGGATAACGGAAACGGTAAATGCTTAGCGTTATCTAACGCTTCTGCGGGAGACTGTCATGCCATGTTTAATTCATCGAGGTCAGATTGCGAATGTCACGTTCATGCAGGATGGAGCAACCAGTCACACTGCTAACCTGGTTAAGGCATTCCTGATACAGACGTTCGGGGAAGACAGAATCGTTAGCAGGCGCTGCAGGTACCCATGGCCTCTTCAGTCTCCAGATTTAACACCGGCAGACTTCTGGTTGTGGGGATATTTGAAATCTCGCGTGTATCTATCCGGTCCATCAAGTCTATCGGAACTGAAAGATGCGATCCGCAGAGAAGTATCTTCCATACATCCGGACGTGTTGCACTCTACCGTTGCTGGATTTGTCACTCGCCTGGAATGTCTTCTCCCCTGTGGTGGTGGTCATGTGGTGTAATAAAGTTGTGAAAGTTTTCTGTTCATTATGTATGCAGTCTTTCTTTGATTTTCGTACATCAGCGCCACCTACCGGATGATTTTCGAATTATTTTTTTTCTAGCTTAAAAAAAATCCCGTGACATACTAATGCTGATCCTGCAAACAGTTTCTTTTTTCGTTCATTTCTCCGGATTTTATGAATTTTTAAAATTTTTACGGACTTTTTGCCCACCCGGTATATATAGGCTTTTCCCCATACACTGTTTTTTTTAACTTATATATTTATATGTTTAACCAAACGTTCAGAAAAAAGCAAGCATTTCAATGGCTATCTGTTAATTTTTCTTTCATTTATTACTTAAAGCAATTTGATTTTAATAAATATATATATATATGTTTTTTAAAAAGATTATTTCTATTATTTCATTACGAAATGAAATCTTTATTAATTAAAAAGTACATCGTCTATTATTTTGGATCAAAATACAATTTAGAGACTTTTTTAAGCTAACTAAATGTAACGATGGATTGATTCATGAAAATCTGAAATCTGTTTTATTATTTTAGATTCTTAGAAAGTAACTATTATTAAAAAAATGATGAACGCTTTTTGTTGTACTCTTAACATCAGAATCGTTTTCTTTTTATTGCTTCACATTAACAATTTTTTTAATTCTAACGCAATAATTCTTTTTTTAAGTCATATATCGAAATTTGAAGCTATATCTTATCTGTGAGAAGGAGACGAAGGTAGAACAATAATTTTACACTAAAAAAACCGTGTTCGGGTTATAGAGAGGGGAAAGAACCCTGTCTTAAATCAAAATAAGTAGAATGGAACAAATTTCGAAAAAGGGAAAAAAAATTTTGACACAATTTTAGAAATCACTCACATTGTGTGCGTACAAACACACACACAGAGAAATGCTGGTGTCATGAGGAAAAGAGAAAGCCCTTGAAACGCCGGGCTAAGCAGTGGAGGGGTGAGTGGAAGTCATTTTGAAAATGACTATTAGAAGTTCTAATTTTGTGAAAGAAAGAAAAAAATTTATAAATGGAGAGATAGCCCGTGCAACGCCGGGCCTGGGGCCGCGGTAGCTGAGTGGTATAGGTATAGGATCGTGGCTTGCCTTGTCACGAGTTCGACCCAGTACCACTAAAGACCCGCCGTGTAGGGCAGCGATGCACGTGAAATCTGTCGAGAGCTGAAACGTCCTCCCGTTGGTGTGGTGTGGTAGTTAGGAGAGGGGGGTGCCAGCTCAGATGTCGTCCACGTCACTCGACCATGGTTCAAATGACGTGGTCCGTCGCCCAAAGCCCTCGTGTAGCTGAACAGTGCGACGTTAACATTCACTCACTCAAGCAAGCAAGCAACGCCGGGCCATACTGCTAGTAAACCGTATCTGCTGGGACGCATCATCTGCCCGGTGCATACGCCCCGTCCCCCCTTTGCAGCTTTTTGGCCAATATCTCGGCACCCGATCCTGACTGTTCATTCGGACCTGGCTCCATCTGCTCTTCCAGTTATTATAATTCCAAGCGCTCATCGGGCTAATTGTTTAAAACTTTTTATAAATTTCACACTATCTCGACTCCTGTTCAAGTTGGGACTTGATCCACTCCTCGAGACCCATCCAGTCCTCTACTCCATAGGCATGGGGAGGGCTTAAGCACTAAAATCCCGATGTAAAAAAATCCCTCCACCTAAGGACTTTGGAGGTGTTCCATGTTTTCGTATTAGCGCGTGCTTCATGTGGAATGGGTCCCCTCCCTCCAGGGCTTCCAAGGGAATAACTCGAGTCATCCGGCTGCAGTCAAGGGTTTGGAGCACCCGAGATATGTTTTTTCACGACCGTACCCTATTTTATTTTCACCTACATTTAACATTTTAATATTATTTGAAAATCCCGCCGAGGATTTTTGAGCATCGCTAATGGTACTCGGATCATAGGTTCTCCTCGTTGAGATCTGGTACAATTGGTGTGTGGCCTGGGGGAGCGTTATCACTAAAATTAGAATCCCCATGTTATTCCTATGGGGTTCGATCTTTTCATGACGCCACGATAGTACAGAAATAGAAGGATGAAACCCACTACTCTGTGTATCGTTGAGATGTACGTGACCATTTATGTCACAGTTGCCCGGGGAAGTTAGTTCCATTTTCCTTTCCCGAGGTAGCGCCGCCCCATTGGTAACTACAGACTCCGGACCGGTTCGAATGGATTCATCTTGTTTCCTCGAAACCAGGCCAAGTTTCGAGTTGCAGGGTGCCCTGCTTATATTGTATATTTAATTGTTTTAATTCTTTTAAAATGACCATAACTCGGGGGCCCTTCGGGCGGATGTCTTAATTTTCTCAGGAACGATTCTTCCTGCCGAGACATTCAACATGAGGTCTCAGGTGTCACATTCGGTTCACCTCATCTCCAGATACAGTCTACCGAACCCCCCATGTTATTGGTCTTATAGTCTCTGTGCGGGGGTGTTTAAATTTATTTAAATCGTGATTATCTCGGGTTTGCCTGGTCCGATTGACTTAAGCTTAGTATCGTTCAACTCTGCTCGTGATTGCCTTTCGTCCTTGACCCAGCTTGCTCTGCTCAAGAGTTTTAGAGGCCAAAGAAGTATAACTTCTTACATGCGTACATAAGTACAAACACACACTTTTTTAAATTAAAAAAAAACTGCTCATTTAAAAAATTTTCAACAACGCAGCACAATAACAGACGAATAAACTTTTACCAATGTCGTGTATTTAAGGGAAGATAAAAACAATTTTTGTTTGAAAAAACGCATGTTTATAGAATGCTTCTAAATTTTAAAATGTGTAAATAAAATAAACACTAAATTTAATATGTAATACATCGGTGTGATATCTATATGAACTAGTACCAACATCACGTGAAGACGATCGTCTTGGCGTGATCGGTTAATTACTCGCGTTCGGAACGGAAGGTACCCAGAACGAGCCTTCCTTCCGACAATTTAAAACTAAACTCAACTTTTAATTTTCACAAACTATATAATCTACTTCTAATCCCAACTATTTTTATTAATAAAAAGACTTGCTCAAATGAAGCTTGTATCTCAAAGTTTTAAGGTATAAGAGAAAATATAAGGCCCTTTAAGGCTTAAAAGGATTTCGACCTTACAAAACCTTCACGAAAAAAAAATTTATTTTTTGATTTTTTTTCGGGGTATATCTCCTTTTTCTCTATAACGGAAAAAATGAGCACAAGCTGCAAATGTCATAAAAATATAAAAATAAACAAAGCAATATATAATATATAAATTGGATTTTTTGCTGTTCAGAATTTTCTGTATTGTTTTTTTTTTTTCGATAAGAAAGTTTAGAGCATCTTTTCCCACAAAATGTTTTTAGTATTTATGTACTTTCTTTTAAAAACTCTCTCTATAATACTCGTAAATCCGAGAATTAAATGTTGGAGTATCAATACTTTACAAAATTCTCTCTGTATATAAGACCCTTCCATCCGCAAAAAGATTTTTTATAGCTTTTTCTTTGTTAAAGATTAAGTATGTTGTCTTCTCTGCTCAACTAAAATATAAACTTCTTTCTTTTGGCACGATTATTTTTAATTATTACATACATAACTTATATGCGATAGGTAGGATTGAGTGGCAACCGAGTAAGTCAGGGTATAATTTCGCATAGAAATAAGTATAAATTATTTTTAGTTGGGGTCGGAGACGAAAAAAAAAATAACTTTGCAAAAAATGCTTAATAGAGATAGCACAAATACAAAATCACAAACCGAAGTTACTTTGTTGTAGGTTCCATAGAATCTAACAACGTTATCTGTCGTGTAAAAAAAAATTCTCCCTTAATGTATCCGAACACGTTCGGGGCACTTTTTAACAAAATATTGTTTTTAAACATTATAAAGGCTTTCTTAGGACTCAATACCAATAAATACTAATATTTAACTAACAATATTTAAAATAAATTGCCTAAATTTCACAAAAATCACAATTATAAGTGAAATTTTAGCAACATTTTTGTAAAACTTGAAAGCAATTAAAGAAAAAATTAATAAACTTATATTAGTAAAAGTATTGCCAAAACAATCTAGATGCAATTATCTAGAGAATGTACTAAAATTTTAATGTTTAATTAAAATTTGAAAATTTTAGAGTTGATTGAGTAAACATCATAAGAAAAATCACATTCTTTATGAGACCATTATTTAAATAACAAGCCCTAACTCAAAAAATATTCATATAATAAGAAATATTTTAGTATATTCTCTAGAAAACAGCATAAATATCAGGTTCAAAAAGTTTTCTAGAAATACATTTGTAATATTTTGAGTAATCAGACTCGCCATGATAGATTTCGAGTAATTTAAATGCCCACTTCTAATAGATCAAAGACCCACTTCCGGTTTTTTTGACTTAATAAAATTGATTGTAGCTTGGCCTCTAGGTAGAGTAGAAACAAAACAAAATATGTTTTGTAAAGCCAAAAGATAACTCCATTCAATAAAAAAGAAAACAAAAATATCTGTCTTGACCGAATTTGGTCATTTTCAACGTGTTCGGATACCTTAAAATTGCTTCGTAGCTTGCTATTTTTTTTTACTCTTTGCTTTGTTGAAAAAAATACTCTCTTCGTTGTAGTTTATGTTCTCTAAAATTTGTGTGATCGCGGTAGCCTAGGGGTCAAGGTATCAGATCGTGGCTGGCCTTGTCGCGAGTTCGAGCCCAGTACCACTAAAGACACACCGTGTAGGGCAGTAATGCACGTTAAATCTGTCGAGAGCTAAAACGTCCTCAAGCTGGTGTGGTAGTTAGAAGAGGGGGTGTCTGCTCAGGTGTCATCCACATCACTTGACCATGGCTCAAACTTGCGTGGTCCATCACCAAATGCCTTCGTGTAGCTGAACAGTGCGACGTTAATATTCACTCACTCACTCTCTAAAATTTGTAACTCTTTTTCAATAAGCGGAGTCCTTTTGTCAAATTCCCAACCCTCATTCGCGATCATCTGATTCAACTGGTTCTAAAGTAATGTTTTCCAACCTTTTTTCACTAGGCCACCATATAAGACTTAAAAATTCTCATGCCCCCCCAATTCAAATACATACATATATATGGAATTTAAATGATCAATGAATCATTTTAAGGACTTAGGAGAGAGAAATCACTTGAAAACTATTATTATAACAATAAATAAATTTTCATAGTCTCAAGTCTCCCCATTTAATTATATACAGCATATATCTTTTTAGCAGCAAATTGGCATTAAATCCACATTCAGTTAACTATGAAGATGAAATGGTAACAATAGTTCTCTTGCACATTTGGTTGCATTAGGATTTTTAATTTCTGCACAAAGCCATGCCGTCACTTCTTTTATATTAAATAACGGTTTAATTGTTTTGTATTTCTGCGATCTTTTGATGCTGTAAATCTGGAATATCAAAAAAGAAATCTTTTAACATATTAGCTGCGTCCTCCAAAAAATTTTTGACATATTTCTATAAAAGTAGTACATTTAAATATCTTTGTTTTTGCATTGATAAGATTGTTTTAAATTCCTTGAAGTTTATTCCTTTAATATACTTAGTTTTTTATAGGTAGCACAGCTAAAAAATACACAGGTGTGCAAAAATTTCGCAACAGGTGGGCTTTTCATCATAACTCCAAGAGATAAACAGGAAATTCAGAAATGAGCGACAGCATTTTCCATTTAAACAATGACGGAAGCATCGTTGCGCAAAATTGAATACAATGCATAAAGGATGGGATTAAACAAAAAAAAGCCTTTATTGAACTCGCACTATCGTTACACATGGTTGCTGTCCAAGAGGAAGAACAACAAGCAGATGTTCCTTAGTATGGGATATGCTTTCTCTTTACTGCTACGGGTGCTTCGCACCATACTTAGCACAACATTGTTCAACTTAGCACAACATTGTCAATCATGCCGCAAGGCGACTCCTTAAAACATGCCACACATGTTCTATGGGATTTAAATCAGGGGAAAAACTGCTTAATTCATCAAAGTTATATCCACTTTTCAGTAGGTGCTGAATATCAGCAGTCTGGTGTGGTCGTGCATTGTTATTCATAAAAAAGAAGTCTGGTCCAATAACATCTTGGAACAGACTCACAGGGGAAGGACAACCTCCCTACAATAGTGATCTCCAGGTCCAGAATGTCTGATGAAAATGTGCAGCTTGGTCCACCCGTTGAGCATAATGCTTCCTCAGACAACTCCAGATCCACTGTATTGATCTCTTTCCGTGGTGCTACTCGAATGAAACCTTGTCTCGACCTCACTCCAATTCAACTGACGTTGGTTAGTGGCAGTAATACGACTCTCCTCCATTGATGAGATGTCCAGTTTTCGTTCTTCTTACACTAAACAGTGCCGCCGTTGGCCAACTTTCAAAGGAATGGAGGTCTTGGGCCACCTTTGTGAAGGTATCTAATCACAGTAAACCTTGACCCTCTGTTGCTGAACTGATTAGTATTGGACTGTTTTCACCTACAGGACCCTCTATCGGTGACACATTGCGCTTGCTTCCCAAGGATGGGGCTGTACCTCTACCTTTTCCAGCAGCGATGCCTTTAATTGCGAAAGCACGTGAAACGACCCTTTTGTTTATCCCAAGCTACATTCATCGAACTACCTCCTTCCTAATGTTAATATTCTTCCAGTCATATTTTATGAAAGGATGCACTTGCCGCGAATGTCCAACTGCACCTTCGTTCTTCCTTTTATTAAAGCCTTGTGCTGGGCCCACATACGTTTTGCGTACACTCACGTCGCCTATGATGTTTTGTACCTGACAGTTGCATACACGTTATCTTTCTACTGAATTGTGCCTTCATGGCACTCATCGCAGTAGCCCCTTTTCTGCAACTTCGTGGCTTTTCCATCGACCATTAACGAATTTTCAATTTCAGCTTTTCCGCTTTGAAAATACTTAAAAGTATTAAATAGTTCCATAAACCTTTTCGAAAGACACTTCGGTGTCAAGTCTTACTCAGTTACTTACTTCAGAGTAAATTATTAGTCTCGCATGGTCTTCCTTTTGTTCTTCACAAAATAACTTGAAGATATGTTCACATTTGGCATGAGCTTTAATAGCATTGATGCATTTGATAAATAAATTAAGTATTTCATTTAGAACAGGTGAAATATTTTTAGCTACCTGGTTTTTCCTTTGAATGACACAATGCACAAGAAGTATACTTAGATTCTCCTCTTTCATCCATTTTAAGCAATCGTTTTTCTTTCCCATATTTGGAGCCCCATCTACAGTATTAGATGGTATTTTTCTCAATGTTATATTATTGGTGCCTAAGTACGTGTTTAGTTTATTATAAATATATTTGGAGATAGCGGTACTTTCTAATAATTTACAGAACCTTTCTTCAGCAAAATCACCTTGTTCAACATGTCTTACGTAAGTTATAACATGGCCTCACAGTCTCTGAATGTTGAATCATCCAATTGTACCAAACATTTTCTTGATTACAGTATTTCAAAAATTGTATTTCAATATCGTACCATTTCGTGTGTTCTTCTGCTAACAGTGCTGTTACTTAGTGGCATAGCTTTGACGTATTTTTCGTGGCCGCGGTAGCCAAGTGGTATAGGTATTGGACCGTGGCTTGCTTTGTCACGGGTTCGAACCCTGTACCACTAAAGACCCGCCGTGTAGGGCACGTTAAATCTGTCGAGAGCTGAATCGTCCTCCCGTTGGTGTGGTGTGGTGTGGTAGTTAGGAGAGGAGGGGGGGTGCCAGCTCAAGTGTCGTCCACGTCACTTGACCATGGTTCAAAATTACGTGGTCCTTCGCCAAAAGCCCTCGTGTAGCTGAACAGTGCGACGTTAATATTTAATCAATCAATCAATTGACGTATTTTTCAACTTTTCCCTGAACTCTTTTAAGAAAAATACTGATACTAACGGTTTGATTATAAATTCCCCTCTAAAGTATGACTTTTTAAAGATTTAGCAATTAAAAGTGAAATATTATAACCCTAATCTCAAGATTACGATTGGTAGTTGCATTATGAACAGTAAATAGAGATTTTAAAAAAAAATCTTTACTCTTTTTTTTTTCAAAATTGTCTTTTAAAAGTTTGAAGTATAATTCAGATCTGAATTAATATGAGCATTATGTTTTGTCTTCAAATACGCTTCGAGACAACCACATTTCCTTGATTCGTTGGAAAAGCATTCTTCAAGACAAAGAGCTAATCTTTCATCGTAAACAGCGAGTATGAAACTAAATTTTACACCGAATACTGACGACATTTCTTCTTACCTGCACCACTCATTTCGTTGCCGTGGTAGCCTAGTGATTAAGGCAGTGTTTCTCAAACAGTGGGACGCGCCCCCCCTACAAGGGGGGCGCGAGCATATCGAAAATAAAATATTTAAAATATTTTATTTACTAGAATGAAGTAAAACAAAATACTTTCTGACATAATAAAAAACATACACATTTACACGGAAATAATATATATATATATATATATATATATATATATATATATATATATATATCTGCGATTTTACATCATCAAAAATAAAAGCTTCTACTTCAAAACACCTCATTTTTAGCTACCTTTGATACTATAACCAAATAAAAAACGTTTTATTCAATTTGCTGTAATCCGATGATGAGAGAATTTTTATTACGTTTTCTTTTCAAAGCGAAAATGCTACTCTTTCAGACGGAATACAAAACCCAGATCCATAATCAAAAAAATTTTTAGGAAGATAAAAAGTTCATCACTGTTATATATTATTGCCATCAGCTGTAGGCAGCAGAATGTATTTGCTGCGGTTTGACCTTCGAGCTTATACGGTTAGTTACGTCCCTGTTCTTATGTATTTGTTTTTTCATTTAGGGAAGTTTGAAAGATTACTAAGCCAAGCATAATGAAAAACGTTTTACATCATTTTTTAGAACATCCATATTGTAATAAATACACTTTTAATCCGGGAGCGGTCACGCCGAACACAGAGTGCACGAAATCGGTAATTCTGACAAAACTGTTTAATTGTTACCAATGGCCCTGACACTATCCTCCTGTTTGACAATCTTAACGTGAACTAAAATATATTTGTCACATATCTCTCCCTCTTTTTTGGGAGTGACAAACGTTTTTTTTTACGATCTTGAGGTACTTGTTTTGACTGAGTTCCCGGTGTGATAACTTTTTTTCCGAAATATTTTCTGTGTCCTTGAAAGTAGGTGAGTATATTTCTCTTACTTAAATTGTTCACTGGAATTACGATTTTTATTGTGTACTATAAAAATAATTATAAAAAAAGGATTGGGGTGACTCATTAACCCCATTCGCGACCATTAGTATCGAGTGCGTGCCTGCTCCAGGGTTAAAACATGAAGTCTTTTCGCTTTAAATATTAAAAAATAATACAATAATTTTTCATCGGAATTTTATATTATTGTTCATTATTCAACATCAATTCTAAAGGCTGATTCTGTGAGGCTTAAAATAACAGTTCGCTAAAAACTAATTATAATTTGAGCAATGATTTAAAAAAATAATTTTACAATTTTGTAAACATTGTCGCGCACTTGGCTTAATTCTCCTTAAAATTCAGCGATTATATCAATAATGTTTTATTTTCTTATAAATGAACTCGTGCAAATAGCGGGTACTTCAGCCGGTATACTTTTAATGTATCAGTGCTGCACAGAGTATTTTATAACTAATTAATTAATGCTAAATTAAGAACAAGTTTAATAAGTATAAGCGACTTCCATGGGCTTGTCTTACAGAGCAAAGTTTTTCAAAGGAATGCTTATGATTAGAAATTGACCCTCTGAGTTATTTTTCTACATTTAGCTGATATCTATATTTTGTCTTCTAAGCAACCACCGCATTTTGCAATATGTTCCAATTTAAAAATTAGAGAAAGGAAAAATAACATAATAATCATCCTATTGCTTATTATTATTTTTTTTGCTTAAAAGTAACACATAGAAAATTTAATACTTATGTCATGAATTTGTACGGTTTATAATAAAGATTGTTGCTTTAGCGTCAAAGTGCATTATTATTGCATTCAGTACATTACTAATGTATAAGGTGGGGGCGCGACAAAAATTGTGATTGAAAAGGGGGGCGCCAGTAGTGAAAGTTCGAGAAGCACTGGATTAAGGTGTTTCGTGGTATCACGAGTTCGAGCTCAATACCATAAAAGACCCACCTCGTAGAAAAGCGATGCAGGTTAAAACTGTCGAGAGCTCAAACGTCCTCCCGTTGGTGTGGCAGTTAGGAGAAGGGGTAGCCAGCTCAGGTGTCGTCCTCGCCACTTGGTTCAAATTACGAGATTCGTCACCAAAAGCCCTCGCATATCTTTAATATTCCCTCACGCACCACTCATATCATTATACGAAAGGAACTTAATATGAACTGAAGTGAAAAATGAAATAAATAAAAATTACCCGGACTTGTAAACAATTTTACAGACATTTATTTTGAATTAACACCTACAATTAATAATAAACGATAATACAAAAACTTAGATCCCGGCATTAAATATCTCGATTATGTTTGGAAAGAATATGTTATCGTCACTTGGACAGATGTCCAATACTTTTATTAAGATTTGTCTCCTATTATACAAACAAAAATTACGAAAAATATTTTTATACAAATAAATACATCTTTTACGCTCTAAGTGAGTCCTTTTTCGAATTGGCCCCCTTGAGAATCAAATTGTCCCATTATGTGTAGGGCTCCACTTCAGAAACACTGGTCTAAAGACACAAGTTCTTCAATGGGTTGCTCTTGTTCATTAATTTGCAGTCCTGATTCTGATAATCTAGCAGTCACCATTAGTCTCTTCAAATTTATTTGCTTGGCAAGAGGGACATTTCTTTCAATCAATTTACGAACAAGACAGGAAGCGAGGAATGAGTGATCGAGTTGTGAAGCGCTCAAATAAAAGACGAATCGATGAGATTTGAAAGTCGTGTAACTGTGGGTGTATGTAAGTCGACGTATTACTGAAAAAAATCGAAACTCTTTTTCATTCATCTCGATTGCTTACATAAAAACGATTAACCGACAATTACTTCGATTGTTTTTAATGCCATGCATAGGAACACACAGGAGATTCAAGAGTGACTTTAGAAATCTTCATCAAAATCATGTGATAGATGCGATAGCCTACAGCAGAAATTCCTAAGCCTTTTGCTATGTTTGTTGGTTTGGGCTACCTAATACTGAATTTTTTAACTTTAATGCCTTTTTTACAGCTGATACAGAGCTACTTACCTTTGAAAAAGTTTAAATTTCTAACTGTGTAAGGGTTGCCCTTCTCCTAGATTATCAGCGAGAGGTGTAGCATTCAATGAAGAACCAGACGCTGCCATATAATCTTAATATTACTTTATTAAGATCTTAACTTCAACCAATAGCAGATTAGGTAATAATATGATATGCGAGAGAATCTACGGTGGCGGAACACAATACATAATACGGAAATAACGCATCCCGGACAACTATCAATAACTAACTCACTTAAGCTCATTTTCAATGTAAACACAGATCCGAATATTAAAATGGTCACTCCTACCTTAATGTTCAACGAAGCAGCAACCTACCGAGTCCTAACTGAAGTTGTGGTTCACTGGCATGGAATTGTTTCACCTTGGCTAAAGGCTCTCTGTCACGGGCAACTCTCATGACTGTTACTTAACTTCTCGATATACTCTTCACACTTGAAACCCGGACTATCATAACACTCCCCAAATGCCACCTCGCTTACTCTACACTTCTGTTATTTAAAAGCTTCCTAATTTCCATCTTTCATTCATGTTTTACTTCTCGGGTTGGTTGGAAAAGAATTGCCATTTATTCTAACCCCTTTTAACCCAAAAGGACATGTTAATGAAAAAACGCGTGAGCCCGTCACAACTGTAGTGAAGTATAGTGTTTAAAACTCAAGAAAAACGTGTTAATTAGTTTTAAATTGAAATTTAATTAATGATTAAACTAACTGAGCGACAAACAAACGCTTTTAATGAGAAGAAGAATTCTGGCGCTTTTCGATAACCCCATTGGGCACAAAGAGTGTCAACCCGAAATCTCCTTTTCCCCCTTTGGCAACCACGCTGAAACTTCTCATTAGGAAAAGGAATTAAAAATTCTCTCGATATTCATTAATCCGGGATAAATAACAGGCCATAATGGGCCCAAAATAAACCCACAATTGCTGACATCCGCTTAAACCATATTTTAAGATGTGTTAGTGCCTATTCCAATCAATGTCTATGTAACATGGTATTCTTTTTTTTTCAATGTCACCTTATGAATTAATTGGTTGATGTGGTATTACCAATATTAAAGCATTCTCAAATGTAGTTTCAAAACTTGAATAAAGGTCATTAAAATGTTGAACATAAGTTTAAACACCATTTTCGTGGCAGATGGTCTGTGAAAAACTGTGTAACAAATTCGCGACGTCCCATATTATATTCTCTTTGATTAACTTTTGTTAGAACGATGAAATTTGATTATCCTTGTTTTAATAAGATGTGTGCAGTCACCTAATAACTTCAAAAAATTAATCTCATTGTGTACTAAATAAATCTATTAAATAGGAAAAATCTGTTTTCCACTTGATTAAATTTTCCTTTAAAATTAAAATCACTATTTGGTTAAATGAGAGCCACTCTAGATAGTTATACTTCATTAACCCCAAAATCATTTTTTCGTTTACGCTTAGTCGAACCTTAAAGTTCTTCCTTTGGTAGGGTGTGTTGGAGAGGAGCTGAGCACTCAGGTTATGTTCTCGTTTCTTGACCGCAATTCAAAATTACGAAGTCAGTCGCTAATTGCTTTCGTGTTGCTTTTGCAACTGCAATAAACATCCTCCAACTAGAGGATGTGGCCGCAATCAAGGTAACGGTCTCGTGGCCGGCATCTCATGAGTTAGAGTCTACTGCGCTCAAGTCCAGCCGTAAAGATGGGGCCGATACACAATAACCTTTTTTGTGACGACGTATTCACTAACGGAAAACATTGTAGAGACAGATGTGTCACATAAGCATCCAACCCAAATGTCACCGGCAGCCGGACGATTCACTGCTGAATCACATTTCGTACTTGTACCGCAAGATTAATCTTCCACATGGAAAAGTGCATCGAATGGCCTGCCACCTGATAAGAAGTTTCAGACTGGTGAATGTATAACACACTCCTCACGAA
This sequence comes from Trichonephila clavipes, assembly GCA_019973935.1. Lineage (NCBI taxonomy): Eukaryota > Metazoa > Arthropoda > Arachnida > Araneae > Nephilidae > Trichonephila > Trichonephila clavipes. The sequence goes on along the minus strand of BMAU01020910.1, from coordinate 55,694 downwards.
AGGGTTATGTAGATAGAGGCTCAAGCGTCTCCCGTTGGTGTTTTGGGGAACTAGAAGAGGGGCTGTAAGCTCTGGTGTCGTCCTCGTCACGTGACAAAGGTTCAAAATGACAAGATCCTCCTCACAAAACCCTCGAGTACGAAGTTAATATCCACTTACTCATCCGACGTGAGGGTTTTGAGCCTCGAAAAAATTAAAGTGCATCAGCTCCTTTATCTGGTGAGTCTTAAGGGGTACCAGGACTCGAACCCATGTCTCGATAGAACTAACGCGAGTTACGAGTTCGTAACTCGTCTGTCATTGCTATCGAATTAATGGAGAGTTTTGGCCACGCGATGTGCCTTAATAGTACTAAGATGCGATGGAATTGAATTGAAATGAAGCTGAGCCCTTCTCTACTACGGCTGAGATTTCGGTTTGGATTGGGAAATTAAGATTGCATTAAACATTGCGAGTGTGTCGATATTTGGCCCTAGAAGCTTGAGGGCCAAATCTAGGGGTAGACTAGTTTCAGTTTAGATTGTACACTAGTAGCGCCGCTAGGTCATTTTACAAAAGTAGGGGCACGTTGAATAAAGTGACCTACATATCCCCGTGTATTTCACGGTGGTTGTCCAGCTCGGAATCAAATTATCACTTTAAATCATTCTGGCAATGATTTCGAACTCGTGTCATCTGCCATTTTTAAATCCTGGAGCTTTTGAACACCAGAAATGTAGAGAAGCAGATGTCCATTAAATTAATCGAGGCTCAAAATCCAACCATTGATGGGCTGCTGAAGTTTGAAGAATGGAGAGCTGAGTTAAAGACCTCGTCATTTGACAGTGGTTCAACTTTATAAGATATATCTCTCGTAACCTTTATATAAATTTTGAGAGTATTGTTAATGAGCAGTAAATTGAAAAAGATTAAAAAGTTGAAAGGGGAAATTTTTTAAGTTCTCATCGTAATATCTAATTTAACATCAGCTACTCAAATGGTAGAATGAAATTATTAAAGAATATTTTAAGTTTGTAGAAATAAGAAAAGAGAGAGTTATGAAGCAACTAAAATAATTCAATTTATAAATTAATTATTCCTAAAGATATTTTTTGAAGGTGATTTTAGATACATTATAACATTTCTTTTTTAAACATATCCCCAACCGCATGCTTTTATTTTTCAACCGTACGCTTACACCAAATTGATTTTGAAACTATTTTATTTTGCGCATTATTTTGACTAAGAACAAAACCGCATTCAAAATTTATTATAACAAAAAAAAAGCTATCAATGTCACTTGATATTTAAAAACGTCTCTAAACAGAAAAGAAAAATACTTTTTTCCTTTACACACACGAAAAAGTCGTTTTTAATGCACGCGAAAAAAAGAGAATGAATTGGATTCCTTTAAAATCAAAGCTATTAATTGTTTTATCAATTCCATTCAAACTGTAAGAATAAATATATAGTCGAGGGATTTCCATTTTTCTTTCTTATTCTCACTTTGAAAACTTCGCTTAAATGAGTCGACACTTTTTTTCCTTAATGGCGAAATTCAAACGATCCATTTTTGTTAATACTTTTTCATATACTTTCTGACATCATGAGAAAATATTATAAGAAAGAATTATATTTCTCAGTGAGAATGAAATGTGTAGCTTGAAAATTGCACCGAATATAGCGATTCTTAATTGACTTTTAAAGTCGAAGCATCTCAAGACAAATTGACAATGAACCTCTAAGTCCCAAGTTAGAGTCCCAAAAGAATTAATGTGCATCTTCCCTATACACCAGTGTTTCTCAAACTGTGGGGGCCGCCCCCCTAGGGTGCGTGATAACCCTACAAGGGGGCGTGAGCATATCGAAAATAAAAGGTTTAAAATTTAATTTGCTGGAACGAAGTAAACAAAATACTTTCTGACACATAAAAAGTGCTCATTTACATTGATGTAATTTATATATATCAGCTGACGATAAATTTTCCACTTTGATACATTCATGAACTATCTGATCCTATAACTAAATTAAAAAAACATTTTGTTTGATTTGTTGAAATCCCATGATGAGAGATTTTTTTAATTACGTTTTCTTTTTAAACCTAAAATATTACTCTTTCAAGGGGAAAAAAACCTCAGAACCAGAGAAAAATTTTAGGAAAATAAAAAATTCATCACTGTAATTATTATTGAAATGCTGTTAGTTGTAGAAAGAAAAGCAAGACTTATTCAGAAAGCAGATTTGCGTCTGTCATCGTTTTCATCGCTTCACCTTAGAACTTATTGGTATGATTATTTCTGTCCCTTCTATTATGTTTTTGTTTTTCATTTCGGGAGTTGTAAATAATTTTTTTATTATTGTTGCACTTTTTTCCATGTGAAAGAGTTATATGATATTTGGCAAAGCACAGAGAGCACTTTGAAGGATTATTTGGCTAAGATTTATTTTTATGGGTATTTTGAAATATATAAAGCATGATGAAATACGCATTTTCCTCAATTCTTTCTTTAGAACTCATATCCATATTTTTATACACTTAAAACCCGGGAGTGGTCGTGTGGGGTTCAAAGTCAAAAGAGAGCAAAGCTACAATGATTTGAACAAAATATAACGGTTTTGCTTGAAAGTATTATTCCTGTAATTTTAGCAAAAAGTGTCTGTGATTTGTGCTCTTTATAAAGGTTACCTACCTTTGAAACATTTTAGTTCAATTTTAATGGATTTTTTCTCAAATTATCAAAGAACAAATGAAAAGTCCTTGAAAGTAGGCAAGTATATTTTCTCTTAGTTACATTTATCACTGGAATTGTGATTTTTATTGAGTACAATAAAAATAATTTTAAAAAAAAGCATTGGATTGACTCAGTCACTTCGCGCGACTATAAACGTTAGTATCGAGTGCGCACCGGCTCTCCCATGTTAAAACATTTTGAAGTCTTCTCGCTTAAAATATTAATGCCAAATGTGATGGATAAGATAGAGAGCAACATAGACTAGACTTTATTTCTGATGACATTTGTACTCTGAGAATGGATGATGGGTGAAATAAATTTTTAATTAAATATCATTTTGTAATATGTTCCAATTTAAAAATTAGAGTAAAGAAAAATAACAATAATTATCCTATTAATTAAAAGTAATTTGCTTAAAACAAGTATCGCTTAAAAGTAACAAAAACAAAATTTGATACTTTTTTAATTTGTACGGTTTATAATTAAGATTGTATTGTAGCTTTAGCACCCCTCAAAGCGTATTATTATTGCATAAGGGGGGGCGATAAAAATTATGATTGAAAATTGGGTCGCCAATAATGAAAGTTTGAGAAGCACTGCTATACACGGATGGCTTGGAGTGGCACGAAGATTCCAACCTGTGACTAAATTACCATGAATTCTACGACGATGATCATTCAGTTACCGCGGCCATCTAGTACGTTGACTGTATTAGTACTAGTGTTCGAAATATTGCAACTTAGAAACAAAAGAAAATATACCCCCATTCATATGCACGCAATAATATGTATATATATATAAATATATAAATGGATGTTTGTATATATGGCTTTGTACACCGTTCAATGGATGACTATGAAAATTGACACATATATGTATTTTTTGTGGAAAAGGTTTTCGTTTTGTCCTCTTTGTTGGAGCTCCCTACAGGTGGCGCTATATCATATCAACTTTTGTACCGTTCAATCGATCGCCAAGTTGCCAATATAGTCGCCAATAATGATGCCAATTGGCTGTATCGCCGACATTTCGCTATGTTTCCACTGAACCGCCATTAGAATGTAAAGAACAGCGTTGTTTGCGAATTTTACAATTTTAACATCAAATAAACACAGCAGAAAATAATATTGACGGATTACACTTTCAGATATAAACTATTTACATTATTTTAAGCATTTATTACACAAAATGTGTTACTCTATGTTAATTTTTCTGAGCAGAGATCAGCTGAGGAAGATGTTTTCAAAAATCGATTCACAAGGGGGTTACGGGGGCGTTATGAAAAAAAAATCATTTTTATCAGATATTAGACCTACAGAGTTAAAATTTAACAAATAAAGTTTTTTATTCAGCTGGGATGTACAAAAAGCTTTTTTTTATTAATTTTCAATTCACGTAAAAATAACTCGTTAAAAATTGTGTTTATCCTTCCATCTGCATTGTTTAATTTTTCAAATCACTTGTGCAAAGAACAGTACCAGCTAGTCTAGTATAAAAATGAAGTACCGTAGTAGTAATTAAGTAACGAGTGTATATTAATAAAGCAAACATTTGTTCTTCAAATGTTCCTTATTGTAAATTGTCTGTCAGAAAAAAGTACATGCACCCAGAAAAATTCGAGCTACTATCACGAAATCTGGCAGAAATGAGACAAGAATACTCGCATATGAGATGCCGAGCAAGGAGAGTTTCAAAGTAGGAATTCTCGTGCCATAGGGTTATTCAAACAAATCTGACGACTTGGATATGCAGTATTGTGACTGGCGGAGACATAAGCGGTGGCAGTACGAACAATTTTCGGAGGCAGCGTCCTCATCAGCAACGTCGCTAGAATCGGTTCAACGTCATTTCCTCCCAGGGTATCAAGAGAAAACCTATAGGAAACGACTGGCCGTTTCCTTAAAGAGCTGATGGCCATTAAAACGCCTGTCACGCACTCCAGATCAGAGGCAATGACGATTGGATTTTTGCCGAACTAGGGTTTGCCGGTGTGCGACCGACTGGAGGTCTTTGACCTTCAGCGATGAATCTCGATTCAGTGTCATTGCACATAAGTGTGAAGGCGGTCAGACCACCGGTCCGATCTAGTATTTGTTGTCGAGAGGCGATTACACAAGAAGTGACAGCGTAAAGAGCAGTTTGTGGGGGAAAATATAACTTTGACGGCACATAGTTACGTGGACGCGATTTTAAAGTCAGTTGTGCTTCAATGTCCCCCAGGGGCACTTATCAACAATACAACGCTCTTCCACACACTGTGCGACTTTTTCAACGGATTAAGGGTATTGCGTACTACCGGATCTCCAGACCTCTAGCACGTTGCTTTGAAGCAACTAAAGACGTTCCGGAATACTGGTGAATTACCTTCCTAGTTGCAAACATTATGGCACGCTCTTCCGCAGAAGATCAAAGGAGACCTCATTAATTGGATGTTACGCCGTGTTTCGGCATGTATAGCTGCCGGAGATGGATTTACAACCTACTCATTTGTATTATTTTCATGCTATATCTTCTTAATAAAGCAATCTGTCCTTCAGAATTTATAACCGCTTGCTTATTTCCTCATACACTCCATACAAGTTGTTTCGTGATAAAATCTTGTTTTTCCTTCTGGGTGCACAAATTTTTTTTTTGTGACAGAGCGCATTATTACCTCTAAAAACAAACGATGGTATATTTTAATGAATTTTATTATAGGGATTGCCGTCCCGGACCAATACCGGTATTCAGTATGTTTTAGATCTTAATTCCGGTAGTAAACATTTCAGAAAAACAAAGAAACAAATGTGTATCTTTGTTTTATTAGAGAGTGTAAATATCACAAAAAGTAATGTGTGACTTAAAAAAATTATAGCAGTATGTAAAGAATCATAGAAAAGAAAAGGAACATCTTATTTATTTAAATAACAAAAATGTATAAATATCACTATTCAGTCTGCGGTACTATTACAATTTTTTGAAATGTGATCTTAAAAAAACATAATGCATCAATTATACTATAGGTTATGCAAATACACAATGTGAATAACAAGCTTCTATATATATCGAAATATTACGCACTTTCTTCACAACTGCAACCTTATTTCCACAGATATAAATATCATAACAGACTATGAAGCCTGCGCATGCGCAGTATCGTTCTCAGCTGTAATAGTATTGTTTTGGCCCCCGCCTCCTTGAATGATTCACATATTTTATCACTTCTCTTGATTGTTCGATACAACTTTATATTCACAGTCAAATTAATTTCATCCGTGAGGGAGACATAAAAACAAAAGCGTATACTTTTTTGCTATGTTGGTGATCCCTGAATACATAGTGGAGATAATTTTAAAAATTTCTAGTAAATACCGAAAAAACAGTATTTAAACTTGGGAATACCGGTATTACAAAATTGTTCAAATGGTTCAAAATACCAGTATTCGGTATACCGGTATTGCAATCCCTAGTATGCATATATCCTTATCAATGCACATCCAAAATATTTGGTTATATTGAAATGTTTTGAAAATTTTAAGAAACAGTACGCGTGTACAAAAATGTGGGTCATTTTTAAGGAACCAAGAAAATCAGTTCATCATAAAAGGAAAGGAATTATTTCCCCTAAATTTAAGACCCTTTTGATTCAAATGAGTGGCATTGATAATTTTATTTATCAATTTTTCTATTTATTTTTGAATCTTTTAGTTTCGAAAATTAGTAGTTCATCCACAATTCATTGTTAAGTATCCAAATTTAAATGTCTTACTTATGTAACGGTTCTCTTATGTCATTACTGGTTAAACAAAAATAATGGATAAGATCTCGGGGTAATTTAAAATAGTTTTAATGACACAAAACAACACAGTTACAAATGACAGACATTTAGACATAATACAGATTAAACATTTAGATGAAATTAAATATATAATAGATAATCCAGGATTGGACAGCGAAATTCAGTAAAGCTCACTCGTTGAGTTCCCAACTTTCTCTGGCGGTACTACAGAGCTTCGGTCGGTAATGCTTCCGTTACAAGTACCGCCATCTACATTTTGATCTTCGAACTAAACCGTGTGTTGCAGACTCCCCCTCTGGTTCCGTTGACGTCTCGGCTCGGAACCAGGAGATAATTTCTTTTGGGGGCGTCCTCTTTTCCTTAGAGGAGCAACAAATCCGGCGTTTCTTGTTGTTTCAGGTTCTTGAGAGTCCTTTAAGGCAGAAACATGATAAGTTCCAAGGGCTTGGTCTGGGTCGACAATCTCATATGTTACTGGTGATCTCAAGGTGAGTATGAGGTAAGGACCTTCTCTCTTGGGCATGAATTTCCTGCTCCTGTTGTTACGACTTACGGGATGAATGGTCACCCAAACTTTGTCACCAGGTTTATAATATTTTCTTCTTCGTCGATCGAAGTTTTCTTTCTGACAATCCTGTTTCTTTACGGGATTCATCCTGTAGGGATACGTTGCTATTGGGGGTTGATCACCAAAGTCAAAACGGTGTTCAATGAAAGGCGTGTGCTCTCCCCCTGGTTGGAAACATGCTTCATTTCTGTCCAGGAGTATATTGATTTTTCTTGCCTGTTCTTGAGATAGTTTTTACCCTCATCCTTTCGAAGTTTGAATGCGCTGAGTGTTATATCTTCTAATGTCTTCTTGAAGAATTTGTACTGTTTCCCCGAGGGTTTCCGGAAAAGTGTGTCATTTTCCACCCTGGACGTCAAGGACGATACCAGCTGCATTGAGGAAATCAAGTCCTAGCAAAGTCTTATTTCCTTTGGCAATACTAGAAATTCTGTAGGAATAACTTTGCCTTCAATGTACAGGTCGACGACAGTACTCAGAGCCATAATGGTCTGCCGAATTCCATCAGCCATCATAAATGAAATCCTTTTGTTCGTAAAGGTGACATCATGCTCTTGTAGAAATTTAAACATCTTTTCACCTGCAATGGTATGGGAAGCACCGGTATCAGCACATAGAGCAATCTTTTCTCCAAAAATTTCGAGAACAATCACACTTGTGGGATACAAGTTTGAATTCAAGTTGAATAACGTCATACAGTTCACTGCTGTTTCCATTTCATTAGCTCTCGTGCATTTAGGACACTTTGACTTGATGACTTCAGGAGTCCCACATCCGTAACACCTTATCGGGTTTCTTCCTTCAGTTTTGTAACTTGGGAATCTAGGCACTGTTGTAGAGGGTCCAGATGAGTGGTATTCATGGTATCCTCCAACAGGTTGATTTTTCTTTAAGAGGACACGGTACCCTGTACACAATTTTTTTACTTAGATAGTTATAAGAATAAAATTACATGCACTGTATTCGAACACATCTGTAATAAACATTTCATAAGCAAAATACTATTTTTAAACAAACAATAATTTTAAATTTTAAAATTATTTAAAGATATTATAAAATTCCTACTACTTTTACAAATTTGAATATTTTTGATCCATTTTTTTTCTGATATTCATGGAAGTGTTTCCCACAATTCTGTGCATGGGATTAGTATTACAAGTGATATTTTTATTTTTAGATTTTTTTTTCTCTTAGACACTATAAAAAACAGTAAAAAACAGCTATATATAACTTTATAGATTTCTAAAAAAATAACTGTTCATCTAAATACTTATCCCATGCACAGAATTATCAAACATATTATTTAAAACAACCAGAAAAAGTTTCAAAATTTTAGAGTTAATATAAAAAAAGCCTTAGCATTTCAAACACATGATCATCATGAAAAATAAGAAGCTGAGAAAAAGCAATTTAAAGTTTTTGAAATAAAAAAATAGTTGAAAGCTAAAATATAGTATCCATTCTAATATATATTAAAATTCAAGTTGTACTAAGCATTTTTAATGCAAAATTCATGCTGAATTAGCACATATTAAAAAAGAAATAAATTAAGATTAAATGGAATGAAGTGGTACAAAACAGTAAAAAAAAACATATATCTAACTTTATGGATCTTTTAAAAAATAGCTCTTCATATAAGTCCTTAAGCTATGCACAGAATTATCAAACATTTTATACAAAACAACCAGGAAAAGTTTCAAAGATTTATAATGAATACAAAAAAGCCTTAGCATTTTAAATATATGATTACGATGAAAAATATAAAGTCGTGAAAATCGTTTAAACTTTTGAAAGTCAATAAAATACATAAAAGAACTAAACCTTGGCCTTCATTCTTACATATATTACAATTTAGGTCATAGTAAATATTTTAAGACAGTAATATATTCTAAGTTAATAAATATTATTAAATAAATATATTAAAATTAAATTAAAATATTACAATATTAAAATATATATATATATATATATATATATATATATATATATATATATATATATATCAAATGCACTAACCAATTGTTATGAAATTATAAAACATTCATTTTATGTTCATATTATAATTGTAAATAAATATTATTAAAAGCCACCCCGTTCATATGTGATTCCTTCTTTTTTAATGAATGAGGCGTTTCACCGCTTTTTTGCTAACGCAATTTTTTTCCGAGCAGTTGCGTACACTGCCAATCTTTTTCTTTTCATCTGATAAACTCTACGGTAGTCTCGCCAAACAGCCAACTTTTTTGACTGTTTATTTGAAACAAGCCCATTTTCCTTTTGCAAATTTTCTAATGATTTTTTGTACCAAAATTGAATTCACAAACTGCATCACAAACAGCAATAGTTACTCGACGCAGTGTCGCTGACGTTTCTTTTGAACATTTACCCCATATGATGCTGTGAAGGCTCTCGTTTGCAATGTGTGTCACACAACTTATGCATCTTTGAAGGAGTTCATTTGAAGCTAATCTTTGATATATTGGCATAATTTTAGCTAAATGAGTTTCCTTCAAGGGTGTCTTCACATGCTTCTTGTGAGGACCCGGTACTTCACCACGAGCAAGAGCAGCCTGGAAAAAGCACCAAGAATATTTTCCAGTCGGGCATTTAAAATGTTGAGGTTTTTGGTCTGTTGATATACTATGAAACAATGTTGCATAAATTGAAGTTTTCATTGCTTCTACGTCACCTTTGTTCAGGCGAATCGCATTTTGATAATAACGTGACAATTTTTTAATTGTCTCTTCCTTTAAACTGCCACGGGATTTACCTCCCAAGGAAACACCTCTTGCCCGCCATTCTTTAACAGCTTTTCGTAAAGATGTACCTAGCTTCTTGCTAATATGGTTTATGCACTCTTCTTTCTTTATTTTTATCTGAGGACCATAAACTTCCTTAGTATTTAAGTATTGATATGTTTTTGCATCACTATCTGACAATAGTGTCGTGTATCGAAAACCATTATCTTCAGATCTTTGCCATAATTTAAGAGCAGCTTCTTGTTCCATGGCACAAGATGATCCTAAGTGATGGATAGCACATGAAGATATATGGCCTTCATACCACACATGAAATTCTGCTGAATTTTCTCCCAAACCAGATTTTGCGTGTTCACATTCAATGCAGCGTTTCGACATAATTTCAAAATCCATGACAAATCCAGTAAGATGGTCAATCATGCAACCTACACATATTTGAGATGAATGTCCCCGAGTCAACCAAGTACCATCAAAAGTAACATCTATATCAGTAATGGCGCTATTACTTTGATAAGCACTTTTCACCTGACTTCGAACATCATTCAAGCATTTTACTGTAGATATAACCAAAGATTTGCATAACTTTTTTTATATATATATTGAATATTCTGCTTGAGGGTAAATCCATATTCATTAACATACAAAATTTTTCCATAGCTAAATAGCCTTTACCAAAACTTAAAAATGATTGCACCATGCGCATGTTTATGTCGAATGATTTTCATTACCTTCACTGTCAAAAATTCGTCTGGTTGTAAAGTTACTTGATTTAATTATATCGCAAGAAGTACAAAATACAGAGATTTTTCTGGAAAATCAAAGCTTTTCACCAATGTCAATTTTTAGTGAATACGATTTGCAAACATCACACAATAAGTTTTTTTAAAAGTTCTTTTAAAAACTGTACATCCATTACCACATAATGAGGGACTTCAGAATTTTCACAACAATTTAAATCGTTCAAGCAGCTGTCTTCTAAAGTTTGGCATCTCATATTTCTTTCTGGTAATGCTGAGGAAATAGAAGTTTCATCTTTTCTGAAAACATCAGTTTCATGACTGTAGTGTTCACTGCACCATCTCTTGTTAGCTTTTTGTTTACTAACAAGACTCGATCGCTTTTGTCTAGGCATGGTTAACTAAAGTTTACTTATTAAACCAAAACGAACATTTAAAATTATAAAGAAATAAATTGATTGTATAATTGGCTTTGAGAGAAAAAAGCCTTTAGTTTTGATACTAATAATTTTAGAATAAGAAAAAAGGATGTAAAGAAGAAGCAAAATGGAATAACGTTTTTCTCTTGCATAAAAACAAATGGATTAATTCACTTCTCTTCTAATTAAAGTATAAAGCTTTAGAATCGCGTGTATAAGTAAATCAATCGAAATTTTTTAGGCTAGGATGATAGCGTCTGCATAAGAAGCAGACGGCATGTCTGTTAGTTTCGGTTTCGCTTCAACATACTGTCAAAAAAATTTAAATAACTCGCAAAATAATGCAGCTAGAGCTACCAAATTTTATAATCATATTTAAAAAAGTCACACAGCTAAAATAAGGCAATAAAAGAAATTCGTTAAAATCGTCATTTTTAGGCTAATGTGTCCCCTTATTGGAAAGGGTTTCCTGAATTCTTTCTTCTTGAAAGTCTGATTTGAATTACTTTTCATTCCAGGCCTTAGGTTGTCATATGCGTCCAACTTCTCAACCAATTTCAGAGGATCGTTCAAATCCGCCCAAATATCCAGAAACTGTTCTTTGATATTTGCTGGAGTTTTTCTTTTTATCTGATCAGCAATTATCAGACTTTTAAGTTGATCAAACGTGGTTATCTTCAACTCTTTGATCCACCCTTCAAAATAAGAACTTAATTCGAAATAAAAGTCTCACCATGTCGAATCTGGGTTTTTCTTCTGTTGGGAAAAGTACTGCCTAAACCTATCCCCTGTAACTCGAAATCTTTTGAGAAGCATTTCTTTTACCTTTTCATAGTTTTGAGCATCATCTTCATCCACTCTTGCGATGAGCTGAGCTATATCAGGTGGCAATGAGCCAATCAGGTATGCTGTCCAAATGTTTTCAGGGATGTTCAAGAACTTCGCTTGACGTTCGAAAATTGTCAAGTATAGACCCATTTCACCTTCCTTCGAATTGAATCTAGGAATAACTCTATTTAACTCAAGCTTTGGGTTTTCTAGCTGTTGGCTTGTAACAGGTGCTAGTGACAGCTTCTGCATTTCAAGTTGAATTTTCATTTTTTCCAGTTCGAATTCTCTTTCTCGTTGCTGAGCCAAAACTATGGCTTTCTGTTTCTCCTCCAGTTCCGCAGCTTTTTGTTTTTCTGTTGCAGTACGTTCTTCCACAATGACGCTGAGCACATCTTTGACGAATTCCTCATCATACCTATCGCTGTTGGTTATGAGATCTTTTAGTTCAATAATTTTGAGATTGTCCGACGGAGCCAGACCCAAATCTGTTGCCAACATTCGTAAATCCTCTTTTCTGGACCTTCCCAAAAAAGCCATTTTTCTTCACTTTTAGATAATTTCAAAGTTAATTTAGTAAAGTTCAATTAAAGTTAATGAATTAAAGTTCACTTTAAACTGTTAATTCTGTGATCTGAAAATAGTATAGTCAAGCAATACTTATGCCCTTAAAGTTTCCGATAGATGCAAAAAAAAAAAAAAATACTCTATACAATAATACACTCTTCCTGAATGACAATATAATTCTCTAATTTCAAAATGTGCTAATTAATTTTCACATCAATATTAATGAGATTAAAAAAAATGAAACAAATTCTTCAATATCAAATATCTTCTAATTTCGCATTTCAAAATCAAAATAATAATATTTCAATAATATTCATTATTAATCAAAAAAATATAAGCAATTAACATGAAATCATTTAAATTAAATCAAAGAAAAATTTCGTTTTCGTTAACTTAAATCACACAATTAAATTGTTTTTAATCAGAAGCAATTCAAATACGTTTAAATAGAAATACCATTCATAAATTATTTCATCCACTCCGAAATTAACACTATTACAAACTTGTTTACACTTAGAAGTACTTGAAATTATTTTCCAAAAATTTTTAAATAAAAAGCATAAATGTTTTTATATTTTATCAAAACATACAAGTTTTTAAATGTTATAGTAATACTTCGTAATAAATCATGTACTTCACAAAATAATTATTTTTATATTAGACATAAAAAGAAGAAAAAATTATGATAAAAATTGCATTCAATTTAAAACTTAATTAAAAGTTTAGTAATCAAACAAGAATCAACGTGAAATTATTTGAATAAATACCAATCGCAATAATTTCTTGATAACAAAAGTATATATATATATATATATATATATATATATATATATATATATATATATATATATATATATATATTAATGGCATAAAATTCTTAATTAGTGAGTAAATATACATTCATAAATAACCTTCAATTAGCTTTAATCAGAACAAACAGTAGAATGCGAATTTCGTTTTCAAAAAAGTATTAAGAATACTGACAAATAAATAAGTTAAAATATCACTTAAAATTCAATTACGTTACTATATACTGTAACACACAATACATACTAAGAGCAATAATATATAATCACTGTTCTTATACAGAATAACAGAGTAAGATTATTTAGAATAAACAACACTTATCTATTCACAGGTTTTCTGGATGAAAACAATATTTATTTATTTGCAGGGTTGCGAATTCTCTATTTGTTGTCGGGTGACAACGCCTCAACCTAAGTGGAAAAAGCGAGAGAAAGCTGGGAATTGCTCGGATCGGCCCCACGTTGGGCGCCAATTTGTAACAGTTCTCTTATGTCATTACTGGGTAAACCAAAATAATGGATAAGATCTCGGGGTAATTTAAAATAGTTTTAATGACACAAAACAACACAGTTACAAAGGACAGACATTTAAATATAATACAGATTAAACATTAAGAGGAAATTAAATATAATACATAGTCCAGGATTGGACAGCGAAACCCAGTAAAGTTCACTCGTTCAGTTCCCAACTTTCTCTGGCGGTACTACAGAGCTTCGGTCGGTAATGCTTCCGTTACAAGTACCGCCATCTACATTTTGGTCTTCGAATTAAACCGTGTGTTACACTTATACATTTATCCAAATGATTACCTAATAACATCGATAATATTTTTTTTTTCTAATCAAAACTAAAACCCGTTTTCGAATCGTTAGAACCCTAAAACCCCCACTATGTCGAAGCGTTGAAACACTTAAAATCTGTTGAAACTGTAATTTCTCACATTGGCATAAAGCGGAAGCTCGGAGATTGAAGTGTCATTTCAAGTGACGTCCTCGTCACTTTACTATGGTTGAAACTTATGAGGTATTTATCCAAAGTAATTTAATAACTTCAAAATGCGACGATAACAATAAAAAAATCTCTTTATTTTGAAGTACGATCATATTTGGAGGAAGATATCTGAGCTAAGACCCTCTCTCTAAAATTTCACATGATGCAATCCGCAGGACTATTACCTTTGATACATTCAAATTATTTGTCCAATTATATATGAATTTAGAATTTTTTTTACACTTGATGTAAATAGTTTTCTCATCATTTTTCTGAATATAGCTTGATAAAAGAAACGGAAGAGATATATGTGGCTGTAAAAATTTATAGAGGTTGATTCGATACCAGACCAACATACTTTCAGGATGTGTAAGGGGTGCAGAGACGAAATGGAAACATACAGGAGTGCTTTGTCCCAGGTGTTAAAGTTGTGAGCTGTGGTGCAATGAAGCATGGGGAAAAGAACAGAAAAAGCAACACATTAATGGGACAGAAAAATTTCTATTAAACGATTGTACTATAACAGAGGTGTTCGAAATTACGACCTTAAGTCACCTGGCAAGCCCGACACTGGGGTTGCACGGAATTCCTTATGTTCGGGAAAATTCCCGGCATGTCGCGAATCATCCCGGCAACTAGAGATATTTGAGCAATAAGGTTCTCAATTGAAGCGATGGGTGTCTCGTACACCAAACTCTTCATGGAACCCCAGACGTAGAAGTCCATGCATGATAAGTCCAGTAATCTGGCAGGCTCATAAACGGGACCTGCTGTTCAAAGTTTACGTTTAGGTGTCGGTGGAAGTGTATTCCGTGATGTAGATGAGACCAGTCATGCTGGCACCGATTGAGGAATATTTGCTGCTTCAAAAAGTTAGGTCAGTACTGGTTGCAAGAAGATGAGATACGCCCCACCATCCAAAGGACTGGACACAAGGTACGGTCCAATGAGGTAGTCTTCAAGAAAGCCGGCTCAAACATTGGTCGAAAAACTCTGTTGAGCTTCTCATGGTTGAGTACAATGAGGGTTCTCCAAAGCCCACTCATGAACGATTGAAAGCTCCCTCACGTGTGAAGTATACTGCAACCTTAAAAGATACGGACGCAGCAAATACTGCGTCTTCAACACTCAGTTGTAGGGACCATGAAGTGACTGTCCTCCGGAGTAGATAATTCTAAAGCTGGAATAATTGGTCTTGAAGAAGATGGTATACGTTCATTTGTTTTGTTGCAAGCATCCTCCAGACAATTTGACTGAAATAAACCCACTCGTGTACTCATACTTGCATCGCCTTTAACCTTACGTAAAACCACCTCCTCATTGCTAGGTGTCCTCATCGTTCGCTGTTAATTCATTGTAGTTCTCGTTTAAGAACCACAGTCTCACGCAATCCTCTGATCACATTTCCGAAGGTCGTGTGATGTAGGACACGAAGGTCCCGTTAACGTTCCTGGTTCAACCACCGAGTGGCGTTCCCGTTACAGTCAGCGATTCCGTATACGATGAGCATGTCACCAGTTTCTCATTTGAATACGCGTGTTCATTGTACCACCTCGGGAAACGGATTGGAAACGATGACTTCCAGCAGGATTGGCAGGACGAAATCTTCTGTTCAGCGCCATCTACCACAAGACTTCCGAAAGGAATTTTCCGGAATGTATGGATTTATATGCAACGCAGGTGTCAAATCTGCCTTAATTAAGGCCCGATCCTTGCATTGATCTGCCTCTGGTTTTAATTTCAAACACTTTTTGTAGTACAACATTTCAATAAAATGTTTTCTGTCCCACTAATGTTTTGCAGTTTCTATTCTTTTATCTGCTTCTTTACACCATAGGTCGCATCAATGGCATTTGCGACCCTGCACTCCTATGTGATTTCGACTTGTCACTGTACCCCCTACGCACATTGCAAGTGTGTCGGCCTGGTAGCTAATCCCCCTGTACGTAGAAAAGTAGTTTATACTTCAAATACAAGTATTAGAAGCATGTTCAATTCTCAGATTTCAAGACAGTATGCTAAATTACAGAAAACCATAGGCAATAAAATTATAATTTATAATTTAACTGTCACAACATTTTGTGTGTGCGTGTCCCAAATGAAAAGATAATTAGAAAGTAAATTGATGGTATTGGACACTTGAAAAAAATGATTTATTGTTTTTTTAATCATATTTGAAAGCCTTGGAGCTACTCTCAATAACATTACGTCAAATGACAATTGCGAAATTTAATACACAATTTAGTAGAAAACTCTTTACACGTTCCACAGAAAGATGATGTAACTCTGACCAAAAAAAACTCCTTTCTGCAAAGTATTCTATTGCAGAAAGGAAACTAAAAAAATTCGAACGAAGAATTAGGAACAGTTTTTACTCAAGGTAATTTTTTTACGAATTATTCCAAAGGAATTCTCCGATGAAAATCTCACGGGAAGCTTTTATTTGTTTTGATTCCGTTCCGGAAGTGGCTTGAAGTGCTTCAAAAAGTATTCTCTAACAGCTTCTGGCTTTTCTCACACCCCTCCTCTTGTTTAGTAAACGAGATGAAATTTTTTCCCGAAAGTATGAAGTACTTATTCACATAATTAATTTGTTAATGAAAGCCCACCATTTTTACTTACAACTGAAAATTTCATAAATCAATTATAACAAAAAAAATTAACAAGCAAAGTAGTTTCAGGAATAGATGATATCTGAAGCTGTGTGTTACAAAATGGAATGTTTAAAATTGTTACTTTTAAGTGCGAGGTGTTTTTACCCTGTTTGAATTTTTGCAAGAGAGGGCGAGAGAGAGAGGAGGTCAACGTATATAGGTATACTAGGAGCTCACATTTTTCGGGATTCTGTGAAACATTTTAAGGTGAAGTTGGGGTTGCGAATGACCATGTTCGCGCGAGCTCGTGGTTGATTTTGCTTCTATGGAATCAGTGGTTCGAATCGTGGCGCCGTTACACTCGCCATAAAGAGAAGCCGTTCTGTCAATGCTCAAAGTTCTCATGTTGGCATACTTTGGGTGATTGGGGCTAACTGCTGGGGTTTTCGATTTTCCGGTTTTTCCATTCCAGGGAACGTAATAGCCATTCCCGAGATTCCTGAAAATACAATACATCAAAATTTCGAAAATTTAAAAACAAGTTCTTTTTTATTGATATCAGTAATAATTATGTAAAATATGGATACATATAAATTGCAAAATTTATACTCAGTTATACACACTGCTAAAATTACAAAAGATGTAAATATGTTATAAAACATGTCTTTTTTAATCTGGGACTTGAGAAAACAAAAGAAATCCACGCTTTTATCCTATCATCCAAGTTCTTTGCTTTGTTATGAGTAACCCTGCAGCAAAAGATGCACTCTCACTTGAAGCTGATGTCTGAGGAATTGTTCTTAAACTTTCACCCAGTTTCATATTTCAATATTATATATATATATAATCTTCAATTATTTTTTAATTATAATTTTTTATTTCAATTATTTTTCTAATATTGCTACTATAAGATAAATATTAATATATGAATATTTGAAAGTGGAGTAAGTATAAGGTACGTTGAAAATATGAATTATTGTATTTTAGAGATTTTGTTTATGTAGCTGATTTCTTGTTTATTAAATTACTATATTTTAGTTACATAAAAATAACTCAATATCAATGTAAGAATCTCGCACAAAAGTTAGATTAATAAAAATAAAAAATAAGAAAAGTTGCGAGATTTTTTTTTATAAAAATAAGTTTTTTCTCTCTCTCTCTCTCCCCTAAACACACACACATTTTAGGGGTTCATTCCCTTCTTCCAACAGCTGATTCAATTATGCAGTACACAATGGAGACAGTATCCAAAAATAATTAAATAAATAACATTCATTAGTATAAGTACTTACGTTATCAACGTAAATTAATACACTCTGTCGCAAAAAAATATATGCACCCAGAAGAAATCAAGCTACAATCACGAAACTCGGCAAGAATGTAGTCTGGTAAGAGATATGCAAATGATTAAAATTTCGAAGTTAATGAGACAAGGCTAAGTGTGCTATGCGCATATTAGTTGCGCAACTGGGAGAGTTTAAAAGCATGAGTACGAGCGCCGTACGGCTATCCAAACGAATCTGATGACTTTGATAGACGATATTGAGACTTAGGATGCCTCTAAGACGTAACCGGCGGCAGTACGAGCAGCTGACGGACTTTGATAGGGGCCGTATAATAGGCCTCAGAGAAGCAGGTTGGTCGAATAGACGTATCGGCCGCCACCTCGGTCAGAGCAATATGGTAGTTGCTCGGTGTTGGCAACAGTGGATCACAGAAGGTAGAGTGTACCGTCGCGGAGGGTCAGGACGTCCCAGGAACACAAATGATCGCGAGGATCGTGCAATCAGAAGAGTGGCCACTTCGGCACCAACAACGTCGCTAGCATCGATTCAACGCCACTTACCTCCTTCCAGACATCCAGTGCCATCAAGAGAAACCATAAGGAGACGACTGACCGAAGTTGGCTTGAGGAGCCGACGTCCGCTAAGACGCTTACCACTGACCCCACATCATAGGCAGTGTCGACTGGATTTTTGCCGACCTCGGGCAACTTGGAGTGTGACAGACTGGAGACGTGTCATCTTCAGTGATGAATCCCGATTCAGTCTCAGTGCTGATGACCACCGCACACGTGTCTGGAGGCGCACCGGCCAGCGGTCCGATCCGGCATTTATTGTCGAGCGGCATACAGAATTTCACAAGGTGTGACAGTGTGGGGAGCAATGTCTTGGGACACACGATCATCTTTAGTGGTCCTTCAAGGCACTTTGACAGCTCGCAGATACGTGGACGATATTTTAACGCCGATTGTGCTACCCATGCTATCAAGTCGCCCAGGTGCCATTTATCAACAGGATAATGCTCGTCCACATACTGCGCGACTCTCCCAACAATGTCTTCAAGGATATGACGTTCTACCATGGCCTGCCAGGTCACCAGATCTTTCGTCAATAGAGCATGTCTGGACGCGTTGGGAAGGCAACTGCAGCCGTCCCGAGATACAGGAGAATTAACTGCGCGGATGCAAAGACTATGGCAGGATCTTCCACAGGGGGTCATAAGTGATCTAATTGAATCGATGCCACGCCGAATTTCGGCTTGTATAGCTGCCAGAGGTGGCTTTACTACTTACTGATTTTTAACCTTTTGCAAGCTGTAACCGCTTAATAAAATGATATTTTGTTCTGAATTTTTAATCAATTGTTTATTTTCATATACACTACATGCATACCAAATTTCGTGAATGTAGCTGAATTTCTTCTGGGTGCATATATTTTTTTGCGACAGAGTGTATATACCCGAAATTTATCAGAATAGTCATGCTATGGTATTATTTTCCTTTAAAAACTAAATAGTTTTCGTTAACGAAGAGATATTTCACAAACATGCAGGAATTGACCAGGACTTAGTTCCATATATTTTGTAATGACTACGAGCTATCTACACAAATATAACTCTACCACTCTTTAATAACAACTTTTAACTACTCACACCGTATTCATTACTAACTATATATATGTATATATTATATATATCACCTTATATACTACTAAACTGTAACAACTCATAACACCTCTGAAATACTCTTCTCAAACTCTCTGTCTCATACACACGACTCTCCGCATTACCGGAGTTACACAACGCCGCTGTTGAAACAGCGCCACCTATAACCTTGACGTATTTACTCTCTCCTTCGGCAAGCTACAAGAATTCTCTTCAAACGTACGTGAGGGTTTCCTATTATTGGTGGTATCGCACTCTTACTCCTCTGATTGGCGTTCAAACGGACATTCCCCATTCCAAGGAATTCTAGGTGAACGCTTGGTGCGGTCAGTTAAAATTAATATCGGAGTTCGAAATACAAGTCAAAATTAGCTATTTCAGCCCCATGTCGTTCCCAGGAATTCCCTGGAACGAAGTATAACTCTCGGTAGCACAAAAAATATGGACGGAAGCCCTAGTACCAGTTCATGAGTCGTCCCTAATATTTGACAGTGGCGTTGTGTAAATGTATAAAATGACGAGGGGTGTCGTCCATTGTCCTCGTATTGTTTCGTACAGTGATGTGAATAACGATCCATATTAAGTACAGTAAAATGTCGTTTATCCGAATCAATTGGGACTGGACACTGTACGAATATTGAAAATTCTCACATGCGGGAAACGTACTTAAAGAAAAGGCAAAATAGGTGCAAAATGTCACAATTCTACCTTTATTGTGGAAAATAATCAGTTTTTGCTGTACCATTGTACAGCTTCGTTTTTCCGCTACAAAGTCTCTAATTCTCTTTAGCAGCAGTAGTTGAGTAGGACAGCACTCTTATTGCTGTTCATAGCTGTCTCTAACGAAGAAAACGTGTCAGCATTTGATGGACACTTGCTACTTTCGTTGTTGTTTTAGTCCTCGTCTTTAATCTGCAGTTCCTGTATCCCGTGGCGCAATTTGAAGTTCTTTAACTAACCAGAGCTAGTTTTGAAATCAGCCAAACCGCCTAATTTCTCGTTAAGTTTTAGAGCTTTTTCGCACAACAGAGGGCCCGATTTCCGGTACCCTTTGCTCCTTCTTTATGAAAACCAGAAGTAAAGTGCACGATCAAGAACAGCATCGTTCGCTTCCCTCGTGGTTTTCCCTTTTTTCGAGCCATTTTCGAGTCAAGTTTTGACGCAAAATTTAAAATGGTTTCTCGGCTTTTTTTATGTCAGAAGTTGTTGACTTTCCCACATAATAAAACTGTGCTAGAGATGCTCCACTTTCTCTCTTCGTGAGACGGTCCAATATTTCGAGTTAATATTCCGCGCAGATGTCTACCAAATCACACAACTCAAATATCCCTGACCTTGGATTTTCCCACCACTAATGGCCTCACGCGAAAAACTGTTGAGCACTGCACTTTTCGGAAACGTATTCATGTACAGTACAAGTAATTGGCAGAAAAAAACTGGTCCGTATATTTGATGCTCCAGATAATAGACGTTCGGATAAACGACGTTCTACTTTAATATGAAATACGTGGTGGGTATTATCAAAATACTCAAGCAAAATCTTTTTCGGAAGCCTCAAGAAGTGTAGTTTTTCTAGTACATGTATATAAGTGTACATGTATATAAGCTCATGCGTGGATATTTTAGACGTTATTAATCGGCAACGATCGAGGAGATCTGGGTGATCAACGCCGGATTTTCGTTTTGAACAATGATACTGCTTAAAAAAGGCTTGGCGTTTACGATCCACCAAATTCAACAGGTCTTTGAGAATGAAACAATGTGCACCAGATGTAAAGGTAGAGTAAAACCTATAGAAAGAAAACTGGGTGTCAATGGAGGGGGACATATGCTCTGGTAGGCGAGGGAACGAGATTCTCTCATTGACTTCTAAAGGACTCTGGTGGGTCAAGATTGATAAATTAGGATCTGAACACTGCCACACAAAGAAAACATAGAGAGGTTTATTATATTTTGAGAGAAGACTTCACTGCAGTAATCTAAGCCCAAATTCGACCCAAAGCTGCTAATGTTACAAGCCCTCTTGTTGAGTTCATGTCCTTTCTTTTCATTTAGATACTGAAAAACTCTTATAACTATTGATCAGCACTTTTAAGTTGTCTTTCATATTTTCTAAATCTTTGTTTATTTTACTGTATTTTTACTTAGTTTAAAAAGGAATGTCTATGTGCTTGTTTATTATCTATATTGTGGAGTAGTTTGTATTTTGATGAATGGCAACGTTTTGTAAGAGGATTTGTTTTTCTTGGTTTTATAGAATATAAATATATATAAATAAAAGAGGTCAGAGTAGTATGATTGTATTTTTTTTAACTTAACTTCTTATGGCACGGTAGGGAGAAATTTCCGTTACGCGATACACGTTACGCGTTACCAGTTACGGTTAGCGATGAACGTAAGGTAGAAATGAATGAAGTTTCGAATTTTCCCCACGTTTTAAAAACACCATCTAGTTCATACTATCTATCTCAGACAAAAAATTATTACAGAATCGAAAAGATCATTTTTTTCGCCACGATATGGTATATTTTTTTAAACAAAATAATGATATTTTCTATTTTTTACGATTTTGTTAAATGAGTCAAAATTGATACACTTTTATAAAAATGGTTTCTAAAGCATTCCTTTAAGTTTCCTTTCGAGTTAATGAATTGATATTTTATTCTAAACAAGTTCATGCTTTTCACTTTTTGAATCAGTCATAAAAAAATGACGGAATCTTTTTTTTTTTTGCGATTTTTCAAAAAATACTCAAAATTTTAATTAAATATTTAATAACTTCATTATTTTTAACATAATCTAACGAAATTTTTCTCCATATGTAGAATAGTATTATCCGTAATCTGTTCAAAGATTGAAAAAATAGATTAAAAATTACGGCTTTTAAAATTTCTTTTGTGTTTTTCGTCTATTAGCCCTGAGCTAGCACCCCCTCCCCCTATCCTCATTCAACAGCAGCTTTAACAAGCCTTTCCTTTTTTTAGCTTTGCGATACATACTTTGTTTTGTTTTTACGTTACCTAGAAGTCAAATTATAAATGAATTTTATGAATTAAAAAAAAACTATCGTGCGTCAAAAATTACATAAGATGTCATCAATTGATACAAATGGATTGCCTTATGAAACAGTTTATGTGAAAAATATTTATTACATGATTGCTAAAGATATTGATGTGACAGATGAATTGGCAAATGGTGCAGTTGGAAAGCTAGTTATTGTAGAAACAAATTATGAAGGATTAGTAAGGACAATATGGCTTGAGTTTCCAGATTTACCTCAAATAGGATTAAGACGCAAAGCAGCACGTTACGCGGCAGAAATTAACGTCAGTAGAATGGCTGTACCAATCGTACTGAGATCTTCCAATATTCCATTCAACAATAACAAAACAATATTTGTTAAGCGTACGCACGTTCCGTTGGTGTATGCATGTGCTACAACAATTCATAAATCTCAAGGCAACACATACTCAGAAATTGTTTACGAATACGATCGACGTCACTCTCAATCATTATTATACGTTGCGCTTTATCACGTGTAACGAGTATTGAAGGATTATATATTACGACAAAAATAATGATAAAACATTTTACCATTGTCGAAGACGATTGTCATCAACAATTGATTTGCAAGAGGAATTTAAACGACTTTTATTGAACAAACTACAAACTATCAATGAGAGAAGATTTGATTAATTTCATAACGAACAGACAATGTTTATCGATTTTTGCTTTTAATTGCCAAAGTCTTACAGGTCACTCTGTAGACTTACAAGATTCAGTAAAAAGAAATTCAAATATTTTAGTTTTATCAGAAACTTGGCTGGGCAATGAAAGTGATATATCTATTCCAAATTTCAACTGCATTGTGAAGTATAAACGACCAAATGCGAGAGCAGGAGGAGTTGCGATATATCAAAATTCTAGCGATGCTGTTAACATTATAACTCCATCCATGGAATGTTCTGTCAGTCAATCTGATATTTAATGTACCATACAATCCTTAGGTGTGCTAGGCTGAATGCGTAATAGATAATGGACAAAATTTTTTAATTTTAGCAGTATATATTACTCCGAACAAAAAGTTGATGACATTATCGAGTTCCTTCATCGATCATTATTACCATACACATCAAGAGGTTCTGCTTTACTTAATAAAAATTATGATAAAATACCTATGGTTTTAAGTGGAGATTTTAATGTCAATTTTGCTTTAGACAAATCTCTACAATTGATTGAATTTTTGAAAGACAATTTCACCGTATCTCTACAAAACAACAGAATAAAATACTGCGAATGATGCAGTCTTTTCGAGATACTTAGACTCCCCCTTCACACCAAACTACTCCGATTCATTCACCATCAAACTTGTCTGATGGACCAGGATTCGGCTTCGTAATTTCCCGCTCAAATAAGCCAAGATTCGCTTCCCGCATTCACAGCAATCAAAACCGATTCAATCCGCCGTCATTCTGACTTACGCGTGATTCTGCATGTCAGATTTTCTTCCTTGATTCACCAGCAGCCGGGAGCTATTTCTTTAAGAAAATGTGAATTTAAACAAATAGAGTGTTTATTTTTATTGTTTCTTTATATTATTAGTGATGTTTTATATTATTAGTATAGTTTCTATTAAAGAAGCTAATTTTAGATGTTTAAAGATTTTAATGTTCTTGTCAGGGTTAGCATGAGTTTGTTTTTATGTCAATAGATGGCGCTTATATTTTTGTGTGGTATTTATTCACAGTATTCTTTTTCATTATGTAAACTAACTCTAGTTCTTGTCGCCGAGTGTGTAGGCTGTATTTTATTCCTGCTACTCTTGCGCAAATAACAAAACTAATTTTGCATGTATTATTTTATTCAATTTTAGAAATTTGAAAATTTTATTCTTTACTTTTTAATACTTTAAAGCAAAATGTGTTGGGTTTTTTTGGGAGGGGAGGGAATATTCTGAAGGATGTTTGAAATATATCTTCAGAGATCAATTTGGTAAGAATTTATTTAATTTTGGGAGAGAAAAAAATTTAAATATTTACAAGAATGCTAAAATAAAATAAAACACCGATATTGTCGATAATTTTAATTTTTTTTAAAGATTTCATTTTATTACTATAAATACTATATGAAACAAACAAAATGTAAATGGCATGTAAAATTTTTAATTCATTATTGTATTAGCAATTTTTAGATACATAATCAAAAAAATAGTTATTAAATGCTACAAAAGCTATAGTTACAGCAACATTTGAAATGCATTTTAAAAACATTAGATATATTATTTGTAAAAGTAATCGTGCATTATAATATATTTACAATACATATTTATTATTTGTTACTACTTTTC
This sequence comes from Trichonephila clavipes, assembly GCA_019973935.1. Taxonomy (NCBI): domain Eukaryota; kingdom Metazoa; phylum Arthropoda; class Arachnida; order Araneae; family Nephilidae; genus Trichonephila; species Trichonephila clavipes. Next base: position 30,643 of record BMAU01020910.1, on the reverse strand, counting down.
AGACTATAATTACATTTGATACTAACAGGCAAAATAAAAAAAAAATAAATAAATAAAACCGTTTTTATATTTTTTGTTTCATGAATTTCAACTTCAAAATAAACGAAAATACAGTTGTGAAATTAATAGCTTGAAACGTTAATCGTCTTAAAATATTAAAAACAGCATCCATGTTTGACAGCAACTGATGGAAGAATGATTGACCCGTGGCGGTGTGAAGGCAAATCTCTGTTCATTCAGAATCGCTGTGAATTGGAAAGATTGCTACAGACTCGGAATCGTTTGGTGTGAAGGGAGCCTTAAGCGATATTGAGTGCAAATCCTACATTTCTTATTTGTTACCACAAGCCATTGATAACAAAAGTATGTACTGAAGCACCCATAAGCATAATGGAAATAGACTAATAATGATGATATTTTTCTCAAGTTACATACAATAAAATTCTTTTTAGTATTATGTATTGAAAATGAAAATTTTGTCTATACTTATACCTTTTCCATCCTAATTATTTTTTGAATACAGTTTGAAATAATAATGTTAATAATAAATTTGTTAATTATATATAAGATTACTTCAAAATAAAACTTTATTATGCAATTCAATACATGTAAGCAAAAGAAGTTAACTTCTAATGCGTGTTCACACTGATACACGCTTTCTATTTTTATCTTAAGAAATCACACAATTATTAATATTTAGAGGAGAAACGACTGAATAAAAAAAACGTAACTTAGGTAGAGTGTCAATACAACAAAACATGCCTGGTTAAGATCTCTGCATTCCCGACATCCTTCGTATAAGTTCTGGTTCTTCCTCAAGACCAAAATGACACCAAACTCTTTGCAGTTTCGACAAATCGCTGAAGACCGAGTAAATGAAAGTGAAACTCCTTGAAATTTCAATTTGCAATTAGTGACGCGGAACTTCAACAGCACTACTAAATTAAATTTTGTACAATATTTGTATGTGCGTGGAGATTCCCAGGAATATGAAGAATAAAAAAAATTATGAAAAAGGATCCTATTTTGAACTAAAAAACACACCATTTAGAATGCGACGAAACTGCTGTGTTCCATTTAAAAAAAAGTTCCATCATTGCGTCAGAAAATACTTTTAGGGAGTTTTGAAGATTAGTGTAATATACACACTGCTTTACAATTGCTAAGGACGGATCACAAATTGCTATGTAGCATAACAGTAAGCGAAACATGAGGCCTAGTAGGATAAAATATAGTTGCCACACTGTTCAGACATTAGAATAAAGTATATTTATTGTTCTGGAAAGTACAAAAGCTGTGAAACATCTGAAAGAAAAAAAAATGTTCATTTGATCTGCGTACGGAGAAATAGAACAATGCATCTAAAAGTCAGCAGGCACCTTAAATAAAAGTATCAGTACGGGATATGTCCACCGTGGAGTGTGATGCAACATTCCACACGTCGTACCATACTTTGCACAACAATTTCCAGCAGCTTTTGAGTCAATTTATGCCATTCCTCTGTGAGTGCACGGATGAGGGTGTTCTTGTTTGTCGGAGGATAGTTTCGACCAGCAACTTGCCTCCCCAAAGCATCCCACACATTTACAATGGGGTTTAGATCTGGAGAACGCGCTGGCCATACGAGACGTTGAAAACCCTCGCTGTCTAGATAATCCTGAACAGCGAGTGTTCGATGACATGTTGCGTTGTCGTCCATAAAAACAAATTTATCACCGACAGCACCACGGAAAAGACGAACATGAGGAAGTAGAACTTCATCGATGTATCGTTGGCCCGTCATAGTCCCATTCGCAACCACATGTAGGCGTGTGCGGCCATTGATCATGATGCCGGCCCACACCATGATACTGCATGTCGGATATCGGTCCTTTTCCTGGATAATTTCTGGACGATAAGCAGTACCACTCTCGCGCCAGATCAGTTGGCGTCTACAATCCGATGACAGGCTGAACCTACTTCTATCTGAGAATAGTACGCATGCCCATTCCTGTTCAGTCCAATTGTGATGCTCACGACACCATTGCAAACGGGCAGTACGGTGCTGTCTGGTGAATGGGACACACACAACAGGTCTGCGTGCGTATAGTCCTCCTCCCCCTCAAACGTCTGGCAACAGTTTTTCGGGAGATCTGCTTTCCTAAGGCAGCAAGAAACTGATTTGCCACCTGCTGGGCTGTGGTGCGCCTGTTCCTTTTTGCTGATAGGACGATATACCTGTCTTCTGCAGGCGTCGTACTTCTAACACGACCTCCCCCGTGCCGTCCACTACACATTCCAGTAGTTTTAAATGACTTCCACAGCCGTGAAATAACGCTGTCAGCGATGTCGAACTCCCTGGCAACATCTGTTACTTTTCGCCCTTCTTCGATATTTCCAATAATTCGGCCACGCATAAAATCATCTATGTGATGTCGGGAAGACATGCCAAAAATTTTAAGTTCGTGTATTAAATCCTTCCTGTAAAACTTTGACTTGAAACAACAACTGTCCACACGCGTCAAAACCTTTAAAGCTCTTATGAACGCTATCACGTGAGGAACAGACGTGGAAAAAAATTTGCATACTCATACTTTTTCTTACTAATATCCCGCACTTATTCTAATTTTCCACATTTGGCTTCCTTTCATTTTGTGGTTGCTATGGATGATAGTGTTATCCGTCCTTAGCAATTGTCCAGCAGTGTATATTTGCAGTTTTTGAAACTCTAGACCGCGCGAGAATACAAATGTTACATTTAATTCAAAAATTGTTTTTGATCTTCCAAGAAGTACAGTACAGAATCATCAGATTTTAGGAAAAAATGTATACACACAAAACAACGACACACGTTATACTATTCATTGAAAAATGGAAAATTCTAGAATAATTAAACACACTTATCTATCCTCATTATAAACAATCTATATATTCTACGGCACTTGAAAATAAAATGAAATTATTTTTATATCTGTATTATTCTTCAAAGAAAAAAAAACAAGCTTACATAAAAAAAAGGGCTGATATTTCTTCGGCTAAGATACGACAAGGGGAACATTCTGCTGTTGAAGAAAGGTAGAGGAACGTCACAATGAAAAAATTTAAGTGGAAAATTAAATTATTGAAATAATTGGAATTACAGAAATTTCAGGGACGTGTAGGGCATACAGTAGAATTCAAAAGGGGAAAACATTCATATTTTGCATCTAAAGTAAAATTGTTCTCAGGTAACATAGAAGAAAATGTTGTTGCTTTTTACAAAGTTTTCATCAGAAAATAATTGTTTTGTATATTATTTTAAATCGTTTTATTCTGTTTTTTATTTGTAAACAATACAAAAAATAAATTAAAAAAAATATCTTTGGAATATATCGGGTTGACAAGAAAGTTATGTCAGTTTCTTAGTGCAAAATTTTTCTGTACTAAAAATATGCTTTATTTAGCCAAATACTTCCATTCTGTTCGATTACATGTTGCCACTTTTTTTGGCAGCTTCATTATTCCAAGTCCATAGAGTTTCTAAAATAATAAATCTATAATATCTTTTTAAATTTTAATTACTTTATTCGCCATTGTATTGAATATTGATATTTTGTTAATTTTCTTTATTATTATATTTCAAACATATCTCAGTGGAACGACACAATGTAATAATACTTGCATCAAGTGTTTTTCTTTAAATTGATTACATAGTTACTCAAAAGATGGTGCTACATGTTTGATAAAATTAATAATATTTATTTAATTTTAGTATCATTGTGTATGTTTAGGAAATCCTTTTATTTTTCAATAAATTTTGTATCAATATTTGGCATTTTTAAATGTATATGCTACTGTTAAAGTGTGAGAAATCCGTTATTTCATAGAATAACTAGGTATTTTATGAAATAACTAGACAAGTCAGCTAAAGTATATAAAACTATTGAGTTCTACGATTTTACTAGGTAATCTATAGAAGAACGATTACTTGATCATTAAAAAAGGAAATACGGTACTCGAGAGTTCTTTGAACAGGTTCTAGCTGCCTTAGGAAGGATTTTTTCCGATTAGAAACTAAAGATGACCGAATAAAATAATTGCCCTCTGGATATCAATTCAGCGTATGTCAGTGAGAATTCATTCTCATTGAAGAAGTTCCAAACATTGACACAACGCTTCGATCTGTTGCAACAGTTCAAAATTGCGGTGCTGGACAAGTACTTATAAAGTGTTCCTGTAAAAAGTTATGTGTTATAGTAAAAAGTATATTGTTTCAAAAATAATAAACAGATGAATCTAAAGTGTCATCACAGCAACCCTTGCTCTAATAAATAATGCAAAATAAAAAAAAAGTATCTCATGAAATTTAAATTAATATTCTCCTATATTTTTATATTAAAAATTTTAGAGAATGATTTTATGAAGCAAAAGTTTTCCGCCACAAAATGTATTTGTTTTCACATAATATTTAAATTAAATCTATTTTTGCAACACATTATTTTTTACACTTTCTGTTTAACTAATATTAGCAATATGAGTAATAATAAATGACATTATCTACTTTCCCTTATTATTTATGAATTATTCATCCGCAAAATGGATAAAATGTATTTTTCGAGAGATTTTTTGATATTTATGATCGAATAATTTATAAAATATCTTAGAATTTTTTATTTTTCACTTAAGCAGTCTATTCTTAGTTATTTAGTTCTATTCTAGAACTAAATAACTAAGAATTCTAATAGACTAGTTACCTCTATAGAATAACTAGGTAAAATTTGAAGTTTTTCATCTATAATATATACTTTAACTAACTTGTCTAGTTATTTCATGAAATACCTAGTTATACTATGAAATAACTGAATTATACAATTTAACGGTAACACACACACACACACACACACACACACACATATATATATATATATATATATATATATATATATATATATATATATATATATATATACATATACATATACATAGACCTCCTTTTACTTTATCATAATTTACTAATTCACTTTTATACAGTACTGCTAATACAGTATATGTATTGGCGGGAAACATTAACCTGATGCTATGCTTACGAAGTACAATTTTTATCATCTTCTGGCTTTATTACATCGATTTTAACTCTATACTAGTATTAAATTTTATCGTTATATATTAATAGTATTATGTGTTTTATATTTGTGTGGTAAAAATTACATTTCTATAATATTTCTTAGTTTCCCTATGTCCTAGTGTACGGGCAAATCGCAAGTGAAGTCCGAAACCTTTGTTTGGCTAATATTTGTTATTGTCTTGACTGGTTATACTGAGGTTTATTACATAAAGCCTACGTTTGCCCGTAGAAATGGCGGATGAGAGGGCAAAGACATTGCTTCTCAAACTTTCAACGTTCGATCGTCGCGCCCCCCTCCAGACAATAACAATGGATTGAATTCAACGATACTATACTTTGACACTAAAGCTAAAATATACGACTTTAACCTCTTATGTGCCATCAACGTACCTAAACGTCTTGCTCAGCCAAAGCATTAATTTTTTGACGTATATATACGTCTTCCCAAAGTACGAATGTTTTCTCTGCAGTGTTATCCATAAAATTATTCCGAAGACTTTGGAATGTAATTACAGGACCTTGACAGATAGTGTTTGCGAAGGATTCACTTATTTTAGAGGATTTGCTTATTTACTCCTTTTCTCTCTCTCCTCCCTCTACCCCGTTGCGGTTACAGTGACGAGCTCGTGGCTGGAGTGTCATGAATTCACACCTAGCGCCATTGAAGATCTGCCGAGTCAAGGGGCTGATGCACGTTAACCCTCTGACTGGATGACCCGCTAATTGAATTTCACTTCGAAAGCGATCTACTTTTTCAAAGCTAGCTAAGCCGAAAATGTTCCGATAAATTTCGCGAACTGCTTCAAAAACGAACGGCAGTTTAATGCCTTCCCCTGTTAAAGCCGCAGGAGGTCCTGATTGGTTTTGCAGGGGATGGTTTTATTGCTTTTCGGTCTCTGTGTTCTTCGAAACGGGAGGTTTCTCATTTACAGCTGTGGCCTAGGGCGAGGATTGTAAAATGGACATTTTCTACACTTCACGGCCAACAGAGAGTTCACCCAATTTATTGCAAATATATATTTCATATATTTGGAAAACTTGCTCAATTTCTGATCAAAAAACCAATTAGGTTTTAAGAAATTTTAATTTTCCGAGTTTTGATTTTAAATTCGGTTTCATTTTAAAGCATTTTTGCATTCCTAGATTGAATTAATTAAAAATATTTTTAACACAATCCAATATTTCGTGTGAAACGGCAATTAACTACAATTTTAGTTTCTAAAATCATTTCTGTTTGCTCATGTTTTTAAGTTTTTGAGTTTTTCTCACATTTAGTTAATTAAGATTGATTTAAAGACCAATATATTTTTGACACATAGTTTATATAATTTAAAAGCTCTTTACTTTGTTTTCATTATTTTTTTTTTTTTTCCTTTTGAAAAATGCCATGACCAAAATGTACGCAGGCTACTGTGATAAATAATACTTGAAAGGGATGGAATATGACTGAAAATGGTAAATCTAAAATGCAGCTTTTTCAGGTAATATTACAAATTAGACTACAGAATACAAATGTTGCAGAATGAACTAAATATTTCCCTGATGTACCACAAACTACATTATAATAAATCTATTGTAGTACTACACTGCAGTATTTTAAAGTCATGCAACAAAAACTTAAACTTGCTTAACTGCCACGATGGGGAACTGAGAAAAAATAGATATTATTTACAAACTTGGTGATTTCTGGATTAACTACTAATTTCTATATAAATATTTTGCATTTAAAACTCTTGTGAATATATAAGGTTCTGATAAAAGTGAATAATTGATCAAATTAACAGTTGTTATCAATGTTATATGTCTTAGAATATTTTGAATTAAAAAAGATATTTCAGTCATATTTATTTCAAGTAGAATTTTCATGTATAGCATAAGTTGGATAGTAACAGATTGAAAAATAAAGCTTTACAGGCAATGGAATTTTTTTATGCCTTTACAAATTTTAAATATGTTTTTCTCAGATTTTTAATTTTGAAGATGAGAGTGTTTTCTAATCCCTAAGGCTTTTTTCCTGTTCAAGATAGAGTCTTGAAATATCTTGTAAATGTTCCATTACATATGTTCTATAAAATTTCATATGGATTTAGGTCTGAGAGCTCTAGTTATTTTTTAAAAATATCTTAATTTTAATATTTAAAAAAGTTGGGTTTTTCCAGGTTTAGCCATAAAAATAATTATTAAAATTCAACAAAGAGATATATTTTAAATTTTATACTTTTTGTTTCCAATAATCTAAGAAATATTAATCACTTACAATAATTAAATATTTTTAATAATTTAACATTTGAGAAAAGTTTTAAAAATTTCAAAACTGTTCAATGCTTTAAAATTGTGAAATAATGGCTTGTCAAACTAACCTATTATTTTCAGAATCAATATAATAGTATAATTTGAATATAAAACAAAAATTAATTTTACTGTGACAAACTGTTTGACTTCTACTCATATTGTAAAAAGAATGAAAGATAAATATATAACATAGTGGAAGTAAAAAAACACATTCATAATATGTTAAAATCCTGTCCCGATACAAATTTCAATGCATTTTCCAAACTGTAGCTAAAAAAAATTATATGTTTATTAGGACAGAAATTATTTATATTTAGATATATTTTTCCTTATTAAGTACATAATGAATAATGGCAAGATAATTTGTAAATTCCTGAAAGAGTTTAATGAAGAAAAAAGCCAGACATAATTTTAGATAGTTAGAAATTTAATTATATAATACACAAATATGCATGTTTTAAAAGAAAAAAGTTGGCTAAGAAAATGAAATTTACTAAAAATTTCCTGAATAAAGTAAATCAGATTTCATCCTCAAATACATATAATTGTAAGAAAATGTTTTATTCAATTTACAATTAGTTACAAAAAACCTGTTATAAAAAATAATTTTAACAGGTATAAATAGCAAAAAATATCAAAGAATTATGAGAAAGACACATACATGTCGTTTACAGAAATGTCACAGTGTGATATTTTTCGAAACACGGAACTGCACACAGTCCAACATTACAGTATTTACTATGAAAACGAGTTTTTGATGTTTAACGACTAAATCGTAAATATAAGAAACAACAGTCAAATATCACGAGTGCAGACGGCGCTCGCTGATATTTGAGTGAGAAAATTACAGCAGCATAAAATGCGACCTCGTTTGAATTATATCTAATGTGCATATTTGGAACTGTTTAGCGTACTCGAATTAACTCAAATGCACACGTCAAGGGTTTATATTGCATTCTAAGTCAACACGGTGGCAACTGACGAGCAACTACGTAATTTTGTACCGCGGTTAAGTGACGAGGACGATACCTGAGCTGATAACTCCCCTTCCAAACTTCCACATCACACCAACGTGAGGACTTTTGACCTCGACGTGTTTAACGTGCATCAGCTCCTCTTCAACGCTAAACTTTTGTGGTACCAGGGCTCGAACACTGGACACGAGTTCATAACCATGAACATCAGGCTACCGTGGCCGCAAAAGAAAATAGCAAGTTTGAAAGAAATGTGATGGAGAAGTATATTTGAAGAAATAACTTCAAAACTTAACGAAAAATTAAAATATCAAAATTTATTTTAGGAATAATAGTGAATATAACTTCGTACACCTAAAACCACTTTACGCAGTGTATTTTGAAAGTGAACGTTTCCCCTTTTAGAGAAACACTATAATTATGTCAAATTCCTTTCATTTTGCTCTAAGGGGATCTCCGAAACAACGTAATTTATTTGAAACACAAAATTACTTATGGTTGAATCTAATACAATTCCCTACAAAATGAATGAAAACCCTCTTTTATCATATAAATTGTGTTTGAATAGGAGATGGTTAGTTAATAAGAACATTTAAAACGTGTCGGCAATCTATGGACCTGTGGCACGTGGTACAATTCTTAGTGGCACTCAGCACTACTCTACAAATTTGTCAATTCTTGAGTGGATGGAAGTTGATAATAGACCTTATTTGACAAACATCTTCTGAGTTATGGACATTTATGGAACTACCAAATAATCTGAAAGATAATTCTAAGGATAAATTTACAGCTATTTTGTAAATAATTGAGTGCTTTGCTAGGGGATTTAATTGTTGAAAAAAGAAAATTGCATGTACTCTGCTGTCCACTTATGTGATTCGGCATATCAAAGTAAAAAATCTTTCCTAATATGAAAAATATTTCGACTCCGCAAAGAAATTGTTTAACAACTGAATGCTCAGAATCGTGTCATGCATTATACCCTTGGTTTTGCGATATGAAAGAAGAGTCGTGAAAGAGTTAATTCGCATTACAATTTTTATTTAACTGTAATGAAGGGAATCATTTATATTTCACTTTGTCTATTTCTTATTTAAGTAAATATGTTGGAAACATACATTTTTAATTTTTTTTATCTTTGTTGAAGAAATAGTAACATTTTATATTGTTTATTTTTATGTTAACAAATGTATTTTATTGATCCATAATTAATATAAAATAAAACTGTAAATCTAAATTATTTACCTCTATTCTTTAAATCTGCAAATATTACCGTAAGAATCGAAGGATTTCAAAAATTTCGTACTATGTGGCACGCTGAATGATACTGACAGATTGGTTTGACACGTCTTAGCTACACAGTTGCCGCCCCTGATTTAAAATGTTGGGTAAGATAACCATTATATTTTTAAAATTTTATAAATATACAAAAAGGAGAGTATTTTGTCAATACATGTTTTAAAAGGAGTAAAGTTTACGAGAACGAAATATAAAATTGCGTTAAAATTATTGGTACTCTATCAACCGTACTTCTTTTATATATATATATAAGAAGTACGTCGATAGAGTACCGTAGTTACTGCCAACTCGTGACAATGAATTGGAAATTAAGTTCACAATTCATTGTTATTAAAATATATAAAATTTTACATGACTTATTTTTGTATTTGTTATTTTTATATTCCTTACTGAGAGAGAGAGAAAGCAACAAATGGGAGTTCATTACCTGCCAAAACTGCAGAGGCCTGGTTGTTTACTCCACAAGATCCTACCTTATGCTTACTCTGCCCTACTAAGTAAAAATGCCGTCTTCTGCTCGTCAAGATCATGGAATTGCAGATATTGTTTTCCATATATTTTAAATATTAGTTTTCTTACTAATATTTAAAATATATGGAAAACTATTAAGAGACTATTGAAAGGCTGATGTAGACATCAGCCTTTTAATAGTCTACACTCCTGCAAAGAAGTCTGAATTAAAAACTATAAAAACATATTATTCCCAACAATGTAATTTATACCTTTATTTTTTATAGTCTATGAATGCGTTAAACTATTAATTTGTTATCGCGACTATTTAATATTAAATGCGAAAGAAAAAAAACGAATAAGTTTCAAACTGAAACTTAAATTGAATTTTTCAAAAATTGTCATCGATATTCTCATAACTTTTACATATTGTCATTTTAGCATATCACACATCTATCTTCTATGCAAAAATCTATTATAAGTTCATCAAATGTGTAAGGAACCGCTGCCTGCACCTGGCAACAGGTCGAACGAGAGACGATATAGAGGGAAGGATCTGGCAACGAGAGAGGAGAAAAGCTCGGAACGGGAGAGGAGAGGGTGGCGAAGAAAACCGGGGTCGTGAAAAGTAGACACGGCTGGACGATGTATCTTAATCTTGTAACATCTCAATATATTCTTTATTTTAAGAAATGTCCCATAGAAGGTGTGAAATAAACACAGTGGGACAAAACCCCCTGTCTGCAATTATTTTCAATTCACAATGCGAACACGATCAGAAAAGAACCCACAAGTTTACACTGGTGTCAGAAGTGCGATGCAATGGAGCAGAAGTTAAATGAACAAAATATTTCAAATTGATCGGTGTTCGTACTACATAATTGTGAACAAGGTTCTAGTGGACATGCAGTTTGAAAGAAAAATTTTAACAAGGAAATAGAACCCTGCAGTATATCTTCAAGTTGATGACCACGTGCATCCCGGGAAATGCCCTGCAGCAGTTTCAAGTGAAAAAAAAACAAGACCTTCTTCATATGGAGTTTTACCATCACCTGCCGAGTTGGGCTATGAACGAACAGATGTCGTATTTTTCTTCATATTCTGATGAATGGAGCCGTGATCTGAAAAGTGTTCAAGTACAGAAACAGTGTTCATGTCGAGGTAAGTGGCTTTTGTTCCCCTAAGTTAAAATATTGTGTGAATATTTAAAAGAGTAATGGGATGCAGTCATATTTAATTTGTTTTTTTAAAAATAAAATAGAAAAAGCAGATATATCTGAAAAAAGAAAGTTTCATTGGTTTATTGCAATATTCTATGTTGTTGGATTATTGTGTAGATGAAATAAGAAAATTGTGTACTTATTTTACCTGGAAATGATAGGGTATCATTTTAAATGTTGTAAAATATGGTATTTAGAGTTCTAGTGTTAAACTATAATTTCTTTTTTATCATCATTCTTTACTGTTTTGAAGTTGTCTCAAAAATTAAAATCTGGGTATAGAAAGTGTTTTGCATAACAATTCAGTTTGCAGAATTTAAAAAAAAGAATTAGATTAATTTATCTTGAAATAATGGTTGCGAAAAATGTATGTTTGAGTGGGTGAAAAATATCCATTAAAAAATGTGTATATGTATTTCAAGTAGACGGACTTCCTGTTAAAATGTTGTAAATAAGAGATTTTGTAGGTTATTTATGACTCAGAATATGGCATGTTTTTTTTTAATATTATATGATAGTTTTTCATTTTTTTAAGCAAAAAGTGTTGCAATTTGTCAGTTAGTTGATAGTTTAATGCAATCTGAGGTTATTTCCTTTGCTCGTAATTTAGGATGTATATATATATTGGTTTTTTGTTTCCTGCATAAGATTCTTCTTTTAATTAAAAAAAAAGAAAAGAAACTAAGAGTAGATTTATGATTTGAGAAATAATTCTATGGTAATGTAGCTAAAGTATGTTGTTAATTGTGTTTTTTTTATTTTGAAAAAGGTTCTGCGTTCTGATTAGTAACAAATAACTGTGTCGCATATAAGTTTTATTGTAAACATATTTCGTGTTGTGTTTCTGGAATTTGAGTACTCTTAGAAAAAACGAGTAGAATTTTTCTTGCTTGTTAAATATATAGTACTAGGTCATTTAAGTGTTTGTAGTTAAATTTGTCAGAAGGTAATTTGGCATTAGGTTTAGCTTGATTAAAAAAATGGCATTTCTCATTAGAAGTAAGAAAATTGACTTAATTCAATTAGCGCGGGACTTAGATGAGTCACCTGATCCGTCTATGTCTAAAATTGTTTTAAGAAATTTAATAATCTCTAGTAAATATTACAAGGAGGAAGAGGCAAAAGAGAGTTATTGGAAGTTATTACAGCTGAAAGTTTAGAGACAGAACAGCAGCAAAAACTAGAACAACAAGAACAATTATCAATTGAAAAATTACGCTTGGAAATAGAATGTATTATGTATCTGTTATGTATCTGTTTGAATTTATGTATCTGTTTGCAATCCCATTACAGTTTAGATCTTTCTGGGAACATAGTCACTTATTTCAATTGGGTGAACTATTAATATTATTTCATTTGTTTGTAATAAGGAACTTTCACTAGAACAATCATCAAGACTTTTGACTGTTGCAATTATGGTGTGTTCTGTTTGTGGATTTTCTGTGTCACGGTTTGTGAATTTTCTGTTCCTGGTGTCTGATATGGTAAAATCAGCCACAAGGGGCAAATTTTACTCTTAGGTGGGGCGTGTAAGGAACCGCTGCCTGCACCTGGCAACAGGTCGAACGAGAGACGATATAGAGGGAAGGATCTGGCAACGAGAGAGGAGAAAAGCTCGGAACGGGAGAGGAGAGGGTGGCGAAGAAAACCGGGGTCGTGAAAAGTAGACACGGCTGGACGATGTATCTTAATCTTGTAACATCTCAATATATTCTTTATTTTAAGAAATGTCCCATAGAAGGTGTGAAATAAACACAGTGGGACAAAACCCTCTGTCTGCAATTATTTTCAATACACAATGCGAACACGATCAGAAAAGAACCCACAAGTTTACAAAATGTTTCAGCATATTTTTACTCAAAACATGCAGTTTTCAACCACATTGTGAGGCCGCGGTAGCCTAATGGTCAAAGTAACGGACTCGTAGCTGACGTGTCATGAGTTCGACCCTATCACCACTGAAGATCCGCCGTGTAAGGGAACGATGCTCAAGCGTCATCCTCGTCACTTGACCATGGATTAAAATTACGAGGTCCGTCGCCAAGTGAGTGAATATTAACGTCGCACTGTTCAGCTACACGAGCGCTTTTAGTGATGGACCTCGTAATTTTGAAAAATGGTCAAATGACGAGGGCGGCACCTGAGCTGGCACCCCTTCTCCTAACTACCACACCACACCAACGAGAGGACATTTCAGTTCTCGATAGATTTAACGTGCATCGCTGCCCTACAAGGCGGGTCTTTTGTGGCACTGGGCTCGAACTCGAGACATGCCAACCATGATTCGATACCTTGACCACCTGGTACCCCGGCCACAGGTCCGTCGCCAAAAGCCCTCAAGTAGTTGAGTAGAGAAGAGAGAGAGTGCGACTTTAATATCTTCTCACTTAATTAAATTATATGAAATTTAAGGAATACTTGAAAAAATATTAGAAGTCGAATATATATATATATATTAAAAAATTAATCTAATGATAATTTTAAATATCCAAAGAATTATTAGTATTTATGGTAAATATATGTTTTTCAACTGAGTATGTGAGACACGCATAAATATCTTTTTCGAAATTCCAATGCAGAATTTTAGTGGAGCTAATACAAAATTCCTAGTTTTGCATGGTTAAGATTATAAAAATGTCCAAATTTTAATAACCTTTTCTTCAGTCAACCACTAATGAAACATGAATGATGAGGGATTATGCATAAATATATACTTTTTTAACTTGAATTTAAAAAGGATCTTTATATTTATTTATATGCGCAAATGTTAACTGTAAATTTGTCCAGATGCTTTTAAATACTCTTTATTTGAAGATTCAAGTTAAAAAATATAAACTTGAAGTTAAAGTTCTCTTTGAATGAAATTAATGTTCAGACATTCAAAATTCAAATATAATTTGTTATCTGAAAAATACAAAACAAGGGATTCTATGTAAGATGCCCTGAATATCTGGCTTTAAAATTATGAAAAACTAAAAGATTTAAATAGGGTTTTTTTAACAATACATATAAATTTTTTGCAAATAATGTAATACAGAAGCTTAAAAATTATTCATGTTTAGAAGTGTCGAAATTTTAAAAGATTTTAAATTTTGAACCTTTTTTATTTTTGACACATAACAAAATAGTCATTTTTAAAAAAAATCCCTGAAAGTATTGATTAAAATAAGAAAAATGAAACAGTAAATTATCCTCAATGTTTTAATATATAATTTAAATTTAAATACTACAGATATTTTTTAAAAACTTAGACATACATTATAAAAACTTAATTCCATTTGAGAATTCTAAGGTAAAGTAAAAAATTGAGAATTCTCAACTCGTTGACTTGCAATTTATTTCCGTACACTTCTGGGTTTAAAGAAATTCTTCCGAGATTTTACGATTGCTAAAGGAACCGGTCTCCCCGTGACCCATAAAAGTTCCCCCTCAATGCCCATTGTGTCTCCCCGACCGTCTCTAATTATCTTCCAAGATCGTAAACCTTTAAAGGGGGAAATAATTCGGAAAAATACCACCTTACCGGTTTTGAACACATTACTTGATTGGGAAAAAATCTGTTTGGTTCATTTTTGGTGAGTCCCCGCCCTTAGGAAAAATTCAGTGTGCTCCGTTTTCGAAGCCTCTCTAGTAGGGCGGAAAAATCCGTGCTGTTCAGTTGGAGGGTTAATTTAGTCGAAGCTCAATATCCTTCCTTTGGCGTGGTGGTTAGGAGAAAGGGATGCCAGCACAGGCGTCATCCTCGTCCCTTGACCATGGTTCAAAATGACGAGATCCGTTGCCAAAACCCCTTGATTAGCTGAATAGTGTGACGTCGATATCCACTCTCTCAATCTACAGCGAATAAAGTCGATATTAACAATTTACTACTTCAGTCCTCTGCTTTGTGTCCTATTACTTGTTATTTGTTCATTGAGTCATTTTAATGTTATTTACGTAACATAATTGCATCATCCACAAGAAAACAGTATCTGCCGTTCCATTAAGGAAGAATTTTCGTATTTCTCTTAATTAATCCGTGATTATTCAACACAGTTTTCCCTCTTTTAATATATATCACGAAGCTTTTCTCTTTTTGCTTTTTATCGATTTTCAATAATTATTTTCCTCCAAGAATTTCACTTCTAGTAATAGAAAGCAGAGAAAATGCTTTTCTCAGAAAGTAAGCTCGAAGGTAAAATAGAGACTCTGAATTAAAAACTTGAATGCAGAAACGAATGATTTGCGTGATCCAAACACTTGGCAAACTTTCACCGAAATATTGACGATGAAAAGGGTGCTCAAATCGAAGAAAAAATATCTGCTCTTTTTTATTATATACTTCACAGATTGAACGATTTTCAATTGCTAAAACTTTGTTTCATATAAATATCTCTAGAGTAGGTGCTTCATCCTGCAGAACCAGCTCAGCTTCTGGAGATGCATTGGGTTTCACAGAAATAAATTGTGGAAGTGAAAACTATTGAGCGGAGGAAGTGTTTCTTAATATTTCGCACTCGAAAGCCCCACGAGAGAAATTGGCCTCAAAATTCGTAATTTGGATCATGAAGAGGGCGATACATGAGCTGGCACCCCTTCTTCGAACTTCCAGATAACACCCACAGGAGAACTTTGGCAGATGTAATGGGCATCAGCGCCTCTACACGGCAGGTCTTCTGTGGCACAACTCAGGACAAGGCGGCGGCGAACCCGTGACCCTCCCCACTAACCTACCACGACCACAGGGCAGAAGGACGAAAAAGCACAGTGATAATCTTTTCGCATCATAAGAATAATGTTGTAAGAATCTAAAACTGCAGCACCGCACATTTCCAAATATCACTCTAATAAAAAAAAAATGGTTATGTGCGCTAGAAATTTATATTTAATAATACCTCACATTTTCACGAACTATTAAAGTGCCGTAGAAACATCCTATTTTTTTTAATAAAACATTTAATTATTTCGATTTGTTTCCTGTCAATCGAATGCGCCTTCTAAGTTGGTTCAGAATGAAGAAAAATAGGTCACACAGTCCTTAACAATGCATCTATAATTTCTCTTAGACATAAATTTTGTGAGCATTTTTTGGTACAGAACACGTATTATTATATTTTATATTAATTTATATGCAAAAAAAATGTTTCGCTTAACGTGTGATTTACATTACGAGTAATATTCTGGAATAAATGATTGAATATCTCGATTTGAAACTACTCTATGTCTAAAATATTCTGAAATTAATTCTAGATAAGCTTCCCTCTTACCGTCTGATCCAGCGTAAAATGCGCACATAAGAAATAAGATCCACATTTAAGGGTGCGCGTTATACGCCGAGTATAAAAGTAAGAGCTTTAAATACAATAAAAGAGATAAGGAAACTTTTACTTCTACAAACATTAAAATGATGTTTATTTAAAAGAAATGGCATGCCTTATGAACTAAAAGCGTACTATTTGTTTTTCAAAAGTCTGGGATAAAAACTCAAATAAATAACTTCAAAACATAACAGCATTATATACTAACACTTCAAATTTCTACAAAAAAAAAAGGCGGGGAGCGTTACATGGAGACTATGCCTAAAAATTAAAAAAAATGCATGTTGAAAGTGCGCGTTATACGTCGGATTTTACGGTATTCTAATTAAGACAAAAGGCTCAAACATCGTGCAACAAGAATGTTATACACTTAAAATCTGAAACGAAAGCTCCCCAAGGCTATTTTATTCTTCAAAATCGTTTCTGACTGAAGACAAAAATGTGGAAAAAAGCGAGATTTAGAAATCCAACCCCTTCCCTCACAAGAATAATTTAGCCATGAAAGAAAAAAAATTATTCAAAATGTAAACAAACCTTAATAAAAGGAAGACGAGTAAGTACAAAATTGGTACAAACTTTACAATGCACCAAACTTTCATAACCGCAAATGTTTCCGAGAGACCAAGGGTTAAATAATGACTATAATGCAGCACGAAGAGTATATTAGCAACAACCCTCGTAATTTCACTATACGTACGAAAGACGTTTGAGTCTCGACAGATCCAACGTGCAATTCTCTACTCTGCACGGCGGGTCATCAAAAGACACCAGAACACGAATTCATCGTTCACGAGCTCGGAACAATGGCCACTCGGTTATCGCGGCCAGGAAAAGTATTATCTTTATTCACTATAAGATTACAAATTGGATTCTAATGTCTCTACCGATAAGCTGATAAGAGGGAGAAACTGCTTTTGAAATGTTGAAAACAAATTAATCAATTCGGCTTTTAAGAACTTTCACCTTACGGGGGATTTAAAATGCAGAGGATGCGGATTAAAGGTGAGTAGAGGAAATCCTTAAATGTTCTAAACAGAAGGGAAAGTGATCAATTGTGTGGGAGCAACCACGCGAAATATTATAATTAACGCCATCACGCTACATTAAACGCGGGAGCACTTTCCTCACCGGATAGTGCTTGGTTTCAACAAATTCTGTGCATTCGACAAGAGCAGCTTGATTCAGATTTAGGGAGTTTTTAGTAATGATTATTGAAAAACTCAGAATATGGTTCCATCTGAATCTTTTTATTACATTCTTAATATATCATATTTTGGGTGAATTATTTCACACAGAGATGTATATATTTCAATATACTACTCAAATTTTTTATATATTTTGGTTAACATCAGCTCAATATTTCTCTCCACTGTATATGTCCCATATTTTGCTTACGTAATTCAATTTGTACATTTATTTTTCATTACGTAACGACATGAAACACAGTGGGTTTAATGAATATTTCTAAATTTTAAGTACGTAACATGTTTAGTTGAAAAACAAAAGTTTCTAAGGGAATTAAAATTTTAGCAATCAGAATAAAAAACGATGTATGCAAAATTTGACTAAAAATAGAGTTTCAGTGACATGGATCTATATGTCCTGCGCTGTATTCTTACTGTTTACTTGTCAATTACATAGAATTTTTTGCGATAACTTATTTCTATAAATATAAAAGGGAAAAGCGACTTACTCACCGTGATATATCCACTACACCTATAATCTTGAAATTCGGCAGTCACGTTCCTACCATGGAGTAAGGAACCACTACAAAAGAAGTTTTGCAAAAATAGATACTCAGTGCAGAGAGGAGGAGTTGCGACGGATAAAGGGGTGTTATAGTTAAAGATTTCCTTAACTATTAAAATATTAGACCCTTATAAAGTTGAATTTTGGTAAGCATGTTTCTTTTAATGAGTAGAGATCCGCTAAAAATGGGTTTTGAGGAAATTCATTTTGGTGGAAGGGTTTATGAAAAGACAAACCATCATTCTACCTCAGTTTTGGAAAATTATCCTGTTTTCTCAAAGGGTGATGTTTATAAGAAGGTTTTCCAACATAGTTGAACGCTTAGCAATAAGAATTAGATATCACGATAATTTATATATAAAAAGTGTATATTTATGCCTAGTGGTCAAATTGACGGACTCGTGGCTAGCGTGTCATGAGTTCAAACCTTGTACCGTTGAATACTCACCATGTAGAGGGGGTCAAACTTCCTGTTGTTGGTGTGGTGTGGAAGCTAGGAGAGAGGGTTTCCAGCTCAAGTATCATCCTCTCACTTAGACATGGTTCAAAATGACTACGTCTGCCACCTCTTACAGGTATATTGTGTGACATTAACATCTCATGTAATACCATGGAATATACAGGAAATCGGGCGGGTAGTGGGAAAGCTTGTATGGTTTTCAAGAATTAAATTTTTGAAAAGTAAATGTAGATAAAACTTATCTATATATATATATAAATAAATATGTTGTGTTTGTCAAACGATCGAATTTATTTTCTTGTTTTCACTATACACGCAAATAACGAAAATTATGTTTGTATATTAAGATGACCTCAATGAATAATTTCCTACAAATTATGCAAAAATTTTAAGTTGAAAAATCGTTTAAACAATAGAACACCAAGAAAGCCAAATGATGAAGAAACAGTTCTCAAAATATAAACAATTCTGCTTAACACAATTTTAGAAAAACTCTTACTAAATGATTATATGTATATATTTCAGTTCTTTTTTAAATTCCTGACGATGTATATATGAGGACAATTCATCGCTGCATTCATAAGAAGTTGTTTTGTATTTGCACGAGATTTAATTTAATTTAAAGGGAATTATAAGACGCTCTGTTATAATACATTTCTAAACATCAAGTTAATTATTTTTTTAAAGCAGACGCTTAAAGGTTCTGAGGTCAATTTATTAATAGTTAAATACGACACTTACTTATCATTGAAGGTACTTCCTTTGAGAAAGTATCTTTATATATGAGAATTTTTTGTATCAAATTAACTCTAAGAGAATAATGCTTAATGCACAATTTAATGTAATGCAGAATTTAAACCCATTTGACACGCAACTGTAGCACGTTTTAAGCGTTGAGAAAGATCAAAATTTCATTTCAAAGAATTATTTGAAATCTGTATTGAATTGGATATTAAGAATTAGATAAAGCGGCATTACAGGAATCCATAACACTAAATAAATAAATAAAATAAAAATGAGATGAAATTGGCAAAAGATTTGTCACATCCCACTTTATAACTTTGTACCATCCCAACATATATTAAGTTTAGCAAACAGTTTAGCCCCCTCAAGTCCTGCAGGCCGCCTCAAAGTGGCGAGGGGGTGTACCTGGGCGGAGTGGGCGATGTACGTCGGGAGTATCTACTCCTGGTAGGGCCACCCAAGGCGTGAAGGCCACTCCATTTTGCTCAGCTAAGGCCTGTAGGTGAAGGAGCCAAATCAGTCCCCTACATTCGGGTGCTCCAGGTCTTCGAACTTCAGGGGCTGTACCACATTTCCTTTTTTTCATGAGCTTCTCGTCTTCTTTGGAACATGCTGCATCACTCGTCACGCAGAATAATCAGAAGTGCGCTGAGGGTTTAGGCAGAGGGCCCTCTTCGAAAAATTTGCAACGGTCTCCAGCTAAATATCGGTCTCTTAAAATCATACACTGCAATATAAATGGAATATCAACTTATGCTTCAAGGATTAAACTTGACGCTATCTTGGACATCGCTGAATCTCTGGAGGTTCAAATTATTGCTCTTCAGGAGACTAAATTGAAAGAACATGCTAAGCTTAAAATTAAGGGCTACAACATAATTCGTTCTGATAGACAAGAAGGCGGAGGCGGTGGCCTGGCTTTTCTTGTAAGGGATATCAACTATCGTACTATTGATAATCCACAATTTACTGATTCGAAATTGGAAATCCAACGCTTGAATGTCATTTGGAAGGGGAAAAATCTTAACATCTCTAACATGTATCATCCTTCCAATCAAAAAAGTCTGCCTGATAATCTGCTTGACATATCTGAATCAAATCTACTTGTTGGCGACCTGAACGCTAAACATAGTTCATGGGGCAGCGTAATTAATAATAAGAGAGGTGTAGAACTGCATAACCTTATGGATGACAGTGCTCATCTTGCTCTAAACGACGGCTCCCCTACTTACTCCTCTCACAGCTATCATACCGAGGAAGCCTTAGATGTGTCAATTGTCAGCTCAGACATCTTCCCTTTCTGCAAGTGGACAGTTTTACAGGACATTGGAAGTGACCATCTACCCATATTAGTAGAATTAAAGTGGAAACAAATGACTCAGTTGGTTAAGAAAAATTTTTGGAACTTTTTAAAAAGGCCAATTGGGAGAAGTACAGAGACACAGTTGATCGTGGGCTGCTCTCAAAACCTCCCATTGAATGTAGGTCTATTGATGATCTCGATGAGTCCTGGCTTTCTTTCAAGAAAATCATCTTCAAGGCTGCTGGTCAAGCTATACCTAGGGGAAATTACAAACGGCCCTCTCCATTTTTTATGCATAAATCTCCATTGCTTCAACCCCTGTTGAAGAAAAGAGTAGATATTTGCCGGGAAATTAAAAAAATCTAACAATCCCTCACTTAGGTCAAGCCTAAACAAAATAAATGCTGAGATAAAAAGAACCTTTATCCATCTTAAGAGAGAGAAATGGAAAGAATTGTGCAAATCTATCGATGGACACACCCCTAATACCAAACTTTGGAAACTCATGAAATCTTTGAGCATTACTCAACCGCAACAGGAGGAGTGTAATACTATCATTGATGACAATGGACAGATTTCCTCTGACAATAAAACTTCGGCCAATTTGTTGGGTTCCTACTACCAAAAGACGAGTAAACTGACTTTTAATGCAATGGACAAGGATACAGAGAATTATGCTCGAAAATTAGTTCATGGGTGTCGCAGCTCAGAGCATGGAATCCCTATATTTAAAGAGTTCTTTACAATGCAGGAACTTAATATGGCTTTGAGCAACCTTGATCCATCTAAATCTCCCGGGCCTAACAATATTCATGGCCAGATGATCTCTAGACTTAGTGATTGGGGAAAGAAGAGTCTTTTAGAAATCTTTAACTTGTCTTGGAGACTTGGAAGACTTCCCCGTGATTGGAAAAAAGCCCTGATTATTCCTATTAGGAAATCAAGCAAGAAAGCTAGCTATCCTGAAAGTTTCAGGCCGATTGCCTTAACAAACTTCTCCTGTAAGCTTATGGAAAAAATTATTCTTGAGCGACTTACTTACTATCTAAATTCTAATGATTTGCTCTCAATCGAACAATATGGTTTTAAAAGGGGACACTCTACTGCGGATCAGATTTTGTACTTCGGACAGAGAGTTCGAGACTCCCAGAACCTTAGACCATCACATCATACAGTTGCTGTTTTTCTTGACCTTTCAAAAGCATTTGATAGAGTTTGGAGAAATAAATTAATCATAAAGCTTTTCAACACCTTTGGCATTAGAGACAGAGCCCTATCTTGGATTTTCGACTTTTTGAAAGATCGAGAGATCAGAGTGAGATTTAGAGATTCTTTATCTAAAACCTTTAGGCTCAGCCAAGGTGTCCCGCAAGGCTCAGTCTTGAGCCCCTTGCTCTTTTCCTTATACATTGCGGGCATTGAGAAAATCATGTCTAGAAGGTGTGAGGTGGGGCTTTTCGCTGATGATATCGTCCTCTGGAACTCTAACTCTGACGTCGTCCATATAAAAACCGAGATCAATACTACCCTTTCTGACATACAGATTTTTGCTGAGCAGCATAAACTGATCTTTAATGTATCAAAGTCAACCTCTAGCTTCTTCACGACTAATCGACGTTTATACAATTATCAACCTCAAATTTTTATGGAAAGCAAATCCCTTCCCTATGAAAAACACCCTAAATATTTAGGCTACATTTTGGATCATGAGATACTTAGCAACAAACATATAGACTATGTGATAAACAAAGGCAGGAAGAGACTTGACTTACTGAAATACATCGCTGGAAGGGACTGGGGTGCTGATGCTGGTACTCTCAGACTGACATACACCTCTTTGATCAGACCTGTCTTAGAGTATGGCTCTCAAATTTATTTCAGTGCATCACGTACTAATTTGGCGAAACTGGACCGAGTACAATCAAGCGCTGCTAGAATTATCACTGGCATGCGACATAGCTGTCCCACAGATCTAGTTCTTTTCGAAGCTGATATCATGACCTTGGATCTGAGAAGAAAATTACTGCTTTCAAAGTACTTTTGTAAACTTTACAGTTATGGAGATTATAACCGCACATCTGCATATCTCATAACCTGGACAAACAGACACAGACTAAAAAGAGACAGTCCTTTCTCTCGAATGCAAGCGATGGACCTATTAGATCAGGACATTGAAGAACATTTTTTGAAGAATGTATTTAACCCTCAGGAGGGATTGCCTAGAGTCCATTTTAAACCAGAAATGGGAGCTCATACTTCCAAAAATCAAGATCCACCTGAATATTTACGTCAATTAGCATTGGAGATTATTAACAAAATTCCAGCTACTGCAATGCAAATTTATACCGACGGTAGCAAAGACGAACAAAACTCATGTGGCAGTGGCATCTTTATAAAGGCTCCTAATTGTTCTCATAATATCAAAAATTAGAATTCGGACTTTTGTTCTGTTTTTAGATCCGAGTTAATTGCCATTGATGAAGCTCTCCGAATCATCAAGACGATGACATCTCCTGATAAAATATGGATATTATGTGATAGCCGAAGTGCTATCCAACACCTTAGCGACTGGACAAATGTTGGAGACAAAACATCGGTCTCAATTCTTAAAAATCTTAAAGAACTTTCCCAGCAACATGAGATATACTTCCAATGGATTCCATCTCACATTGGTCTCTTTGGCAATGACACAGCTGACCTTTTAGCCAAGGAAGGTGTCACTGAAGATTTAATGTCGAGAAGAACTTTGACCTTCTCGGAAATTTTTTCTAAAAACGAAATCTTTGATTCAAGAACTATGGAAGACTCCTCCGACTCACCCCTGGTATAATAGGCAGGCCCCAGGTGGTGCCCTTTCCATCAAGGCGGATAGAGTCGTCCAAACAACTATTAGTAGGCTTGCAAGTGGACACATTAGAGGCCTTTCCTTTAACTTAGGCCAGAAAATTTACGAGAATTGTACTAAATGCAATTTGGTACAGGCAATTCCAGATCATCTTTTGTTTTGTGCAGGACTTGATAGGGAGGACATCTATTCCAGTCCTCTTTTGGTGTACGATTTCCTGAGGACTCTTGGGCTCATGGACCTGGTCTAGCCTGCGGCTAGACAGAAGGAATTAGTCAACAACAACAACATTTAGCAGGAATTTCTATCGGTCAAGCAATCCAATCTATCAATTTGTGTTTTAATAGTAGAATGTAAGCAAGAGGCTTTGTCAGAGATGAAAGGAAATGTAATGTATTCCATAACCCATAAAAGAAATCATAAAAAGGAATATTTGTGTGTGTGTTGGATAGAAAAGGGAATATAGTAATAAAATAAAAGCCAAAAATGAGCTTTAATGTTTTAATCAATTTTGTTTATCAATATCGCTTTGGTCTTAGAGTGTGTTTTTTCCATTATCCTCTTGAAATAACTGTCATGTGTTAGCGTCCCGGTGGGAAAAAAAGGTTGAGTACCGCTGGTCTATAAGGTTGCATCTAGATCAGGGGTACTCAACCTTTTTTTCTGCGGGCCGCATACACATGCTAATTATTCCACGCGGGCCGCAACATTATGATAGATGGAGGAGGGGGAGGAGAAAAGCCTTAAGACCAAGATAAGATTGGAAATTTAAAATGTGGAAAATTTAGCCAAATATTAAAACTTCTGTTTTGTTTTGTTTTTAATTATTATTTTTTGTATAATTACCAATAATATAACAAACTTCATAGGATGCCTTTGTTACCTCTGTGGTATTACCACTGATAAAACACTTTGTTACTGTTGTAAACATTGTTCAAGAAAGCCTTTATATCATGAATGATTCCTGTTTATTGGTATTTTTTAAATACAGCTCTTTCGTGGTAAATCAAACAATTACTGCTTCATGTTGATTTTTCACTACAAAATAGTCAGCCTACCATTCGTCTTGAAATTATATATTTTCTTCGAATATTTTTCGCTTGCAAGATATGAAAGAGTTAAAAATTAGAGTTCCACCCATAAAACTGTTGCTACTCCACTGTTGTCACTGACTGCAATCGTTTAAAATAGAAAAAAAGAATGTCAATTCCTACCCGTAGGATACCGACAGCAAACAGTAAAATTGATACATTTGATTTTTTTGGCAAAGAATTTCCCACCCAATTTTGAATACAATATTCTTGAAAAAGTAAGTTTCTAGAGTAATGGGCAAAGTAAGAAAGTATGAGCCATGAGCGGGCCGCTTCAAAAGGCCGCAGGCGGAGTATCGAGATGGAAATTGTTCGACTTGCGTCTCGTCCCCTCCCCCACAGGAGGTTCATTTATCTAAGAGGGCAATTCACAAATGAGCTCATCTGAAGTTTCAAACTAAACAGTCTCTTCTATGTTTAGGTAACAATTCTTAAAACTATTTCTTGATGACTTCTTCCTCAACAAACCACGAGCCCTTGCTTCAAGTCCAGGAGCCGCGTTTTTAGAGGAGTTGATGTACATTAAGATTACTCAGTACCCTACAAGACTCAAATATAACAAAAAAAAAATCAAGAAGTTAATTAACAATCACTAATTCTTTAAAATGACATACGTAATAATCGGCATACATTACATCGGGCCACATACATTAGCGTACATAGGCTACAATCCATCTGTACCCAGCTCATTAATAAGTAGAGCGTAAAACTAAGTTATCTCCTGAATATATTGTTACATTTCAGCAGTACTTCTTGCCTGCTTCCAACTGCATAGCAGTACCATTTGGCCAAAAAAATAATTACTTAAGTATTATCACAGCCTATTAGAGGCATTATATGAAACGAAGCACATGCTTGCCATTTCAGCGCGGACTACACATGGGAAATATCAGTTGCCAACTTTGCGAGTTATTAATAGAGCTGGAAATATATATTATTCGTAAGTACTAAATCTTCCTATGACATTTCGTTTCTTACATATTATCCCAACCTATTGGCTACATTACATGAAACGAAGTGCATGGTTGCCACAATTCATGCAAAATTTTTAACTTTGGCAGTGGTGCGATAAAAAGTAAGTAACATTTCCTCCCATTGAAAAAGAAAAAATGATACTGCTTTTCCTGATACTTGCATTTTAGAGTAACCACAGCCAAAGTGGCACTTTTTTTCACCAAAATTTGACTGTTTTTTTCTCATATAAAACACATAAGAATCTGTTTTTAATATTGTGGTGCAAATTTTGCTGCAGTGATTCCAATACGTAAGTACCCTTTTCTTCTATTGGCAAATTCCATGTTTTTCAATTGTAACAAAAAACTAGAAAAATGTAACTAAATGAAAATGACACTCAATTGAAACTAATTGGAATTAACAGATTGTCAACGGTTTGATTTAAGTCAGAATTTCTATTTACATATAAGATTTCTTGATTTTTTTTCTTCTGAGCTGCTTATCGTATTCTCATCAAAATCAGACCTTAATTTGTTTATTTAAAGTAGCTGTGTTTGGTTTGAATTGATATTATAATTTCTGCTATGTGTAAGGTTATTTTTATATTTATTTGTTTATTTTACTTCTTTTTCAATTTTAAATATTGAAGATTTTCTGTTGTGTATTTCTTTTGTTGTTGTTCAAAACTGTTTATGGCAATTTTATCAAAATTAGGGATTACTTTTTCTGTTTTAGATAACCTTTTAATTTAAATTAATATTATAAAACTAGCTGTATGGCCCAGCATTGCACAGGCTTTCTATACTTTTATAAGTAAAAGCCTGAGAAAAATATACTTTTTCGAAATTTCCTTGCGTTGCATGTGCTATTGCAGAGCATATTTTTCATGATCAAAAATGTTAACACTCATATGGGCATTTATAAAATAAGTGTAAAACACGACAAATGAAATTGATAAAAATGTCTATTTTATTTTTTTAATATTTTAAACTATCCTTTTTTTAAAAAAAATTAAAGGTCATCAGTTCTACTATATTTTTCAAAAAGAATGTATGATTAATTGTTTATTAATGTTTATGTTAATTAATTGTTAATATTAATTGTTTATGAAAAATTGTAATACGAAATTATATTATGTTCAGTAAAACAATGGAAAAATATTTTGAAACCATTTTTTGAATATTTTCCACATTTTAATGTTTCTATAATATATTGGTCTTAAAGCATTTATTCCCATCCTTCCATTTATCCTCATGTTGCGCCCCGCATGAAATAGCCATCATATGTATGCGGCCTGCATGAAATAGCCATCATATGTATGCGGCCTGCATGAAATAGCCATCATATGTATGCGGCCTGCATGAAATAGCCATCATATGTATGCGGCCCGCATGAAATAGCCATCATATGTATGCGGCCTGCATGAAATAGCCATCATATGTATGTGCCTGCATGAAATAGCCATCATATGTATGCGGCCTGCATGAAATAGCCATCATATGTATGCGGCCTGCATGAAATAGCCATCATATGTATGCGGCCCGCATGAAATAGCCATCATATGTATGCGGCCTGCATGAAATAGCCATCATATGTATGCGGCCCGCATGAAATAGCCATCATGTGTATGCGGCCCGCATGAAATAGCCATCATATGTATGCGGCCCGCATGAAATAGCCATCATATGTATGCGGCCCGCGTCAAGTAACTAACATATATGTATGTGGTCCGACAGAAAAAAAGGTTGAGTACCCCTGCTCTAAATCCTTGTGTTACGATAGTGAATGGAGACGTTACATCGCACTTTATAGCAACCCGAGGGCAATATACAATGGACTTGTAATTTGAGCCTCGGTTAAGTGACGAGGACGACACCTGAGTTGGCAGTTCAATCACCAAACTACCACACCATGCCAACGGAGGACTTTGAGCCTTGACAGATTTCACGTGCATCAGTCCCCTCTACACAGTGCGTCTTCAGTGGCACCGGGACTCAAACCCGAGAAAAGCTGTGGCCACGAGCTCTTGACCGTAACCACTAGGCTACAGCCTCCACTACGTAATGGTGGTGAAGAAGTTTGGAGTGTTGTCTTCGTTCCTTGGATGCGGTACAAAAGGAAGAATTATGTTACTATAAATATCTTTTGTTCTTTTGTAGTCAATAAACAATCAATGTGAAGAATAAAATACTAAGGATGATTTGTACACTTTGATCTTAAACACATGTTGAATATTAATTCTTTCAAGGTTTTAAATTTTTACTGAAATTTCTTAATTTTTTTTTTTAATATTTAAAAAGGTACCTCCATTAAAATAATATTAAGGCTTGTATAATGATTCACAACAAAAATTAATTATTGTTACTACAGCTCCAGAAAATTTTTGAAAATATATTTTAAACTTTGTCTTTTTTAACAGAGAAAATACTGCGTCAAGAAATGCATAAATATTAATACTATTTTTTTAAATATCCAAATTGCTAAGAACACTAAGTTGTAAAAAATTAAAATTGCGAAGAACACTAATTTGGAAAAAATTAAAATAGCTAAGAACACCGAGTTTCTAGAAATATTAAAAAAATTGCGAGTAACTTCTAGATATTCTTTGTCATACACTTGGGTCTATACTTTCAAATCAAAACTCTAGGTATTCTTCCAATAATCTCATCAAGTAGTTTGCGGAAAAGTGTTATGGTATACTTTTAGCTTTATAAGATTTTCTGCTTGATAAATGTCAGTAAGTGAATTCTTAAAAATGTTTCATTAACAACTATAAGGACAATTTGGCAAAGCGTCATTAGTTTAATTTGAAGTAATAAAATCTTTGCAGGGGCTTTTAAGAATGAAACGTTATATTTAAAAGTTTTGATTTCTTCTCTTTTAAATATTTTTTTTCATTTGAGAAAAGTAATAAAACAAAAGATATTTCATAAAATAATTCTTTACGTGTTCCGTTCAATTTATATTTAAATCCATATTTTATATTTAAATCCATATTCCAAGGCTTTCTCTTTTTTAAAAATTTAAGCTTTAAGAGTGGAGCGGTGTTTCAATGGGATTATATCCTGAGACAAAAAGCATTTAAAAAGTCACACAATTTTCTAAATTTTCTTAATTTTAGATTATTTTTGTTTTATTTTCATTCGATTAGTCGTTCCATAACCTTTAAATTGAAATTAGAGCAAATGAAATTTTTATTATGTGCTATTTTCGTAAAAATATTTTCAATGATCATACATTTAATTAAGCGTAGCAATAGGAAATGATACAGTTTTAATTAAATTAGGGAACCAATTATACTTTGAACAAGTCAAAATCAATTTAGTATGCAAAGAGTTCGATTACTGTTTGCAGATTTAAGCATACCGTATTATGTTACGAAAATTGAAGAGAGAGAGTTAACGTCACACGATGGCTATTGGTGATGGACTTCATCATTTTGAACCTTGGTCAAAAAACGAGGATGACACCTGAGCTGAAACGTCCCTCTTCTAACTTTCACACCACATCCATAAGATGACATTGATAATTTGATTAATATCATCTTGACAATTTAATGTGCATCAGTCCCCTCTACGTGACATGTGAGACGAAAGACAAAATTGTTCAATCTCAACGAACATAATTAACGAATTTTCTTTTAAGGCCATAAAAAGAAAAGGAAAAAATGAAATTTTAAATATTTCAGTCCTTGAAAGAACGCAGGCATATTTTGCAGAATAATGTGTGTATTGGTTACTAAAACACTTTTGCTGTTACCTTCAAAACGTTTGTTTCCACGTTTAGACCATTCAAAGACATTCACATATATATATATATATATATATATATATATATATATATATATATATATATATATATATATATATATATATATATATATGTCTTTGATATACGTCTTAATGTCTCTTAGACCTGGCTGTATATATATATATATATATATATACAGCCAGGTCTATGCGGATTGTTTTTATGCGATTTGTATTCCAAACATTTCTAGATTTTTGTTAGTATTATATTTTTTTATACTGAGACGTAGATCGTAGTATTCCGAGAATTTCCGTATCTTTTTGGTGCTTACGTCTGCGGCTCGGCTGAGACAGTCTTAGATTCGCATTCGTTATTTCAGTAGTATTTCAGTAGTATACCGATACGATATCTTTAATTCGAAATTATATTTTCTCTTAGCGGTGCCTGGGGTTCATTTTTATAAAACTTTCACTTTAATAAGTGGCGAATTTAAGTTGCAATATAATAGGCAACAAATTTTTTGATTTCTGGATTTAAAGTGAGTGTCGTAAAATTTTATTTTTCATTAGAAAATCGTAAGTGTAATTTTTTAAAATTTCTTTTCTAAGATTTTATTTGGCCCAATGGAGAAAAAAAAACATCAAAGACAGTCAATTTCGTTGGAAACGAAAATTGCAATTTTAGATCGCTACGAAAAGGAGAAGGATCTACGGCTATTGGAAAACATTTATTTTCGGCGAATCTACTGTCAGAGCAATTAAAAAGAATGAAGCTGCAATAAGAAAATCGGTCATTTCTGGTACAAAATTAAGCACGAAATTTCCATCGTACTCAAGGGATGGGATGTATTATTAGAAAGAACGGAAAGAGCCATCGTAATTTGGATTGAGGAACAATTTTAAAGAAGGATTCGTGTAAGTGGTTATTTAATCCAAGAAAAAGCTCTTCAGTTTTAAAAGTCAATGAAACAGTCAGAACCATCAACTTCCACTTCCTAAGCTGGAAAAGAATTTTCAGCTAGGATGGCTAACCGGTTCTTAAAAAGAAATGCACTTCATAATAAAGGGTGTTTTTAGAGGTATAGAACTTTAAATTGCAATAAAACAACAATGTATTATTCGATTGACATGAA